>CM029665.1:19409425-19985648 GCA_017311315.1 Dendrocalamus latiflorus | reverse complement strand
TTTGTACCATATATGCAGCAAAGGCATGAGGTGCAACCAAATTTTAAGCGATTGCTTGGTGCAAAGTTACGGCGGCTTATAGGCACAAAAAAAATGTAATTGTAGCTTGTTCTCATTGGTTTTCCTTTTCTTAAATTAGACTATAGTAGTTTGTTTGTTTGTTTTTTCCATCTGAGTGTGGCTTGTTTTCTGCATGGATTGGGCTGGAATCTCACCCATTCCGAACCAATCCAAATGATGCCTTAGTGTTCCCTCTGGCTTCCTTGCTTAATCAACAGCTAGGTTCTAACGCGTTTAGGGTCTGCATTTCAGCTTGGGAGAATATTTGTGGGAATATAAGGAGAATAAGGAAGCCTCATGGAGCTAGCTTTGCAGCAGATGTTTTGATTTGAATAAATTGCAATTTAATATTTGACATTTTGCAGTTGGTTAATCAAACCCAGAATTCAGATCCTTTAGATTGCTTGTCAAAATTGGCACTCATCTCAATTCTTTAGATTGCTTGTCAAAATATAATTCAAGTTTTAAATTATTTATTCTATATTTTTAAGTTTTTCCCTTCAAAAGGAATTCCAATCCAAAATTCAGAATGCTCGATTTTTTTTATAGGAATACTTTGGAGTTTGGATCAAAACTATTCCTTTTTTGTTTCGCACACATGTAACATTCTGGAATCCCCTTTAATCTTTGGAGCTTCTTTGTATGTTTAGAAGATGGCAAAGGGCTTTAGATGCAACTAACTAGCGGTGATCTATTTACATTCTTTGACTCTTTCTATCTTGACATAAACAGATCGACAAGGCCTACAGGACCACAGATTCTTATGCAACAAAAGCTTCAGCTCCAATAAAAACTCCAACTCCAAAGCAGAAGGATACAACCAAGCCATTGAAGGCGTCACAGAATCTTGGACTGCTTGCCGCTGTGTTCCCCGCACTAGATGCAGCTGCAGCTGCAGCTATGAAAGTAGCTGATGTGCAGGCCAAAGCAAACCTTGCAAATGAGGCCATGATTGAGGCCGAAAGGATCCTCAAGATGGCCGAGTAGACCAAGTCTCTCCTTAGTATTGCAACGGAGATCTATGAACGATGTGTATCATGTCGATCCACCAGCACCTTTCCATCATCTAACTTCTGGTAATGCTTCAGGTTCAAGGGGAGAGGTACTAACAGTATTGCAAGTTGCGCAAAGGGAGTTTTGAAATCAAATCTATCAGTGACATCTAGGTTGGCTTGGCTTGTCATTTTGCCCATACTGGTCCTGTTGTTGTATAACATAAAACAGTTTCTGATGTACTTGGGGGATATTGCCTAGGATTTTAACTGAAGTACATTTCGTGTACCGCCCATCTTGAAATCATAATGTGCATCCCATCTTTGCCTTGGCCTGTGGGTTACAGCAAGTGTTATCATATTGCAGCCATGTTTCTTCCGTGATTAAAGAAAAGAGAAAAGAAGAAAGGAGAAGAGGGAATAAGTGAATCAAAACTGAAGCATCAAGGTGAAGTTTGTTTGCTTGTTTATCATAAGCTGTTTCTCTCTTGTGTGTTTCACGAATGAGAGAAGCACCTTTCGTGGATGCTTAACTTGTAGCCTGTCATCTGATGCTGCCTTCTTTGCAAACGGTCGATGGCCTGTCAAAAGAAAGCACCTAAAGCAGATTCTTCCATAGCTTTTGTCCTCTGCAATGCACTTTGTTGGTTTCGATCACTGATTTGGATCGAGCTGTTTCTCCTTTGTAAAGCAATTATAAAACCAGATGTTTGCATCTAACGTAGCACTAAGAAAATATGAAAACGAAAAATTGTAACCCAAATATGTAAAGCTCGATTACTACTAGTAGCTGCTAACGAAATGTATTGTGTGTGTGTCACTAAGAGCATCTCCAATGGGTCTATAGCAGCTATCTACAAGAGAGTCCATGTCATCAACTGTCCTACGTGGAAGATATTAAATGAAGAAAGAGAACGCAGCTCTCTACAGCTCTAGAGATAGTCTATAGCGCCAAACGAGGCAGCCTCCATAAATTCTGTGTGTGCATGTAAGCATCAAATAGCTATCCTTATAGATAGTTCTTTAGAATGCTAACTTTAGTATGTACTATATAGATGATGTGGAAGTCTTATAGTTAGTTGCTAGCTATAACCATTGGAGATGCCCTAAACTATGCTGGCATGCTGCACTAAACCTAAAAAGAAATGGGTAAATAAACGTATCTTCGCTACGCTCACGACGAGCCCACAAGACAAGAAACCCGCACCCTCGCGCTCCCTTCCGCCTCGTCGTCGTCTCCCCCCAAATCCCTCAAACCCTACGCCCGATCCAGCCCCGCCGCCGGCCCGATCGCCATGGCCGCCCCCAACAACAACGACGCCGCCAGCGCCAGCGCCACCACCAGCGAGGAAGCCCCGGTAGCGCCGGAGGAGACCTCGATCGAGGCGCTGGCGCGGCGCGTGCAGGAGCACATGACCCTGGCCTCCAACCCCACCGCCCGCCGCCACAAGTTCTGGGAGACGCAGCCGGTGGGGCAGTTCCGCGACGCCGCCGACTCGTCCCTCACCGACGGCGCCATCGAGCCGCCCACCCCGCTCTCCGAGGTCCGCGCCGACCCCTACCCGCTCCCCGCCGCCTTCGAGTGGCTCACCTGCGACCTCGACGACGACGCCCTCCTCGCCGACCTCTACTCCCTCCTCGCCCACAACTACGTCGAGGACGACGAGAACATGTTCCGCTTCAACTACTCCCCCGCCTTCCTCCGCTGGGCGCTCCGCCCCCCGTCATTCTTCCGCGCCTGGCACATCGGCGTCCGCGCCAAGGAGTCCAAGAGGCTTGTCGCCTTCATTTCCGGCGTCCCCGCGCGCATCCGAGCGCGCGACGATGTCGTCCGCATGGCCGAGATCAACTTCCTCTGCGTCCACAAAAAGCTCCGATCCAAGCGCCTCGCGCCCGTGCTTATCCGCGAGGTCACCCGCCGCGTCCACCAGGAGAACATCTGGCAGGCTGCATACACTGCGGGGATCGTCCTCCCAACCCCTATCACCACCTGCCGCTACTGGCACCGATCCCTCAACCCCAAGAAGCTCATCGACGTTGGGTTCTCCCGTCTTGGCCCCCGCATGACCATGAGCCGCACGGTCCGGCTCTACAAGCTGCCTGACGCCCCGCTCACCCCTGGGTTCCGCCAGATGGAGCTGCGGGATGTTGCGGCGGTCACCCGGCTGCTGAGAGCGTACCTTGCGAGGTTTGTGGTGGCGCCGGATTTTGATGAGCTGGATGTGGAGCACTGGCTGCTGCCCCAGCAGGATGTGGTGGACAGCTACCTTGTGGAGAGCCCTGAGACGCATGAAGTCACAGATTTCTGCAGCTTTTACACGCTGCCATCATCAGTACTGAACAATGCCAACTATGCAACACTCAAGGCCGCATACTCCTACTACAATGTTTCCACCAAGACCCCACTGCAGCAGCTGATGAATGATGCGCTGATTGTGGCCAAGCAGAAGGACTATGATGTGTTCAACGCACTCAATGCCATGGAAAACGAGTCGTTCCTCAAGGAGCTCAAGTTTGGACCTGGTGATGGGCAGCTCCACTATTATCTCTACAACTACCGTATTCGCAATGGAATCAAGCCATCAGAGCTAGGCCTTGTGCTGCTATAGGGCAGTCAAGGCTCAGGACAGTGTTTGGGTTACTACTACTCATTAGCAGGTATTCCTTGTGTGGCTGGTTTAGTGTGTCTTTCCTGGTTGCTATAGATGATGATTTGATTCACGTCATGCTGTAGGTTGCTCAGTGTGCAATCCCGTGGTTGCTCATTTTGTTTATTGCAGTAGTGAATCTCCTTTATATGATGCCATGCCTTTTCATGTGAATCCAAGATTATTTGCCAATGAGGAGACTGGGATTAGAAACTCCTTTTCTTAATTTTAAGACTGTTGTTTTCAATTAGTGACATTCGGCGGGTATGGTTCAAAGCATTGTATGATGTCACTGGGTTTACCAAGAAATTTTGATAGAACTTGTGTCATGCCAAATCATTTATGCGCCCTTGTGTTTGAGGTTATAATTGTATGAATGTCTCGATGCTAGGACATTCAACATTTTTTTCTTCAACTCTGCCCCAAATTTTTATGTTTTTATTGTATGCAATTTTTTGTATTTGTTTTTGATGTGTTGTAACCCAATGTTGGTATCATTTGAGGTGGGTTATGGTGTTTAATGATTTAATGGTTTGATATGCCTACTTTACACAGAAATGAGTGTATTTTCGCCTTGTGGGAGGTAGCTCTACTTATTAGGTTATTCCAAGTACCTGACAGTAATGTTAGGTGCACTATTGCAGCACTAAGCCACTTTATCAATGTAGTTCGTTGTGTCCTTTTTTCTGCAATTTCCTCAAATAATTGCATTTGTGTACTTAATGTTGATTTTCCAGCTTTCTCCATTTGAAACATACATCATTATCTTAATGTGGACATTAATACCTTTGGCAATTCTCATATTAAATATATCGAGGTTCCTTCTTATCGGATGACATTAACTGATGTTTACATTATTTTGTTCTATTTTGCTCAACTAGAATATGTGCCTAAACTCGTAACACTCGTTACCCTTGCATAATAAGGGAAAACAATCCGACAAAACTTTCCTTGCATTGCATAGTAACATTTAGCAGAAGGCATTCATTTCATGAAATGATTTCAGAAGTATTGACAGAATTCCATTCTGAACTATACTTTTTTTCCCTAGCATAAAGTGGAATTGTTCACTCCAATATGTGGTCATAGGCACCAATGATTTGACTTGATTCTAGATCAAGCAATGATTTGCTGCAAAGCCGCCAGTTTTGTGAATGCCCTTCATGCAACTGTCTGATGAATCATTGTGGAAGTGTGGTAGTGCAGCAGGCCTGATCTTTAATTGAATTGAAATGAGTGACAGCGTAGTGAATCCAAAAATTTGAGTTGATCCCTCTCTTTTTTTCATAACGACGAGCTGGCCCAATTGTGGTGCAAGAACATATGATACTCGATCAACCCTGCACCAAACGTTCAAAATGCCAGTTGCTGGTATGAACCCGTAGCTGTCAGGCGGCGGTAGTGCTTTGGTTTTGTTTTGTCATTTTGAGCATAGTGTAGAATGATGAGCTTCCGGTTCCCGTACCCATCCTCCATAAGTTCAATTCAATTCATTACCTCTACGTTGTCTTCTGGGCGGCAACAATGGTGATCACGATTATGTCCATTCAATCAGTGGCGATGGCGAAGCCAAGATGTAAATAGATGGTAGGCTCAAAGGACTTGTTGACCCATGTTGTGTTGCTTGTGCCCTCACCAACTCCCCTGCATCCCCGCAAATAGGGGTGGAAACAAGCTAAGCCGAGTTAGTTTGAGCCAAACTGTCAAGCTTGCCAGGAGGAGCAGTTCGGCTCGGCTCGTTTAGCCACCGAGCCAGGGAGTAGGCTCGGCTCGGTGCGTGGCTTGAGCCGGCTTGTTATGGCTCATAAGCCGAGCTACCGATTAACAGGCTGCACTAGGGCCATCAACACAAGTACACAACAGAGCACGGGATTGAAAGTTTGAAACACAACATAGCAGCAGCATTGAAACGCAGCACAGTATACTAATTGAAAGACAATATTGAAAGTAGAAGCACAACATAGTTGGGCTGGAAACACAGCACAGCACGGCATTCGACACTACAAGAAAATATATGTGCCAGGCAGTATATGGTGTTTGTAGTATAGAGTGCAATCTCCAAACAACACACACATCATTACAAACTCCAATATCAAAGAACAGAAAATTATTATCAAATTCTATGTTATCAGCAGTACTTTCAATTGAATGGAAATTTTACTACAAATGGCAATTGCATAAAGATATCTGAAATGTTTGTCAGAATGTTGAAATCAGAACCGTTTGTTCAGTAATAAGTATGCAATAAGTATTCCCCAGAACCCTTTGTTCAGTAATAAGTATGCAATAAGTATTCCCTGTTTTCTAAACAAAGACAGAAGATATACAGGAACAGTTTTCCCTGTTTTCTAGCATGCAAACTTCAATGGCATCTGCAATGTTGCATTGCAAACAGACTAGCATGCAATACTGTAAACTCCAAAGACAATTATCCCTGTTTTCTTAACTTCAACGCAAGCAAAAGCTCATAACTTCTATATGGCCGATCTACTACATCCCACAAATATGTTATGTATTCACTTTGAGGAAATCAAATCAGGTTAGAACATTGATCCACTTGAAAATATCAATCTTGGCAGAAATTGTAGCGACCTGCAAAATACTTTCTTAACTAGCCTCGTAGGCGCGGCGCCACGCCGCGCCAGCCACCGTGTGTACCGAAGTAAAAGAGGCGATAATTCGTGAGGAGGTTTATAAAAAAATCGAGGGCAAATGTGTATTTTCGAAAAAGTCAAAGGAGTTTTCTGTAAAAAATTGAGGACCTGTACGTAAATAAACGGGCCTGTACGTAAATAAACGAGGACCCGTACGTAATTCAGGAAAACGCGGGGCGCTATCCTGCAAAGTGGAGGGGAAAAATTGGCAGGGACCTGTTCGCGAGGATAAAGGACCTTTACGTAATTTTTGGGAAGTACAGGGAAAATGGCTCCCCCGACCGTACGCAAATTCTGCGTCCACGCGCCGGCCGAGGGAGCAATGGGGGGTGACGTGGAGGGGTTGGGCTCGCGCAAAACCTGCGGGGTGTAATATGGGGATGATGTAAAGGAAAATTTGGTCACTCTTAAGCAGGAAAGCAGAGCAGTACTTCATCAAGTCTACTTTTTCTGACATGACTTTACCAAGTCTACTCACAACAACATAAATCTACCTACAAAAACTACAATATTACTTGTGAGACTATTCTACCCATAAAGATTTTCTCTTTTCTGGCGGAGGAACTTAATAACCTCCTTGTGCAGCACAATAACTCACCATCTAATTGGATATTACAATTGTGATATCAACCCAGGCAACGCCGCCCCATTGCAGCTGGTCTATTAGTACATGAGCAGCTGGTGCATTACTATGGAACTCACCAAGGCTGCTGGTTGGGCGAGGTTAGGAGGCGGCTGGGAGTTGATGAGGCGTCGAGCAGACAGACGCTCAGTTGCTAGTGCCAAGGCAGAGGCCCTGTCATCGGCTAACTTCCTCATGCACGAGACTCCATGCTTCGTTGCGGATCCATCCGCGGCGTCGGTTCGAGGACGAGGGGAGCATGGGGTGGGGTGGGGTGGAGAGGGGGTAGGCCAGGTGCTTGGCCCGGACAATGGGGAGGACGGCACGAGGCCGTGCGGTGGACAGCTCTGCGGTGGCCTGGTGGCAGGAAAGACGTTGGCCAACTTGTGGAAATTGCCTTGACGGCTGGGGGCAGGTCAGGGGGACGATGGGATGGGGAGGAGAAGGCCTTGACGGGCCTGTGATGCTACCGTGCCGGCCAAGACGTCGACGAGATCTCGATTCAGGAGGACGAGCGGAGAAAGGGGTTTAGGAATCGTGATTTGGGAATGGGGATCGACATCGATCGGATTGGGATGGGTCACGGGAGGTATGCAATCTACAAACGTCGCCGACTAGGCCGACTGGACACTGAGGACTGGGGACTAGGCCTTCGTGGGCTGGCTCGCATGAGCCAAACAAGCGGCCCAAGCTTGGCTCGTTTTGGTCACGAGCTAGACACCGGTTTCGGCTCGGCTCGAAAAATCCTAAGCCCGAGCCGAGCTAGCTCGAGCTCGTTATGAGCCAAGCTGGTTCACAAGCCTCGAGCTAATTGTGCAGCCCTACTCGCAAGGCCATGAAGCCCTCGCTGCGTCCTTGCAGTTGCCGACTCCTCGCAATGTGCGTCGAGCACCCCGGCTCACCACGAGCTGCCGCCGCCGCAACACCCTCGCCGCGGTGGGCAGTTGTGTCCTCATCGGGGTGCTTAGCTACGCCCTTTCCCTCTCTATACATCTGTATTTGCCTTTGTGTCTAGGGCAAGCAGGAGGCTAAGAGAGGCACTAATTGCCAAGGTCATTTCTCTATTATTGCAAATCTACAAACAAATTGTAAAATACTTAACTACACAAATTACAAAAAATAACTGATAGTCTATAATTTTACAGTCTAATATTTTAATTGTCTATGTAAATATGCACTACAACATCAAGTATCAACGAGACAACAAGAATAACAAGAAAGAATAACGAATTCAATTCATGAGAAATACCACACCTCACCTCATCCGGTCAATGAGAGACTAAGATATTGCTTTGCAACTACTACCCAGTCCCCCTCATGATTAAATTCAATTCACCCCTGTCTAGCAGTCCCCCTCATGTCCTCTTGACCTCTCCCCTGATACTCTGTAGCTCTGCTCGGTCTTGACCCATTGTCCGCTGCGCAGAGGCCTCGGCCTCGAGGCCCTTGACCAGTTAGCCGGCCCCTTCTCTCCCCTCCCTAGATCTGGCTCCCATCCTTCGTCCTTCCTCCTTCGGCCAAGCCTCCCACCTCCCCCGTCTTGGTTTGCTGTCGCTGGCAACCTAGCTTTAGGCTTCCTTGGTTCCCCCATTGGTCGGCTACTCCCCATGTGTCAGATCTGCCTCCTAGGCCCTAACCACTGTTGTCACCTTGAGCTTGAGCCTCGTGTCATCAGCCCAGGTTCCCTACACCTCCTCGTGCCGTTGGCTGCCATTCCTCCTTCAATTTCTTTTGAAACCCCATCCTCTTTCGATTTTGCTATAGTGCTACTGGTAGGGTGGGGGGACTGTGGGGTGGGTGTATGTGAGGATTAGTTGCTATTTGGGCCTTGTGGACTTATGGTTGTGGGGTGGCTGCCTAAGAAAAAACCCATCTCCTCTTCTATTCTTCTTCCACAGAGCCGTCGGTTTCCAGGTTCCAATCCATGGCTAGTGTCGAGATCCAAATATGCAAATATGGACTCTTCTGTGTATTCTACACTAGTCTAGGATTACACTAGTGCACACAGTGTAAACAAAGATGAAATATTGACTATATCACGATTTACTAAGAAAATACTTAAATATTATTAATAATTAGAGTTGCGACCTTATGGCCAAGCTTACAGATAACAGCCTGAAAGGCTTAAGAAACTTGCAGCTGAAAACAGAAATAAGCGTAGTAGCCATTCGACATGCCCACATGCAATCGACTAGGAAGCGAAATCATAATCCGCGAAGTCATCGAAGAAACCTTTTTCAAATACCTTCTACTGATATGATTCTTCTCCTTCAACTGAGCAAATATGGATATAGCTGTGAATACATAGAGTACTCAGCAAGTCGTTTGTAATAAAGATGCAATATAGTATGTAAGGGTTACCAAAGGATGGCTGAAGGGTTATTTTGTAGAAAGCAACAATTTAAAGTACATACCATAAATAAATTGAAAGAAAACTTTAAAAATGATTAATAAGTAAATATTCAAATGAATTGAGAATAACCACAAGTGAACTGACTATTCACTCCAATGAACCTCTCGTGAAATATCATTCACATAGTGAACCACCAGTGAATTAACCATTCACTTCCCAACTTAACCCATCCAAATTTTTATGAAAACTCTACCACTCGTGTAAAATCACCAAGCATTGTTCATAACCGGGGACACGGCTATTCGAACAATTTTACATTCTGCAGAGGTTGCATAACTTTACCCACATGATATGACCATCTTGTAATGTCACCAGTATAACATGCTTCCTTTGGCATGTCGACCAAGAAGATCACCTTTCAATGTTCAATCTCAATCCAATTTCGCCACTCTAAGGTTTCGCTATCCCAGCCCCCTCTTGCGCTAATGTGGATCCATGGCTATGACCACACCACATTCATCTCAACGACGGAACCGAAATTGAAACATCATAAATTAATCAGCCATGTCTATCCTATACTAGACATGTGGTTGTACGGTAAGTCTCAGATCAATAGCGCACAAAGTTAAGTCCTTAACATTACCCAGGCAAGACATCTGCATCCCTTGAAGTGAATCCACACTTCCCCCTTTACTGCACGATCACTTGTCCAAGTAAAAACCAATGTTGTGTAACCAACATCAATGACACCTGCCATGTCATGGTATTCAAATTTTGTAACAGTGGCTACCATTATGATTCAATATCTCATTAAGTCAAAATTAATTATTTGATTACATGTGATAATGAACCTAATCGTAACTATAAGCATGGCTAGGCAAATTAAGCGCACAACCTATATGACAACTAATATTGCATCATTTAGATAATTACCCATCCTATGGTGACGATGGAATTATGGTATTGAAATTATCAAGGATGGATTAATCAATTTAGACAATAACTACTAATACAAAGGTTTTATAATAAAATAGCGATGCATGATAATTTAAAATAAAATAATAAATAATAGATTTAAAATCTTGGTTCAACATGATCAAAAGGACACGACTTGACTTGGCCTTTCTCAGTTAATGGCTCTTGGTATTCAAATCTTGCTTCAGTTCCTTCGAAAGTGTGATATAACAAGAGAGAAAACAAAATGAGGCACAAAATAAATTTAAATAAAATTCAAATGAACTCCAAAAACTTCAAAACCATAAACAAAAAGGTAGAGCTCAATTTTAGATGAATGTAGGAAAAAGAACGGGGTCAATCGGAGCTAGGATAGAGGAGAACAGACTCTTGAAAAATCAAATCTAAATAAAAAAACTAAAAATTGGAAAAACCACTGTGCTGTGAACCTGGTGCACAGAAAGGCTAGTTTACGGTGGACTCAATGTATAGAATAGTGCACGTGCGACTGGGCTGATGACGTGCCAGGTAAAGCTGATGTGGCATTGACACGTCAGATCTAGGACTGAGGTGGCAGCTGACTCGGCTAGGGTTGACGAGGCTTGGTCCACCGGTCTACAACATAGTGCATCTGACGTGTGGGCCCAACTGTCAGCGACACAGTGCACGGTGGATTGGGTTCACGGAGAAGGCGGAACGACATTGGGGCATGGGTACGGGTGTGGGTACAGGACGAGATGACGCAGCGGGCGCGCAGCGCGAGGTGGAAGGCGCGCGAACTGAGGCAACGACGGGGGTTCGGTCGACGGCAGAATGGGCAAAGTGGCTAGCGGGGCAGCTCAACGGCGGTGGCTGACCGACAGTGAGGGCGGAACGGCGAGGTGAGGCTCATCGACGAGAGGTCAACGGCGACAGAGTGGCGACTCACCGGCGGCACAGCTCGGCGAACGGTGACGGTGACCGCAACCAGAGAGGATGGCTATAGCTGCGGAGGCGGCGAGCAGCGTGGTGGTGGGACGAGGAAAACCCAAGGCACGACTAGGGCTTTATACCCGGACACCGAGGAGGCCAGGGCTCTCATGGCACGAAGGCTGAGTCAGAGACGGTACAGACGCCGAGGACTCTGGCTCGAAGACAGCGGCGAGAGACCGAAACGAAGACGACGATGCATGCAGTGACACGTGGATGGACGAGATATAGGGGCGCGGGCAAGGAGAGAAGGCCGATGGCTGACACATGGCAGTCATCTGCCAAGCGAAGTGGGCGCGGGTGGAAGCGGGGTAGGCTGAGGCGCGAGCCGGGTCAGCTGGTGGGCTTCAACCCACTTGGCCTTTAGGGATTTTTAGGATTTTCTATTTTCAGAAATTCAAATAAAATCTCCCGAGCTCTAGAAAATAGCAAATAAATTAAGAAAAATCACAAAAATTCCTTGAAACACAAGGAACCCAAATAAAATATTTTCAGCAAATGTTATTGATTAATTTAGTCGTATTAAATCCTTTTAATTAATAAAAATTTAATTTAAGCTTTTATTAATTCCAGAAAAATCTAACTGGTGAATTTTATTTTAAAAGCTTCAAAAAGACTCTGAAATCAGGATGTTACAGCCAGCCATGGCTCAGGGGAGGGAGGTTGGGGGTAGAGATGGCAACGGGTAAATACCCATCGGGTATTACCATTCCATACCCGTACCCGCTAGGTGTAAATTTACCCGTCGGGTTACCCGTATCCGCACGCGGGTAGGAAAATTTACCCATACCCGTACCCACGCGGGTATTACTACCCGACGGGTAACCCGTACCTGCAAGCATACCCGGTTCAACACATAACAATATCATCAATTTAGATATTCATTAATCATACATGCCAAGCACAAACGCGTCTAATGATCAAAATTAGTACATCACATAAACATACTTGACATGACCATATCAACATATGACAAACAAATAAACAATCAACAACAAGTAGATAATAAAATTAACATTTGAGTGGAATGTCTAGTTGTCTAATGCGGGTATTCATTACCCGCGGGTAGGCGGGTATGGGTAGTATATACCCACACCCGCACCCGCCTACCCGGCGGGTAGAGGATTTCGCCCAATAACGTACCCATGGGTACATAAAATTTTCCATACCCGTCTCTTTATCGGGTAAAACCCGTCGGGCATTCGGGTATCGGGTACCCATTCCCATCTTTAGTTGGGGGGCTTCCTCCGGTGAAGGGTAAGTTGAAGCCTAACAAAACCCCTCGATGGATTCACCCCTGCTCTAATGTGGTTCGTTGAAATCATAAGAACGTATACTCGTGACTAGAAGTAGTAGTATGGAGCAGCACTTGCCAACAGGCATAAGACAACATATGGAAAAATAGGTGGGTTTTTTCAGTCATGATAGATAGCTTTTGGGTCTAACATGAACGTTTATGTGAATAAACCGAATACCGATAAGCTATTTCGAAAAGACGACGAAGAAGTCATCCTATTAATTTGTTTGGTGAAACCTAAAGACCATAGGCCTTGTTTTTTTTAAGCTTATAATTTATAGTTTTCTCCGAATAAATAAACAGAACAGTTTCTTCATTGTAGTTTTAAAGTGATTTATCAATATTTAATTTATTCGTATAAGTACTTCCGTAGAGTCAAAAATTCCTAATCGACAGCCGAAAAGAAGGCGCCCCTGAGCTGAGAAAAAGGCCATAACCCAAGATTCGGGCCGAAATCTACGAATCAGAATCCCCATGGAGCAGCACATGCTCGAGTAGAGTTCCCCTCCCGCACACGCGACGCGACCCACCCACCAGGCCACCACCAACGAGAACGAGGACGCCACCAACAGCGGCCGCGGCAGCTGCAAGACAACAAAACTACGTGCCGTAGGGGTGCAGCGCAGGCACCAGGCGCGCGGCCGAAAAAAGCGCAGGCTGCCACGGGACTCGGCCACCTCCTCCCTTCGCGGTCTCCTCCTCCACGCCGCCCCTCCAAAAAGTTAGTAAAAAAGAAGGGGAAACACCCAATCTCACGCGCTCAAGGTGTTGGATCGGATCGGCGGAGGCGGGCGCGAGATGTGGGAGTCGGTGGCGCTCACGCTGGCCGGCGCCGCCGGCAACAACATCGGCAAGGTGCTCCAGAAGAAGGGCACCCTTATCCTCCCTCCCCTCTCCTTCAAGCTTAAGGTCCGGCCCCCTTCCTCCTCTCGCCTCCCCCCCCCCCCCCCCCCTCCCCTCCGTTCCAGATCTTGGCGGTGACTCCCTCTTGCTGCTGTGCGCAGGTGATTAGGGCGTACGCGCTCAACAGGCTCTGGATCAGCGGGTTCCTCATGGACATGTGTGGCGCCGCCCTCATGCTCACCGCGCTCTCGCAAGCGCCGGTGCGTTGCCTTCTCCTCCGCTCCCTTTCTCTTGTCCCCCACTTCTATGCGTTTTTGCGCAGTCGTGCAGTCACTGGGTGGCTTGCGCTGATTGGCGCTTGCTTTCTTCGCAGGTCTCCGTCGTGCAGCCGATTGCCGGCTGCGGCCTCGCCATCCTCTGCGTCTTCTCCCACTTTTACCTCACGGAGGTCATGAATGGCCTCGATTGGGTGGCGATTACGTTGGCCGGCCTCGGCACAATAGGTGAAACATACTCACAATCTTCACATTACATCTAATGGCGACAAGATAAAAATGGAATTCAAACACCTTTATTAGGATTCACGATAGTATCTTAGGCTAGTGTCCATGCATTTGATTGGGTGTGCTATGTGTTCTCTAACTTCAGGAGTTGGTGTTGGAGGCGAGGAGCAGAAAGTGGATAAGATTCCTCTTTTCAATATACCTTGGCTAATGCTCTCCATTGTCATCTTGTTTGTAGGTACCATACTCTTTGCTGCGTAAGTTTTATTACATCCACTAAAGTATGCTTTCTACCAAAAGAAGTGATTTTCTCTCACCATAATTTGTTATATCCATTTTGCATCAAAATTCTGACCCACCAACAAGACTTTTAGGCGTGCGCTATATAAGTACTACACTTGCATTTCCATATATAAATTCTGTTTTGCCTATACCTCTTTGTTACCTCCCAAAAAACCTGCTGGCTGAAGTTAAGGTAGTGTTAGAACTGCGCTTTTGTTGGACCAATTTGTTCCCATTTGATTAAAAAAATCCTATATATATTTCTGTCAAAAAAATCCTATATATAAATATCAATATGAAACATGATTCATTTTGTAGGGTACTAGGGTGGTTTTTATTATCATAGTTTTGATGAGCTTGAATTCTAACTTGAGATTGATGGAGAATTTTAATGGTGTGTGTCAATTAAGGTTCTGCTCAACACTTGGCTTCATATCTACAAAAAGCAAAGGCGTGAACAAGAGTTGGTGAGCATTTCTAAAATTTGCAATTCGTGTTTGCACATTGCAAATATTGACACCATGCATCAATGCAGACTGGACCCGAAGTGATTGAGGAGGTCATATATGGATTAGAATCAGGCATTTTGTTTGGGTAATTTCTTACAATCTATTTGCATTTACCACTGTGTTTTACGTCCTTTCATCACTGAGGAGGTCATATATGACTTAAAATCAGGCTTTTTCATCCATCGATTCATAATATCTATTTCCATTCGTTGAGGGGATCTTATATTGCTTAGAATCATACATTTATCATGAAATGAAGAAATGTTACTTCAAGGTGCCTCAGGACCTTTTTTCTTTTAGTTTACAGTTATTTAATGACCCAATGTGTAGGGATGACTTATAACTGTTTTTCATGTATAGGATTTCAGCAGTGATTATAACTGTTTTTGTGTATAGGATTTCATCGGTGTTCTCTAAGATGGGATTCGTGATGTCTGAAATGGGCTTTCCGAAGATTGTTGTGCCAGCTGCCATTTCTTGTAGTGTGGCCTGCAGTGCTGTGGGATTTGTTTATCAGGTATATCTAGCTTCCTGGAGATGTGCCTCCCTGCTTCATAGTGTGCACTGTGGCCCTGATAGAATGTATACAGTGTTTGTGTGGTGTTTCTAGAAAACATGTAGATATTAATTGAACTCATAACAAGTTTCTGATGCCCACACCTTGAAAAGTGGGGTACACCACATGGGGGCACGGGGAGTGTTAATGTCTGTGTCTCTGTGAAGCAGGACCAGGGGTGTGAACTGTGAAGTGGGGCTGCATAGTGGGGTTAGAGACAGGAGATATTATTTCCCTTCTAAAAATGCATAAAGGCTAAGAATATGATCCACATAACTTGTGATCCCACATAATGTTCACTAATACTAAATTTGAGCTATGCAAACTTCACTTGCAGGTGTTCACTCGGCATTGATGGTATGCAAAATTTTAGTTGTTTGCCTAACTGCAGACATTTTCTTGTCTGTTTTGTTGTTTTAAATAGCAATAGTATGTTGGACCCATTTGATGAAATATTTGTGTTTTAACATCTGCCTTGATGACTTGTCTATTAGTTGTTGAATGATTTTTGTTCTGATCTCATTTTATTTTCCACTAATGGGTCATTTCATTTGTGCAGACTCGGGGTCTCAAGCATGGGAGGGCAATTGTTGTGTCCACATGTACATCAGTGGCATCTATTGTGTCTGGTGTTGTCGCTGGTATGGTTGCACTTGATGAACATCTTCCAACAGCTCCCACAGGCCGTTTTTTTCTCTTACTTGGATGGTAATATTTTTTACGCTATATTGTGTTTTTATTCTGTATTGTGTGCTTCTTGTTGACTAATTTGGGTCCCTTGTCTCTGGCTTCAAATCTTGGCTACTATAATGTACAATTTCATTTAATGCTGCACCTAGAGGTTGCTGGAATTAGTCTACAGCATGTCCTTGTTACATAAGTTGTGTTGGTTTTACTTTGATCATGGAATCTAGTAAGTTCTTTGCTACTCCAATTTACTCCAATAAGGTTGCTGGTTTGTAAATTCAGCTTTGCTGTAATAACTAATGGATACTGGTAGATAAATCAGCAAGATATTAGGACAATAATACCAGTGTTGGACACTTGGACTGGAGGCATATTCTCTTGATTGACAAATTTCCATTGAACAAAAAATGTGTTGTCCCTCGTGCTCTCTGCTTCAATTTGGAACACACTCCACAACTTACACAAGTAGAGCATTGGCTGCTACGAGAAAATAAAGAATTTATATTCCTTGCAGGTTCTTCATTATTACAGGAGTGATACTTCTTGTTACTTCAACCCGATTGATTGCTCGTCTACCTAGGCCTGCGCAGAAGTTTTTGAAGAGCAATGTGGAGCGTACTCACAGCATCAGGAGGCCTGGCTCAGCCCGAGGGAAGGACCCCATCCCAACCACAACAATCCATGCATCATCATTACATCTACTAACCTCTCCAGCAAAGGAAAAAGCCTAGAAAAGCTGCTGCTGGAGCAAAGATTGTTTTGGCACCTCAGATGCATCATGTCATTGTTTAATTGAAATGTTTATGTGAATTTAGAAGTCTAGAGTAGCATCTTGAAAGTTTGGGTTGGTTACTCATATGCTGCCCTTATAGGTCTAACAGAAGTTTGGAAATATGCTGTGAATTTTGATCGGGTTACATCTTTTCCTTTGGTCAGTTGGTAAGTGCTGTATTCGTTTGTTCTGTTACTGCTATCGGGTATGCATCATGTATTTGCGGGTCTCTGCTGTGCTTGCGGCACTGTTATGTTTTCCTTGAGCGTGTGTGGGTGGAGCCGTGGAGGTTTTTCCGGGTTGTTTGGTTCGTAGCCACACTTTTTTTTTACTGAATATGCTGCCATAATCGTGGCAAATTTTTTAGCCAGAAAATTGTTGTTGGTCAGACATAAAAAGCCGGCAGCAGTAGGCAGTAGTCTTGCAACAACTCTTGACTGCTGACTGGTTGCAGTACATGTTTGTCTAAGAAATGAAATTTTCACAAGTACAGGTATTAATTGTTTATCAAGCCTAACACGACTTCATAGGGGATTTTTTGCTATCTTATGGCATCATCCTGGTTCTACTGAATTGTGCGAGTATATGCTTACCAATTTCTATGAGCCCACAGTTTCTCATTGATTTTTTTGAGGTGATGAATTAAAGATAGGATAGGATGATCTCATACTTGTCTCCATTTTCAGTACTGACAAACGAAGTAGCCAATGGCAAATTGGTCCAAATCAGAATGTATTATATAGAGGGTTTAGAATTCTCTGTGCCCCAGGTTCCAAGTGTATTAGGAATTAAGGATTAGCTTGATGATGCTTAAAAAAAAGGGGGGGGGGGGGTTAGCTAGCAGATGCAACCTTCTTTTCTTCCCTCGTGACATGAGCTAAAAGCATTATCCTGAAACTTCCCAAGCCTATCATGATTAAAAATAGCCCTTGCTTTGTCTGGTTAGGTGCTAGGCATAGTTTTGTCCAGCCATTTAGTTAGCTAAGTTAGGTCAACAAATGTATGTATATTAGGTGGTAATAGGAAATTTTAAGGGTCACTTCACATCAATCCCCTCGAGCCAGCATCTAGAAAAGTGTCATCCAGTGCTAAAAGGGTAAATGATTTTGTAGATTTGGAGTTGCCTCCCACACAACTTTCTTGTAGGGTAAATGATTTTGTAGATTTGGAGTTGCCTCCCACACTACTTTCTTGTACATCTTTAGACAGGGTAAGGTGCCAACCTTCTCTACAGAGTTGCATAAAGATGTGCTAAAGAAATACACTTCACGGAGATATTTCATTAGCTATACAAAAGTTATCTCATGATATGTGAATAGCATGTTTTTGCTAGGCATAGTGATGTTTGTGGCTATCACTTGGGCTTTATTTGCAATCTATTATAAGTGCTTTCTTGTTTATGCATCATGCTATATGTCTACTGTGGGGAGATATCTGCGAGTTTGCTTGCAAAGATATCTGCCACAACTTTTCTCCTTGCACAAGAATGAAGTTGCAACACTACATGCAATGCATTCCATGTAGACAAAGCTCTTAGTTTTTACTAATTTGATATCTCAAGCAGGCAGCTTATCGCATTCCATGTAGACAAAGCACTTAGCTTTTACTAATTTGATATCTCAGGCAGGCAGCTTTGGGCTGAAGGTTGTTACATTTACAAATTTACATGTCAACATGTCAATATATTACAGTTATGGATACTTCATCCACCGAACTTATCATTTCTAGATGTTCTTAATAGAGTTACAAAAAGTGCCACAAAAGAACCACACTATTAAAATTGTTACACTGTGTTGCCCTTTCTTATGCGCAACAGCTCTCAGATCGGATTATAATTTATAAGATATGGCATGAGCGTACATAACACCAAGAACAAAGAAGATGAATTTCATAAAGAGAACTAAAATAACGACGTTGAAGCAACAACGACAAGAGAAAAGATTTGACGAAACTAACCGCAAATTTTTTAACCACAACCTCAAAAGAATACAAGAAATTTTTGCTCACTTACAATCCTTTCGAATTTTTTAGGACCTTTGGATTCTTACCATATACAAGAATCTAGTGCTAAAGAATATCCTAATATCTAATTCTCTCGTACGCCCTCAGCTTTGAATGAGTAGACTTTATTGTTTATTGTTTTCCATGGTCACCCCATAGTTGATATAATCCCTACTAACTATTCTTCAATTTAGAGTAGGAATCTTAATCCAAATAGAAATAGAAATTCTAATCCTAGTAGGATTTATCTAGGACCCTTTATAGCACATATTTTTAAAACCAAAAAGACTAGATATAAGTCACCCTAACTCAACAATCTCCACCTTGACTCTTATCCATTGAGATCATTGTGCTCTTCCAAGAACTGGCTCTAAGTCAGCTCTACCTTTTTTTCTCCCACCTTTGATAGTGCTCTCACTACAGGGACTCATGCACATCACCGTAATGTGCGTGTCAGTGTCCGAGCTAGCCTGCTTAGACTCTCCACTTAAGAGCTCTTTCGTTGTACTTTGGTTAACCACACCTCTTGTTCCTATAACTTTTCATGCCATATATTTTTATTGCCTCCGAGCTCCACTTTTCCCCGGTTTTGCGTGTTTGGTCCCATCACGTCTTCATTATTTCAACAGCTCGCACCTTTGCCTTTGCGTTTACTAGATTTTGCAACCGTCTTTACACTTCCACACATAACTGCAAAATGAGATCTGAGCACCTACCATTGGCGACTTGGTTTTCTTTTCTTGACTAGAATTTTTATCAAACTTCCCATTGGTTGCCCTACCTTTAAAATTACCCTTTAATCGTTATCTTGTATTGCTCTAAATACTTTTATGATTCTACCCTTTGCAAGTAACTCGCATGATTCCACCTCGAAATGATACCTCACAACTTTGGAGTTCAAGTGACCTCATATATATTAGATTCTTCTTTAAACTAGGAACATACTGAACTCCCATCAATGTGTAATGTGCTTCATCATATATGTTTAATGTAACTGCTCTTACCTCAGTAATTGTATACTCCTTGCAATCCGCTAAGTGAACAGTTCTATATGCCGGATGTAGAGATCCTTCATCAAATATCCCCCTTGCCAAACATAAACGAAAGCAACAATCTGAATCTAATATTCATCTATGAGAAATACCTGATTGACTGATGATTACTACGTCCAAATCATCCTTTACTACTGTCATTAAGCATGCACTCTTCATTTGCTTCAAACTCGAATAGTCTTTTATCATACAACTTTTCTCATCACATAGATAACATACACGTGTATCCTTAGTTTTGCTCTTCTTCCTGTAACCTTTGCTTCTTCCTATAACACCCACTTCAGCTAATGCTTGATCACCCGTTGATGAAGATTCTAATGGCTTTTTCAAGGACCCTGCCTCCAATAGATATGCAACTACCTCATTGAAGTTGAGAGTGATTTTCCCAATGAAAATATTCATTATCAATTGCTCTCATGATGGTGTTAGAGATGATACTAGTATGATGACCTTGTTGTTCTCCTCAAGTTTCTTAGCACACTAGTCAATTGTGTGATAAACTTATTGAAGACATTAAGATGGTCAACGAACCGTGTACATTCCTTCGTGTGCAACCTGTATAGTTGTCGTTTTAGCACCCACCAGTTTGTTAGCAATTTTGCTATATACAATTCTTTTAAGTCATTCCATAATTTGTTTAGTGAATTCTCCTTAATTACCGAGTACTTTATCTCATTGGAGAGACATAGACAGATTGTACTGATAGCCTTCCGCTCTATCACCTTCTAGCCTTCATCAGATGTCTTTTCCGGTTTGTCCCCTTCAAGAGCATTGATTAGCCTCTACTGGACAAATACATCTTTTACCATATATTGCCACACTATGAAATTTTCTCCGTCGTCAAATTTCTCTATTTGATTCCACATCGTCGATATTGATCTTGATTTTGTGTCACTTGATGCTTTACCGATCTTTTCACAAATCAGATTAATTCGGCCTTGACTCTGATACTACTTGTCTCTGATACCCCTTTTTATACGCAGCAGCCCCCGGATCAGATCAGAGTTTGTGAGATATAATACGAGCATGCACGGTATCAAAAATGAAGAAGATGAATCTCGTAGAGAAAATCAAAATAACGACGTTGAAGCAACTACGACAAGAGAGAAAAGATTTAGTGAAGTTGATCGCAAATTTTTTAAACACAATCTCAAAAGAGTATAAGAGATTGTTGCTCACTCACAACCATTTCGAATCTTTTAGAACCCTCGGATCCTTGCCCTATACAAGAATTTAGTGCTAAAGAATATTCTAGTGTCTAATCCTCTCGTGTGCCCTCTACTTTGGATGAGCATATTTAATTGCTTTCCATGGTCACCCCTTATGGTTTATTATAGTCTATCCTAACTCTTCTCCAATTTAGCGAAGGAATATTAATCCAAATAGTAGTAAGAGTCTTAGGGCCTGTTCTTTTTGGCTGGGGCTTATGGCTTTTGGCTGCAGCTTGTGGCTTTTGAGCTGTTTGTACGAGAGATTACAGAGTAACAGAAACTCACGTGCGGTTTTTGTCGATATGAATGAAGTCGGTACAGTATGTACTATAATTAACTAGTAGACCCCATCTTGAAAAGACACTCCGTTTAAAAGTTAGTTTCTGTAGAAAAACTAAAAGTAGAAGCCAAAAGCTAAAAAAGAACAGGACTTAGTCTTAGTAGGATTTATCTATGATTTTTTATGATACACTTTTTTAAATTCTAAAAGACTAGATACGAGTCTTTCTTAACAAAAGTCATAATGCTTTGGTACTAATGTAACATAACCGCAAAGTCTTCTATTGAAAGTATATTGTGATTGTTTTTTCTCTACAAATAGTACATAAAAGTTGTGTTAATAAAAATACATGACACAAACAAAAAGGGTTGATACATCACACCTCACAAGCAACCTATTCCAATCCATGAACCAAAACAGAAACTGCAAACCAACGTCAATGCCAGTCATAGCATAGTCGTAATCTATGTGTACAATAGGGTTAAGCATTAAGTGTGGCAAGCAAAATTTTCTTGGGCCATGCCCATGCTTCGTGCTTAAGCTTGCTATGTACACTTATTCCATTATTGAGATAATTGATCCCATATAAAAAATATCACAAGGACAGTAGTAAAACCGACGGTGTTCTTTCTGAATCCTTAGTGAAATGGCTGTATTTGACATGTTATTTACAAAAATAAAATTATCTTAGCATCAATTATAAAAATGGCACTATCTGCCGTCCGATCACCGAGCGACAAGCTTCTTGGGCTGACATGTGGCACTTACCGCTCGGTCACCAGACGGCAGGTTTCGCGGGCCGACACGTGGCACACCTGCTGCCCCGTCATTCGGCGTTAGGGACATCGGGCCGACACGTGGCAGGTGCGTCACATGTCGATCCGAGAAGCTTGCCGTCCGGTGACTGAGCGGTAGGTGATGCTATTTTTGTAATTGATGCTAAAAAAATGCTATTTTTATAAATAACACGTTAAATGTGGTCAACTTTTTCCGTTCGTTTCTATCTACCGGATTCGATCCCTAAGGTCTGGTTTGTTTAATCAAGTTATACATATATGTATGTTTAGTGAAAAATGCGTGCATACACTTTGTGATACCAACGAATGAGAAAATGCACATGAGCCCAAATACGTTAAAAGAAGTATCTTACACACCACGAATCTCTCGATAAAGCGAGACAAAATGTTCTCCACAGAAGGCAACAAAGAGAGTACGCCAAGCAATATACCCTAGAAAAAAACCAGGGAGGTGGAGACAGCAAAAGCGAGGAGAGAGAGGGACTAAAACGCAAAGCAAAAAAAACAGTAGATGTAGATAGGGTCGAAAGGCCAGCCAAACTGTTCCTTTTCTTCTCTCTTTGCCTCGCTTGCTCGCTTCGTCTACTTCTCCCACTCCCCTCTAAATACTAATCCAAATCCAAGCGTGTGTACGCACGCACCAACACGGCCATGGCCGCCTCCTCCTCCCCCTCCCTGCCCCTCCCAAACCCTAGGTAGCACGAGAGCCTCCGACCCCCCAGATCCTCGAATCCGCCGCCCTGCGCCGATCTGGGCTCCCGCCGCTAGATTTCCGGGGGGAAAAGCGCGTCTTTTTAGCCCTTTTTCCGGCTGTTCTTGGTGGAAGCTCCCGAGCTTTGGTTGTTTTTTTAGGGAGGGCTGGATGGAGCCGCGGGTTGGGAACAAGTTTCGCCTCGGGCGCAAGATCGGGAGCGGCTCCTTCGGGGAGATCTATCTCGGTGCGGGTTGCTCGTGCTCAAATTTTTGGGTTTCTAATCCTTCATCGGTTTGTGATAAGGCTATGTTTGTCTCTTTGCATGCAGGGACTAATATCCAGACGAACGAGGAGGTCGCGATTAAGCTGGTCTGTGCTCCGTTGCTGCGGATTAACTCCCTGGATCTTTGTTAAATTCCAGCTTTGTTATGCTACTAAGTAGTTTTGCTGTTTTAGTCTGTGTGTTTTTATTCATGGGGTGTTTGGGCCGCTCTAATATTTGAAGAACACCTTGTTTAGTTCCAGCTAATTTCGGTCTTGAGTGCGGGTGCCTGTAGGAAAGTTCGGAATATGCCGCTGTTCCCAAAGCAATTCGAACTTTTGAGTTGGCTCTGGATTCAGGGTTTGCTCGCCCTATCAGCTCTAGTTTGTCCATGGATGAATCATTTGGAGTAGTTGATTGGTCCATGGGGCTCAAGTGGTGTGGTTGACTTGGTTGGGCTTGATGCGTTTTTAGGCGCTTTCAGTTAATCTTGGCAAACTGATCATTTACATTCAGCTGCTGGAGTATTGGATGATAGCTTATCAGTGAATAAATGAGAGATAAAATGAACCAGGAGAGGAACGAGAAGAATCAGGAACTTCATATTTTCCTTAGATGTATTGCAACATTCTTTGATGTGTGGAGTGAGAGTCTAGAAATAGATTGGCATTCCCAATAGATGCAACATAGATATGTATGGTAGTAGCATTTAATTTTTATAAATTATTAAGTTGAGAGTGCAAGGTTATTCATCTTAATTACTAGTATCAGCTTTATGAAGTTGGCATTTGATTTCTTTGTTTCTTATGCAGGAAAATGTGAAGACAAAACATCCTCAGTTGCTCTATGAATCAAAGATTTACAGGATTTTGCAAGGAGGAAGTATGGAAGCTCTACACCCTGCGTATTTTTTGTAGGAGCGTGTGATAAAACAAGTGTGTTTTGACTATCTTTGTTCTGGCAGCTGGAATCCCAAATGTCAGATGGTTTGGTGTAGAAGGAGACTACAATGTCTTGGTTATGGATTTGCTGGGGCCAAGCCTGGAGGACCTATTTAATTTTTGCAGCAGAAAATTATCTCT
Organism: Dendrocalamus latiflorus; assembly: GCA_017311315.1. NCBI lineage: Eukaryota > Viridiplantae > Streptophyta > Magnoliopsida > Poales > Poaceae > Dendrocalamus > Dendrocalamus latiflorus. Next base: position 19,961,568 of record CM029665.1, on the reverse strand, counting down.
TAAGACTGTACTTATGCTCGCTGATCAGATGGTATGCGTACTCCAAGCTATTCCTTACCGAATCCTTAATACATTATTATTTTTATATAGCAAGGAATTAACTCATAGACGGATAGACCTTTGCTATCCACACCAACATTTGTGTTTGCTCAGACACTCAAATTTTCACTAGTCTTTTACATTTTCTTTTGTCCTTCCTACATTAGGCTTTCTTCCTCTTGACTTTTCTACTTTCCTGTATTGTTTCTTTTTGTTTGTGTTTTTTATTTTCTCGCTTGTTCTTTGCTGATGAGCTATATGTGATCTCCGCTTCCCACTTGTAGATAAATCGAGTGGAATATGTCCATTCCAAGTCTTTTCTGCATCGAGACATTAAGCCGGATAATTTTCTCATGGGTCTTGGTAGGCGAGCTAATCAGGTGAGTAAGAATGCAGCTTTTAATAAGCATTCCACTTTCCGTTGATATATTTTGTTGGGTTTATTTACCACTTGATGTGTTGCTCTGTATGTTTATTTCAGGTTTATATTATAGACTTCGGTCTTGCCAAAAAGTACAGGGATACCTCAACGCATCAGCACATCCCATATAGGTGCAACGAAAGGGGCAATTAGCTCAGGATCACTGAGTTATCCATGTTTTCCTCTTTTTTTTTGCCCCCTGACATAAGCATATTCATTTTTCTAGTTAGCGGGAGTTAGTTGTATTTTTTTTCTCTTCTGTCATTTGCTGGACCATGCCTGAGTGCTGAGTTAATTTATGTGTGTTTATCAGCATAAGATCTATGATTTATATAGGAAGTACTATACCCGATTAAGTCATTTTTGATAGTAATTTCTCAGTCCACACTGGAGTGTGAGTGGGAACGATATAATAATGCTGCCGTTCCACATCATTTCACGTTTTCTAGTGCTTTCTCAGTTTCTCGAAGATATCATTTTATGTGTACCTTTTTATTAATTTTCTTTTTTTGTGATCTGCTTCCCCTTGCATTCTAACTTGCTATTTAATGCTGCAGAGAGAATAAGAACTTGACTGGGACAGCAAGATATGCAAGTGTGAGCACTCATCTTGGCATCGGTGAGGATTTGATACTGTAAATGATTTTTCAACATTATAACTTCCACCTTTTTGTTCTTTAATTTGTTGTCAAGTGGAGTGACAGCCATACATCCTTGCCCTGCACAGTTTATTCGCTGACTATCACTTTTGTTCTATCAGAACAAAGCCGAAGAGATGACTTGGAATCTCTTGGATATGTACTTATGTACTTCCTAAGAGGAAGGTGAGTTTAATTGTTTGATCATTTTATGTGCCATATATTGATAATTCAGGTGTAACATTGTTTTCTTTTCAGCCTTCCTTGGCAAGGTCTGAAAGCAGGAACAAAGAAGCAAAAGTATGAGAAAATCAGTGAGAAAAAAGTTGCAACATCAATTGAGGTACTTCGAGTACTTGCAGAAAAAGTTGGCACTCTGCCCTGTACATTTTGTTGGTCTTAATGCTACCATTCTATTTCAGGCTCTATGTCGTGGGTATCCTACTGAGTTTGCATCATATTTCCATTATTGCCGCTCACTGCGGTTTGACGACAAGCCTGATTATTCCTATCTTAAGCGACTGTTTCGTGACCTTTTTATTCGTGAAGGTTAGTTCCCTTTTCATGCTTAAAGAAGTCCATGCAATATTAATTTCCTCCATACTTGATAGAAGCCTGTTGTACTCTACACCATGGTTGTTACGGCGTAGTTAGCGACCAAGGCGAGTGAGGGGTGCCTGGACGCCACGGCGATGCTAGGCGAGTCGCCGCGCTGTGCATATATGTATCCAACATGCATACATACTCATACTCTGCATCGCGACTCTATATCTGCCGACTCTCTCGTCTCCCCGCACTCTCCCCCCTCTCTCTCTCGTCTCTCCCACAGACCCGCACTCGTCGCCACCTCGCCTCCTCCGGTCCTCCCCCGCCGCCTTGCCTCCTCTCCCCTTCCTGGTGCCTCCTCCCCCTGCCCCCCACCCCCCCAGTCGTGGCGAATGGGTATGGCGTTCACCCAGCTCCGCCTAGGCGACGTCGTAACAACCATGCTCTACACATTCTTAAAATACTAAACATCTAAAATGATTAGAAAAGTTTTCCAGGCAGATGATTCATAATTGGCATAATGATTTGCAGGTTTTCAGTTTGACTATGTGTTTGACTGGACAATACTGAAGTACCAGCAATCTCAAATTGCTAGTGCTCCACCCCGTGCTGTGGTGAGTCTGTTCCTCAAGCACCCACCCACCAAACATGCACATTTTTTAGCCATCTGTGGGGAAAATTTTGATGCATTACCTATGTTACAGGGCCATGGTGCGGGACCTTCTGGATTGGTGCCACCTGCATTACAGAATGACAGGCAGTCTGGTAATTGATCTACTTTGAGAGTTCCATATGAGTATTGCTAGTGTTTTTTTTCAATATCACTAGAGTAATTGGCTTATAATAGTAATTGGCTTATAAGATAAAACACCTTAGTTACTGCAAGGTTCAGTTTCTTCTATGACATTACATTGAACCAGGGGATTAATTTTGTCATGTTTGTATTGCAACAGTTAATGAGTTACTTTTCTTAACTATGTTCATTTATTCATTGTTTTTATCTTTTAGGTGCTGAGGAAGGGAGGACTAGTGGTTGGTCATCAATGGATCGACGTCGTGCCCCACCCCCTGTTGCAAGCGTGGGGACTTTGTCTAAGCAAAAAGCGCCTGTAGGAAATGATGCTCCTGTTTCTAAAGATCCTGTGGTGAGTTCTCTCCCTATTTTCCTTTGTTGGTCATAGGGGACTGGACAAGGTGATTGCGAGATGAGGCAGATACTATTTTTCATTTTCTAGTTTGACTGAAGAACAATGCGAGAACTAGCCAGAATTTTTTTGAATCAACCATAACTTGTTTTCATAAACTGGAATTCTGGTTTGCTGAATTCCTACCCTAAAAGGAAATCATAAACTGCCATTTCCCAGTTCATCATCCAACCCTGCACATCACATTGTACTGAATACTCATGTGCTTTCTCATTCAGCGAGTCCTGTGGCTAGCAAAAATGCTTCCATCATTGTGCAAGTTTGGTGTTGTTCTGTGGGTTGCTTGTGCTATGACTTTGTAACCTTCCATCTTTTCAGTTGGTTGTGAATGTTGTTGTGTTTTTAATCAATGACACTAATCATAGTTTTAAATGTTACTGTATCTTTATCAGTCCAAAGCATTAGCTTGAAATATTGGTCATATTTCAATCTTGTTACTTTGGCTGCTTCTATTGTTTAGATACCTGGTTCGAATTTTTTGGGACGGTTAAGTGGATCGTCAAGGAGAGCTGCTGTTTCAAGTAGCCGGGATGTGGTGGCAGCTGATACTTCTGAGCCTTCACGAACACGTACAACTGATGCAAGCCCTGGGGCATTTCGTAGAACTTCAGGTCCTCAGAGGAGCTCACCAGTCAATTCTGCAGAGCCAAAGCATTCATCTTCAGGTCGGCACTCATCTAACATTAAGAACTACGAGTCTGCTCTCAAAGGTATTGAAGGTCTTAATTTTGACGGCGATGAAAGGGTTCAGTATTAGCACTGAAGAAATTCTACATGTGCTCTGTAAAAATCATAATCTGGAGATAAGCACAGCGTTTCCTGTTGAGTTTTGGATCACAGGAGATGTTAGGAGGATGTGATGTGCTTTTTCCAGATGATGGTCCTCTGGACACGGTAAATAAGTGGTCAGTCTGAGGTGCATGAAATTTAGCTCATAATTAATGTGATGGTTCTGTAAATGTCTATATAGTTCGTTTGTCTGGCGCCTCTTGAGTTCATCAGTCTGTTGTATTATTTCTATTCCTTCGGGTACACCATGTCCAGATACTGTGCCTCAGGGCAACCAAGTGCAACTGGTAAAACTTGTATTTGGAAAACTGGAACTTTGAGTATGTAGAATTTTTTTCATCTGTTCATTGAACAAATTTGTCTGAAAATATTTCTGACTGCTAATGTTCGATATTGTGGATGCCATTTGTAAATGTGTATCTTAAATGGTGATCAACCGCTCAAAACGGCCATGCTCTAATAATTCATGCAAATTTTCTTTTCCTTCTGCTTTGCAAAATTTAGCACTTGACTCGCATCAGACCAGGAGCAGCTGTACGGGTTGTTTAAAACATACATTCTATGTATCAGTGTGTGCTACTACAGCATATTCGGAGGAAATCTGTAACTATGAAACAATGCGATTGGAATTTGGAAACCAATGTGTACTTATTTAATTGTTCCTGTATCATCGTATTTAGATAGCAGTAATATGCAACTTATGTTTAGGCCTCGTCGGGAATGACATAATTTTTGCAATACTTAATTGAGATTGTCCATCCCTGAAAAAAAGAGTAACGATGAAAATGTTCCAGGTTCAGCCTTGCACTGTTGCAATATTTTTTTTTCCCAATTTTAGCCTCCTAGCATATATTAGCATTAGTTGATACAGGAAATACAAAGAATATTATCCATGATAAATACTTCATAAAATATCCCGAAATAGTCAAACAATAGAAGATAATAAAATAGAAATATCCACAGATATGTCAAGGATAAAAAAGATCCATAACCAATTAGCCTATAATGTTGAAATATACATAAATGGTACAAAATATATAATAGATGAAATTACAATAAGAGATTTATCTATAATAAATGATAAATGATAATTGGTCTAAGATTTTTACAACAATCACTACAGACCACAATTATACATGAATAAGGTATCACGTTTATTCCATATCAAGATAATGTTCTATATATCTCAGAAGTACGAAAGCGTAGTGAAATACCCCCAGATAAGAACCTAGAAATTTCTAATCTTGATCTCCAAGATACCAGTAAAAATCAATACACTCCCTGAAATAATAATAGACGAGCTTAGTGAAAATATAGAAGAATATTATACATTAAACTCTTATGTGAAATGCATAAGGTTAAAATCATTCACACTCAATTGGTACAGGGATATAAAGTCTAAAAATGCTATACAAAAGATTGTTCAAAGATTAGAAGATATCCAAATAATTGGAGAAATTCCTATGAAGCATTGAGATAAAAATTCTATCATATGTAAAATAAACATAATAAATCCCAAATATATAATTAAAACATGTCCAATAGAAACTACTCCAAGGGATATAGAAGAATTTAAAATGCATACAGAAGAGTTATTGAAGTTAGGAGCCATAAGGGATAGTAGAAGCCCCTATAGATCGACTGCCTTTATAGTAAGAAATCATGCTGAAATAACTAGAGACAAGTCAAGAATGGTTATTAATTCAAAAACAAAGACAATCGGCTACTATTCAAAATATTCTGGTCACTATTCAAAATACAATGAATTTCAGCAGTAAGATTCCATTTCGTGAATAATGTTTTTGGACTATGATGGTGGATGTACTATTCGGTTACTATTCTAATTACAATTCACTGGAAATAGACATCTCATTCACGATGATGTTAATTAACTTAAAATAGTGTTTTTTTCTTTTTATTAGGATCTTGCCGATTGGCGAAGCCAACAAGACAATCGGATGTGCACCAATGATGTAAAAATCTTACTCGGTACTCACCATACTTCTTGCTAATTTGTTTCAGAAGTAGCTAAATTTTTCTTAAAAATTCCTAGTTATAATCATATGAGATAACTTTTTATCGTCTCCTAGGCAGTTCCACCTGAAGGGAACACTTCTCTACGGCCTCAACGTTCTCCTCAGCTAGTCTCAGGGCTCACCAGAGAATTGCCAAAGAGTTTTCTCCTGTAGGGTCCCTAGCATAAAACCTTATCCCATCTCACCAGACTTAGGCCCTGTTTGGATCAGTTTCAGATTCTTAAAAATCAGCTATTACTTCTAGTTTTTAAAAGCTGGTTTCTAAGCAAAAACTGATGGGGTGTTTGGATCCCCTAGTTTTTAAAAGCTGATTTCATTTATGATTGGTGCTAATATACTATTATACCCTTACATTTATTGCTCTTGAACAGCACATTAAACAGCCATGCGCGTGGTCTTTAATGAGGGTAAATGGGTATTTGTGCAAAAAAAAACTGGCAAAAGCTGGGTATCAACAGCTTCTTGGTTTTTAAGAATCTGGGTAGGTAGATTTTAAAAACTGCCCCAAAAACTAGTCTGTTTGGATCCCACCCAGTTTCCAAAAGCCAGATTCTTAAAATCTGGGTGGATCCAAACAAGCCCTTAGAATGACCAAGGAATTAAAGAAGAGCTACTTCATTTCCACAAAAAAGCTTATATATGGTTTTCCCTTTCGGAAACCCTGACAATTAACCCAAAGATAGAAAATATACCTTACACTGGAATATTACAACACTCTTCTTCTATATATATATATATATATATATATATATATATATATATATATATATATATATATATATATATATATATATATATATATATATATATATATATATATATATTAGTGGTGTTCTAAGACTAAAGATTACACAAGTAGAGACTGGGTGCTCTCGCTTGCTGGATGCTCTCAAGCTCTAGTGTCTTGATATCCCGATGCTTTCTCATCTGCGGGCTTGTATATCCTTTTATAGTAGCGAGACGGGTCTTCTTTTCTTTATTTAACTGGATATATAGCATAGGGTAGGCCTCTCTGGCTTGCATGACATATCAATCAACTTCTTTTCTTCCTTTTTTTTGCGTTATTATGAGTACCTTTGGTGGGATATGTCTGCAGGCTTAACTTCTTTCTTTTGCTTCATCATGAATATTTGTCTGTAGTTGTGTGGCATGCATAATTGGTGTGCATTGCCACTGTGCTAATAACATGTGACTTGTCCTTTGCATTGTCCTTTGCGAATATTCACGAATATGCTTCATCTTTTAGGAATATTATTCTGTCGTTTTGTCTTCCGCGTCTAAATAATTGATAGCACTCTATCAATTTTAGCATACCTTTATAGGGCTATCTTTAGCTATTCTTTTTATATAGCATATCTTTTTATTATTCTTTCTTTCTTATAGGATGTTGCTTCAACATATTCTTTATTTTAGATTTTGGCTATATCCGACAATATCCATAATATCATCATCTGATAGTGATATTTCAAATTTTTTCATCATATGCTTTCTTCATATTTTCAAATTTATTATTCATTTCTATTTGCAATTCTTTTATAATTTCTTCCTTTATATCATTTTTCCATTGTGGAGCTATGGACTCAAAATTTTCATCTATTTTCCAATCTATATATGATCCGTCCAATAGATTTACCCCTTTTATTAAACATTCTTTATATATAGGTTTCTTTGTTGTTTCTTCTTCTTCCTTTATATTTGTAAAGGGTGATGATACTAGAGTTTTTTTATTCCTTGCTCTTTTATGTTTCTGAATATAATCTTTACTGGCTGGTTCCATATAATAATTGATTCCTAATATTTTTCTGGCTTGTGCCAATGCTTTCTCAATATTTGCATATTTCTTTCAAGATATTCCCCAACTAATTTTGAATCTATTTTTTGGGCTACTATTTCTTCAAATGATATATATATATATATATATATATATATATATATATATATATATATATATATATATATATATATATATATATATATATATATATATAGCGCGTGTTTCATGCACCATGGTGCCTAGGCACCAATATCAATACCCGTTGATTTGCTTCGAGATTCGCAACGTTTGATGTGGGTATCTACATATACCCATAAAAAAGTATATTTGAGATATCAAACTCCGAAAAAATTTAAATTCAACTTCAGTTTAATTAGTTTGAACTATTTTTATGGTATATACTCACTGTAGTTGCATTGAACTCAAAAGTAGTTCAAACTAGTTTGAACTGAGTTCAAAACTAACTTACCATAAATATATCAAGGGTATAAAACATTTTCATACCCAAACTCAAAAAAATTATCAATCATACACGTGTATCGGATGTTGGTGCCTAGGCACCATGGTGCATTACGTAATTTTCCTATATATATATATATATATATATATATATATATATATATATATATATATATATATATATATATATATATATATATATATATATATATATATATATATATATATATATATATATATATTGAGGGGAATATCTTGAAAGAAATATGCAAATATTGAGAAAGCATTGGCACAAGCCAGAAAAATATTAGGAATCAATTATTATATGGAACCAGCCAGTAAAGATTATATTCAGAAACATAAAAGAGCAAGGAATAAAAAACTATATATATATATATATATATATATATATATATATATATATATATATATATATATATATATATATATATATATATATATATATATATATTCCTGGTGTTTTCCCTTAAACACCACATATAATGGTTTTGGCTCTATTATTTCTAGATTTTGCAAAATAGGCATCATCTCATTTGACATACGGAAATATTTGGCAAGGCTATTTAATATGGACAACATATATCCTTTCTCTTCTCGTTTATTGTTATATTGGTACCAGAAATTATCTAGTATGCACTCTTGCACTTCATCGATAATTATATGATCCTTCGGCTTAAATTTTCTATGGTGTTGTCATTTAATCTTTTGTAATTAATAACTATTCTTGACTTGCCTCTAGCTATTTCAGCATGATTTCTTACTATAAAGGCATTCGATCTATGCGGGCTTCTACTCTCTCTTATGGTTTTTAGTTTCAATAACTCTTCTATGTGCATTTTAAATTCTTCTATATCCTTTGGAGTAGCTTCTATTGGACATATTTTAATTATATATATTCTGGATTTATTATGTTTATTTTACATATGATGGAATTTTTATCCCATGCTTCATAGGAATTTCTCTAATTATTTGGATATCTTCTAATCTTTGAACAATCTTTTGTATATCCTTTTTAGACTTTATATCCCTATCCAATTGGGCGCAAATGATTGTAACCTTATGCATTCCACACAAGAGTTTGATGTATAATATTCTTCTATAATTTCACTAAGCTTATCTATTATTATTTCAGGGAGTGTGTTGATTTTACTGGTATCTTGGAGATCAAGATTAGAAATTTCTAGGTTCTTATCTGGGGTGTCTCACCATGCTTTCGTACTTCTGAGATACATGGAACATTATCTTGATATGGAATAAACGTGATACCTTGTTTATGTATAATTGTGGTCTGTAGTGATTGTTGTAAAAATCTTACACCAATTATTATTTCATCATTTATCATAGATAAATCTCTTATTGTAATTTCATCTTTTTTATCCCTAACACATCTGCGGATATTTCTGCTTTATTATTTTCTATCGTGTTTACTATTTCGGGACATTTTATGAAGTATTTATCATGGATAATATTCTTTATACATACTATATCCACTAATGCTAATATTTTGTAGGAGATATTTGATTTTAATTTTACCTTTACTGGGATTCTTATCCCTAATATTTCTATAAAAGGTAATTTAACTATGTATTTATTTCGAAAGCTAGTTATAGCATCTTTTAACTGGATTATTTTATTCCCTTTAACTTCTTTCACTGTTATTGTTTGTTGCTTAAACTCGGTAATTTCTGTAATTTTATCTTCTTGCATGCATTTAGTGCCCATCTGATTTCTTAATTCTTCTATCTCTACCTCTAATTTGTTTAACCTATTTTCTAATATTCTAACTCTGCTAGATAATATTCTTTCATCTGGCTCTAATTCTATTTCCTTTCTCCATCTTTGCCCTTTTGCCTTTAAACATTCATAACATACTTATTTTAGAACATAAGCTACAAGTGGCTATATTTTCTTGACTAGGATAATATATGCAGAAAGCATATTTTATATTATAATCTCCTTTTACTCTGATCCACTCATGTTCACAGTTTACTTGATCCATCATTTTTATTTTTAATCCAACTAAGTCATCTATTATGTCTAATTCATCATTACTAAACTCATATTCATCTTCGTTGTTCTCAATTTCTTCTGTTTCTATTATTGAATATATTGACTCATCATCTTTTATTTCATTATCACATACTAATATGTTTTCATTTACATTATCTATTATTAAAACTCGTTTTTGCTCTTAATATTTACTAGAATATCTTTTCTGATCTTTATTAGGGCAAGTCTTACTTAAATGATCAGGTGAATTGCATATAAAGCATCTACATGTCTTATCATAATTTTTTTCTAGGATTATAGCACCTTATGTTTCTTTTATGCAAATATGGGACTTTATTATCTGATTTTCTTAAGAAATATCTTCTCTTTGTCTTATATTTATTATATCCTTTATTTTGAGGCTTATGATATCTTCTACTCTTAGGTCTATCTTCTCCATATGTTAATGGTATTTGAACTATCTTATTGCAAAAATTATAATATGCATATTTCATTAATCTCTGAGCCTGTTTGTTTGTGCATATTTTTCTTAATTGCTTAAATACAAATGTTATAGCTTGAGATATGTTAATGACTGCACCTGCAGTTACTTTTTTATATTCATCAAATATCATGTTTCCTAAAGGATCAGGTAATTTATTAAAATATCTTTCAACTATACCTTTGTTGTATCCTTATTTAGCCATAGGGGCATTATATAAATAATGTTGTGAAAATTCTTTTATTCCCTTCCAACTAGTTAACGTTAATTTCTCAATTTCTCTTAACCTTTCATTTTGTAATGTAGTATATCCCAATTCTGGGTCTAATGCTATAATGATATTTCATATCATATTTGCAAAGTTATTTGGACTACTTCCTGCTCTCCTTAATTCTTCATAGAGATTATGATTCTTCTCTACCCATTGTTCCCATAAAACTTTCACATATTCCCCTAAAAATGTTTCTAAATAAGTTATCATATCTTCAACTTTATTTTCTATATTGTGTTGATTTTGTATGTATCTCTGCACTATCAGGCCTTTCCATATATTTATGATATTTAGCCAGTCTATTGGATCATGTGCAAGTAGGTTCAATATTGCGCCATCACTTTTATTATTTTGAAATTTTACAGTTCTTTCAAATTCTCTTCTATTAGATCCCATTTATCTATATTGTCCAGGGATATAATTATACAGATATTCTTCCCTTTCTGGAGGCCATGTTCCTGCTATTATGGATGGTCTTTCCATTTCTCCTTCGTTTTTACTAAACTTTCGCCATATCTTCTTTTTTTCCTCCCCCTATATCTACATCCACAGCTTCCAGTGCATTATCTAAATTATGTAAACCTATCTCATCTAGAGAGTCTATAAAATCATTATATTGTTCTGCATTGTCTATAATTTCTTCTTCATTACATATTAACTCACCATCTTCTTCATAATTTCTAATAATAATCTTTCATTCTCTTCCCACTGTGCTTTTCACTTACTATTTGTTTTTCTTTGGTATCTTTATTTTCTATTCTTTCTTTATCACTAGGTTGTTTCATTTTATCCTTCTGTACTTTTGAATTATCTATAACTAAATCTTTATCCTTTTTTAACTTTTTAATCTAAATAATTCGGTGTGGAAATAGATTTCTTTGTCTCTTAATATAAGCCATTCACTTTTCACAGTATTATTATATTCTTCAGATATATACTTTAACATGTCTTCGTAATATTTTATTTCACTATCTAAATCTAATTTTTCCATGAATTCGGAAACACTATGTCTTCTATTATCTTCAATATCTTATTCTGATATGACAGAGTCTAAATCATATAAAGCTCTTCACTTATAGTTTATAAATCTAATACTAGCCTTTCCTTTATTGTTTTTGTAACTTATGTAATCTTCGGGTTGCTTTGAAACCTTATCTTCTATTAAATTACTTATTTTCCATTTTTCTCCTGCCCTTTCTTCAGCATCAATCTTTAAAGGACTCATGAACTTTATACCTTTAGATTGCATACTTTCAATTACATCATTTATATTTACTTTATATTTAGTTCTACTTTTGTTGGTTAATCTTCCTATAAATTCTATGCTTACTAATAAATTTGTTCCTTTAAATTCCTCATCACCTTTGGTTTGAAAATGAAAACTCATTTTTTTCTATAAACTCTTTTATAGGCATAATTAAATCTGGAGCTATATATGTTACCAGGTTATTTTCATTCATATATTCTTCTAAGAAACCTAATGCTGCTTCATTTACTGTGTCGTATCTTTTATCTAATAAGGTTATCAAGACCTTTGTTCCTAATTTCTTTCTTGTCATACCTTTGATTCCTATAATATACATTCCTTAGTGAATATATTTGTAACCTGAATATTTTAACCCACTTTCAAATTGCTTACTTACAATTCTTAATTCTACTTCTCTGGATATTCTGTATAATCCCGTCCTGCTTTCAAACATGCCCATATGATATATCTTGTTGTAGTTGTGGTTGTGGGAGCACTTTCCTGTGGGTTAGCGGTACTTTCGGGTGCAGGTGCACCTGTACTAGTTGGAGACACGCTTCTACGATGACGAGGATGGTGATGACCTAGTGGATAGACCCACCATGGGTACTCACTAGACTGCCAGCGAGCACATACGCCTAACATGTTTCGTTCGTCATTGCAGGTCGACCGGCTGCACTGCATCGTGTCCTAGAGTGGAGCTGCACTGCACTGCGGACAGTCGAGCATGATCGAACGACCGGTAGGGTCTGCCTGGAACATGTACGAAAATGCCAAACACGCACTGGGGGCCGACGTGCCGCTGCATCATCCGTTGGTAGATTTGTCCGCACGCTCTAGCTCGTTGGCACACCCTAGCCTCGGCTGGCTCTCAGTCTGTGTAGCACACTACTCAGGTTTGATGATGTCATAATATGTTACAATCGACAAGATATCTTAATTTTATTGCTTTTCATACATGTCGTCTTCATGTAGGACATTCACGCCGACACTACTCTACTCCTATCTTCGTTGTGGAGGCAACTCGAGCCCAGACCATCCTTGCCAGTGGGACGGGGACGAGCGAATACTCTACTTCTGTCCTCGTCACGGAGACTACCCGACACACAGAACGCTGTAGGCACCAACATCGACTCCCCTCTCCAAGATTGTAAGGTGCAGTATGACACATATGCACCCGTGGACCACTTGCATCTCTGGCAGCGTGATGAGTGGTATGATTGGACATACAATAGCTACACAGTCCACCAGCATGATGCGGACAATGCGGCATCGAGCTTCGTTGCAGCTAACTACCATGGACCAGAGTACTAGGAGTTTCATCGTCTGCACAACACGCGGCACCGATGCTTATAATTATGGGTTTCATTTCAGTTCTACCTTATGTCGGCCAAACGAAATGTGTTTCCCTCCACAGGACGCTAGCAATTATGCAGAGGACTGGGTGTAGCAGATATTCAGCTCGCAAGAGATTGGGCCCAGCCAATTGTACGGTGCACCCGCTCCTACTTGGCCACCATCGCAATATGACTTGTGCGACATACGATGCTCTTCCGATATGTTAACCTTCTCTCAGGACCAGTTTCACTGCCAAAGGAAGCAGACAACGGGCAACCCGTGACCCGCTACTACGTTCGGTGCCAGGTCTTCAATTGTGTCATTTAAAATTACAAATTTTCATAAGACAAATCTACTGGCGAAAAAGTATTGCCTCTCATCTTATTATATGGAATTTGATGTATTATTATATTTCTGTGGACCATCTAACACACGTATATATGAAAATCATTATTTACTCGGTAACACAAATCTACACACCATACTGTGCATGATCGGGTAGCTCTCGAGCCAAGGTGGTGCGACAGGCTATGGCCGAGCAGCCACTACTCCGTAGCTGCCTAGGCCCACCCGCACCGTGCTAGTTCGCCTAGCTGTGAGCTACGGCAGCGCAGCAGATGTCACATATCACTACCGTAGCTTCTGAGCTTGGAAAGGAGATTGTTTTTTTTTAAAAAAAAACCGAATGTAAGAGGATCAAAATTGGAGAAAAAACCGTAAAACTAGCTACGTAGTCATATACTCATATGTGTGAACAGTTCGAACTGTTGCAGTCGTCCTTGCAAAGCAGGAAAAGGTAACCATCATGGTGTGCTATTCGAAGAGCAAGTTTATGGAGACGAGGTGGTTGGGAAAACGACTGATGTGGTTATGCTGTTTGTCAGTTCGGTAACGTCATTTTTACCAGTTTTTGGCTAGATTCATGCGCAATGGTACCTAGAAAGCCCCGTGGGTTCATTTCACCGGGGCCCGGTATTATGCAATCGCAACCTGTAGTCATAAAGCAAAGGTTGGCCGACCACACCGGTATGCTCCAACAAAGCGAAAAGATGTTCAAAAAGCAATCCATTTTGTTTCGCTTCTACTGAAAAGCTTCAAGCAGAAGTAAAAGTGGTTTGGACCCTGGTACTGTTAATATGCAAGACCATACGAATACTGTCAAACTTCAGGGCACATCTTGTTACAAAAAAGTTCATACGAATACTGAAGCCCACTGCTACATAAACAGGGAGAAAAATGTTATATAAATTATATCTATGTGTGCACCTGATGACACTGTTACTGTCAACGGGTTGGTAGATAATAGATATACTTCTTCACCAGATAAAGTAACAAATGAACGGACAGGTAACATGAAAGGCAACCAAAAAGGGAAAATGAAAAGAGGATAACTGCAAGCCAATGGCCAGTTCAGTAACACTTACGATGTCATATTGGCAGACGTAAGCTATGATTCTTCTGGAGCTTTTCCATAACCCAGTTCAGACATCTCCCAGCTTGTACGCGGGGCTACCTCCCCGTGTGAACGAGTGTATTGCTGAACATAATCAAGAGATTTGTTGAGATACTAACAATGATAGCCCTTGTGTTTGTCAATGAGGCTAAGTATTTTAAACTAAAGGATGAGTATAAAAAGTCAGCAATTCACCTCCATCTTTGTCAGCAATTCATGGGCAGTCGGTGCCGAAACAATTATCTGTCGGCAATCAGGCTTAATAAAACCTTCAGCCGCACCCTTATCAAATAGTGCAAGCAACGGATCATAGTAACCGTCAACATTTAGCAATCCAACCTGTTGCAAATAAATGATCAGTGCCCTTAGCTGTAGCAGACTTATTTGTCAATTGTCATAGCCCATATACTAATACTCACTGGTTTGTCATGAATTCCAAGTTGCGACCATGTTATCATCTCTAACAACTCTTCCATTGTTCCATACCCTCCTGATGTCCAGAAAGTTATCATGTAAGCAAGTTGGGTTGAAATATTAGCCTGTTCTTGTCATGTTGGGCTGAAACATTAGCCCGTTCAATAATGTTAGAGAAGAACATGTACAACCGTGCATACCAGGAAGAGCAATGAATGCATCAGATTGTCGTGCCATCTCAGCTTTCCTCTCATGCATGTCGGAGACAACCTCTACTTCACCAACACTTGCACCTGATATCTGGAAGAGAATTTTTTTTCGTGTCAAATGGTAAAATAAAGTAGGCCATAGTTTCAGGGACATAATTATCAGATTCCTCTTATCACCCTTCTTTGAAGTTCAAACATGTATAAACAGTAACACTTTTACATCAGGATAAATGTATAACGATGCAATTCAACCTCCCATTGATACAGCATACAGGTATCTCGAATTACTGACATGTTCTTTGCCTTTGCCTTCTTCCAACTCTCCATGTGTTCAGTTTTGAACTATGATGTACAATCATTTCAAACCTATCCTCAGCTGCCTACCAGTAATTTTTTTTATCTAAATTACCTACTGTTGCTTCCTTTCTCTCTCTCAACTTGTGGTGTCCTCTTGGCAAGTTACAGATTCTATTATTACATACATGAGTACCACAAACTTTATAATTCCAAGTTGTACAACCCAAAAGTCTAAACTGATAGTTCTTTTAAAGAAAAGTCTAAAACTGATAGGCGGTGATTTAACCCACTAAATCCTAGTCCTAATTCCTTAATGATCACCTATTTCTAACCCCACAAGCAAAGGTGGATCAATCTGAACCAACAGACCACAAGAATCAAATGCTGAGTGGGTGACCACTAGTGATAGCACTATATAATTGCTACATTAATCGTGAAAATCTCGTGACACCAACAGATGGGGCCAAGCACAAGGATAGAATTCAGATGGCCCATCTGTCAGCAAATGTTCCAAAATTCCGGGACGAACTTTGTTTCAAACATAGTGCTATTCTTCACTGTGTAAGAGACCCCTCTCTCTAATGAAGCAATTAGGTGATGGATTAGAAGTCTAGACTTTAGAATTAACAATGGCGTAGCAACCAGTATTTCTGCAAATACACAAACAAAGAGGAAGAAAATCTAGAAAGAAATTGCTACACACCTCAAGGGGCATGAGTGCTCTTGGAATCACCCTGCAAAAGAATCAAATGGGGCAGCCACACATTAGAAAGATTACAGATTGAAGCATGAAGTATACTGCAGTACTACGAAGCTGAACAGTGCAGCGGCTAGCTACCCGAGGACACGGCAGCCGCCATCGAGAACCGTCCGCGCGATCAGGCCCATCAACCCGACGCTGCCGCCGCCGTAGACCAAATCGATCCCCCTAGTCACCTGCACAAGGAACGCATCGAAATCCCACCATGAACACCAGAGCAAGGATTGAACCAAGAAACCCAATAAACCGAGGGTGGCAACCCAATCCGGGCGTCCCGGGGCGCGCCAAGATCGAATTTTGGCGCGGCCGCGGGAGCCCCCCCACCCCGGGGCGCAATCTTGGCATCGGGACTGCATTACCAGTTCGTTGCCGAGCTCGAGTGCGGCGTCGCCGAACACTGCGCGGTTGCCGGCGTTGCTGCCGCAGAAGACGCAGATCCTGCCGAACCTGCTCGGCGGCGCGGGCCCGGCGCTGTCGCCCATGCCTGGCTTCCTCGGGCTCGGGACGGAGAAGGGCAGGCTCGTGGAGGTGGAGGAGAGGAGGTGTTTGGGTTTGGTTCTTCCTTTCTTCCCCTGCCGTGTTCTCTCTTGTATCTTAAGGAGCTTCAAATGAAGGCGGCATTAAGGTTTCTGATGCAATTGCCCCTTTTTAATCCCCTAATTAATTCGTTTGGTCAAATGGCCCGATTTGCACCAGAAGAGGGCCCCCCGTGTCAGGCAGCTTTTCTTGCAGTTTGGACATTGCCATTTGCAACATCTCACAATGGAGTCCTTGTGCTTGTGAAAAATCTAGGAATTGCTGTTGAGAGTGGCTTAGGGCCTGTTCTTTTCGATTGTGCCTTATGACTTTTGGTTAAAATTTTTGAATTTTGTCTGTTTACGGTACAGATTACGGAGAGACAGATACTCACTTGCGATTTTGGTTGGTACAGATATTGGCTTTTAACGTGTAGATCGTTTAACTTGTAGACCCCCGTCTTGAGAAAATACTTCGTTTGAAAGTTAGGTACTGTAGCAAAAGCCAAAAGCCGCCAGCTTTTGACTTAAAGAACAGGCCCTTTGCCACTTGTACATGGATGTCCATGTACCTCATCTACCGTTGGATGTGCTCCAAGATTCACGGTGCACTTAGGGAGAGGCCCGGGACGGTTGGTTCAGGAGGTGGTGCGTCTTGCCGGGTCCAACCGTTCACGGGTGGTGCTTAGTTTGATGATAACTTATATCTTTTTTATTGTATTTGATGGTGGTTTATTTGATGTAATTAAATTTAAAAACGGAAGAAAGGAAAAAGAAAAAAGAAAAGGCAAAAAGCCCAAAAAAACCAAAAGGCAAGAAAAGAACGAAATAAAGGAATAGTGAATTAAAAGTCAGAAATTAGAAGCTGAAACAAGCGGGCATGATGTCTTTTCTTTTTTCCGTGTTCCTCTATATTGTCCGTAATGGACTAACATATTTTTTTCTTCTATTTTTAATTTCTTTAAATTTAGTTACGCCAAATAGGCTATCAACAGTTATAATAAAAATAAATCAGCTATAGTAAAAAAAAACCATAAATTATCGTCAAATTGAGTGCGTGGAGGGAGACCGATAGAGAGAGAGAGTGAAACAAAGGGTTGATTTTTGTTGATGTGGGGCCGGCCCACACATGAGATTCCACCTCACATGTTCCATCGAGGATCCAATGTTCCATGCCGTGATGTTATACAGTGCCGTGCTACGATTTGTAAGGTTGCCGTAGCACCCAAGGTGCAACGCACTACAGTGTTCAAAGGGAATCGTGAATGCTTTTCTTGGATGGAACCAGCAGTGCTCAGCACTACCAATATAGGAACTTATATATATCTTTCACTTACCACGTCAGTCTGTTGACTATAGCAACAACGGCTCTGACGAGCTCCTGTGATCCTGTCCTTGATGCCATTGTTTTTATCACAAGTCAGAACGGATGACTCGGAGCGGCGGTTCGTTGATCTCATCGAGTTCTTTAGCAAACTTGCCAATTGCCACGACGGCACCACGCTGACCGCACCCACCCCTGACCGACTCCCGTGTTTCTCAACCTCTGTTCGCTTTGGTCCTGGGTCTCCTCGACGGGCGACAGTGACCCTTCATCATACATGTTTTTGCATCCTGTTACGTAGAACCAAATCCAGCCAAGATGGCAACAAAGTGCGGTTCCACTGAGATGGATGTCGTCGTGACTTACAATATCCTACGGTAGGTCGCAAACCAGAGGGATTCGTGCCTACTCGTGTTCGACATTTCGCTGGCAACGAGAGAATTGCCAATTGGCAACGTTTCTCAGCCGTGATTGAGGTCCAACAGTTACAATTAAGCGTGGGAAAATTGCCGAACATATATAGGCTCTGTTTTTTTATTGATGTAGCTGATAGTTTTTGACTGCGACTGATAGTTTTTATTTGTACCGATGCATACGGCTTTTGACTCGAGAAGCGATTTGGAAAAACAGGTTTAAAAAATCACTTAGAGAAGTTGTTCCATTTGCTTCGACTTCCAAAGAAGTCAAAGCTAAAATCCAAGAAAAAAACAAGAACATGCCCGTATATCACTAGCAAAGCCACGGGTTACCAAAATACGATCAGGTTGTGACAATGCAAGTGCTATTTCGGCAAACTGTGATTTAGCCAGTGGTGTGAGAGTAATTCTCCCATTAAGGATTCTTCAAGTCCCTATTTCAAATTACTATGAAATTTGACTAAAATGATATTATAACATATATTAGTTTTTTCTACGGTATTCAATTAAAAAATTCTGCGCAGTATCGACGAGCTGCACAGTACATTCTGCGCAGTGCCCTCTACGTGCACGCCTCGCCACCCACAGGGGAGGAAGAAGAAGAAACGCAACGCTTCCTAGAACGAATTCCGCGACTCTGGACTCGCCACGTAGCACATCACCGCCGCTGACGCTGACACGACAGTCGGATCGAGTCGTCGACAACGTCTCCATCGTCCGTAGCAAACGCCGCCGGGCGAAAGCGCAGTGAACTTGCCCTGTCGACACCCGAAACGACACATCCCCGAGACGGAAATCCCCTTGGTCTGAAAAACGCTTGTCTTTCAACCATGGGACCGGTTTGTTCAGCACGAGAATGTTCCGCGATGCTGCAGTGCTCCTACTGGTGGATCACAAGGCATTAGGTTAGGGACAACCGGTGCTTTGTTTAGTCTCTAGGGGCAATCAGAGCTTTGTTTTAGTCTCTTGGGGGATCATATGATGATCGTTAGGAGATGGTGCGAACGCGTGGTGCACACATATTGCAAATCGGATAGCAGTAGGATCTAAGTGCAGATGGAAGATGCTGTCTCCAATCTCTGGGTATTTGATAACGGGAAAATTGAATATATAGGACCAAGTTGAGAGTGCTTTGGTAAAATAGGATCAAGTTATTTGTACTTGTAAATATAGAACTGAGTTGAGCACCTTCTTGCAAATATAGGATTTTTCCTATTTTAATTTCATTTTCATTTTCCAGCTCTTTTTCTCTACGCGAAATGACTCTTTTGCCCTTCCTCCCTCGCCTGGCCATGCCGCCGCCGCTCCCTCGCCTGCCCCGCGCCGCCGCTCGGCCCGCGGGGCAAGCGAGGGAGCGGCGCGGCCAGGCGAGGCGGCGGCGGCCAGGCGAGGGAGGAAGGGCAAAAGAGTCATTTCGCGTAGAGAAAAAGTGCTGGAAAATGAAAATGAAATTAAAATGGGAAAAATCATATATTCGCAAGAAGGTGCTCAACTCAGTCCTATATTTACAAGTACAAATAACTTGATCCTATTTTACCAAAGCACTCTCAACTTGATCCTATATATTCAATTTTCCCATTTGATAACACTGAGGAATTCTGCAGTGGATCCAGAGACAGGTGTCAACCTCAGCAGACTTCAGATAACCTGCAAATATGGGCAGTTTCTGATTAATCCACCGCACAATATTCTGCAAAAGGAAAACGCGTACAAGGGGAAACGGAAGGGAGGAAAACGCGTTCAAGGAGAAACGGAAGGAAGGGTAGGTGTATTTGTGCAGTGAACCAGTTAAGGTTTATTCAAGTATGACAACAAATTTAGGTCAGAGAGTAGCAGTTAATTGGTCAGCTCAATAGCAGTTGAATCTGTTCCTGATATATGTACACTAGGATGAGATCTTCAATTCGAACTATACTTCATGAAGGGTGTGTACAATACAAAATACTTATACATGAGTGATTAAATAGAGAATATAACCATGTCATCAAACACTTATGTAAAAGCGATTTCCTCTAATGCAAGCGTATCTTTATAGGTGCTTAGATGGTTTTTTTATTATTGATTATATGTAGTTATATGCATAAGCACCTTAATTATCTTACGTGGCAAGAAAAATCAGTTATTCTTTGCTAAGCACATCCTCAGTTATTCTTTCTACTGCCTGAGTGCATACCAACTTTGCTAGATGACTAAATCCCCTCTGTAAATCTCTTCATGTATCATGGGTGAGTTCTTTTGATATGTGGCTTATAGCTGAAAATTTTAAATTCTAGATTGTTCGCGAGAGGCAGTATACAGAAGGAAATTCGGTAAAGTTTGTACAGCTGAACTTGGTATATTTTGTACTACAATTTACCTGTAGATCCCGCCTTGAAAAAATGCACCATTTAAAAGCTAGGTACTGTAGCATAAGTGAAAAGCTTTAAGCCATAAGTGCTGCCGAACTGACCCACATGCCACTGACTGGCTACTTTTGTCATATACTATGTCTGTTCTTTTTAAGTGATGCTCTAGAATTTGTGCAATTGAATTTTCTAAAGTCTAACTACTAATATATTTAAAATTATCTAGATTAACTATACGAAACCTATATGAAGGATCATGTGAGAATGTCTATAGTTTTGTTGTGATGAACTATTGTTATTTTGGAGGAGTGAAAATTTAGAATTTGCAAATAAGCAGATTTTCTGAACAGCTTGCAGGAATGGATGAATTTGGAAAATTTGAGTCATTGGATGATTTGATGATC
Organism: Dendrocalamus latiflorus; assembly: GCA_017311315.1. Taxonomy (NCBI): domain Eukaryota; kingdom Viridiplantae; phylum Streptophyta; class Magnoliopsida; order Poales; family Poaceae; genus Dendrocalamus; species Dendrocalamus latiflorus. Next base: position 19,940,157 of record CM029665.1, on the reverse strand, counting down.
TAGGTCAGGGGTTCTAGGTTGCATGAAACATGTTATTACTAATGTGGGTTAAGTTATGTAGAACTTGTGCCCGAAAATGATCTCTTTGTCTTTGGATGTACAAGATTGCTTGGAGTCAACCATGGTTAATGGTTAGGATCGGTGCTACACTCACGAAGGAGCCGAGGCTCAGAACGACCAAGGATATTGTGTGAGATGGCTAAGCTTAAGCATGACACAAGAAAGGCGGAAAAATATTGAAAGAAAGTTCGAACGATGAGTTGCACAATCAGAATGGAAGACTTACTGATGCGTGGCAAACCAATGATGCACCTACATGTGGCAAGCGTGACTATTGCTTGCAATGAAAGGAGATGATTGGGTCAAGAAAGAGTGTTTTCATAGTTTGACCAGAATACTAGAAACTATCTTAGAGCAAAACCACGGTACTTGAGTGGTGTTTGGGAGAGCAATTTAGGTCAAGAAAAAGTTGAGAAGATCAAGTTGGATCAAGACTAAGAACTAAACGGATTCGGGCTTATGCACTTTGTAAAACGTGCATAAGTATAGTGTGTGGGTTAAAACCCGTGTGTGTGGGATTGTCGGATTTTTCCATATGTGTTAAGTAGATAGTATCCACTAAGGGTTAGATTGGGCTGGTTAGTCCATCTATTTAATGGGTTGGGATGGAGACTTGTATTTATCTATCCAACCATCATCTCTTGAGACTAAGTGTTCATGAGTTTTAGGGTTAGGGTTAGAGAGAAGTTGAGTGCCGTACTGAGCTCTCTTTTTCTCTAGATGGAATAACTATAAAATCTTCATTCTCAAGTAGTAATATATTATAATGTTATTAGTATGTAATAAAATAAAGTTATAAAAAGTAACGATCAAAGTTGCATCTTGAAAACTATAAAAATATCACTTAAAACAGAACGGAGGGAGTACTAGTAAAAGCATGGTTTTGACATGGAAATTTTTGTACGGATAACCCATTTTTTATTCGAAAATACAGAAATATACCCGCGATAAAATTTTTTACACAAATAGGCTCGAGTCGCCAAACCATTGGGCGAATTACGCTTGTTGCCCCACCCAAAAGCGACTTATAAAGAATCTGGTAACCGTTGGGCGATTAAATGCAATCGCCTCCCCGTTAAGCGATTTAATTGAATCGCCCCCCCGTTCGGCGACACAAAGAAGAGTCGCCCAACGGGGGGGTGACTGCATGTGATTACAGCCCGACGGCCATGCCCTCTTTTCTTCTTCCCCACGCCTGCTCGCCAATCTACCTCTAGGCGACTGCATGGATCCTGTTAAGGGTTTTGTGAATTTTGTAATTTGAAACTCGTAAAAAATGTGGTATAGTCACATATACTGGTATATGTCACATTATTTTGTAATTTCGTAATTAAGTCACACAAGAACTGGTATTTAATATTTGTCACATTACTTGATATAGAAATAATTTTTCTATACGAAAAGAAGAGATAATAGCATTGTTTGAATTTAAATGAACTTTATAATATAACGCAGTAACATGCCGCGTATTTATCCATTACATGCATGACATACACCCCTCACTCCCCACCCTAAGGTGCTCCATCACCGCGCCCGCGTCCTGCCATACGGCCCCGCTTGGCCGTCCTCCGGTGCAACGGATTACGAGGCGACGGGTGACGAGGGTCCGAAAAAGTAAAACGATCAGGTGGGTTTCGCACCCGCGGCTGCGCCGGTGGAGTCACCGCACCTCCGGCTGTGTGGCCTCCGGTGCACCGGGGAGGCCACTGCCGGAGATAACCTCCGGTGCTGCGTCGGAGGACGGCCCAGGCTAGTCCGCAAAAAACTGGTCCACCTCGATGTGGCCCGGGGAGAAGCGTCCCTGCTGCTGGTAAGGACCTGCAATAGTAATATCGTTAGTTCGTTGCATGTTGTCTTAGGATAAAAACAAGCTCGGACGATGCGTACCCGTATATGGCGCCATGAAATCATCCGTGTGGAAGCCGGGGATGTACGTAGGAGGCCGTGACCAAGCAGAACTCCCTGGCTGCTCCGGGGGAGGTGGATGTGTCCACGTAGAACTCCCTGGCTGCTCCGGGGGAGGTGGACGTGTCCACGTACTACCTCCGGAGTAGTGCCACGCTGGTCGGGGTGGCACTGGTGGTCGGGGTGGCACTGGTGGTCGGGGTGCACTGGCCGTAGGTGTGGAGACCACCGGTAGCCTCGTGCAGGACAGTAGGCTGACGATACATCTACACCCTGCCTCCATCCGTCGCGCAAAGCTGACGGCCTCCTCGCGGGTCAACTCCCCACCTGTGCCCCACCTCTGCACTAGTGCGGAGGACTCCGACCACAGCGCGGCACCGACGTCAGCCTGGACAAAAAGACATAGAATGGTCCATCATCGAAACGATATTGCCATTTGAGAATTTTTGAAATTACAAGTTACGTACCGCGATGTGAGCGTCGCGTGCGAAGTGCGCAGGGTACGCGTCTGTCGGTGCGGCGACGTGTGGGGCAGGTGGGTCAACGACATGTACCAGCCTGGTACGAGTCCGCCCCTGGTACCAGATGAGGTACTCTGCGTAGTCGGCTATGTCGTATGGCCGGTCCTCCTTCACGCGGTCATCCAGCGCACCCTCCCACTGCGCAATCCAGGGCTGCATCCTCCTGGACCAGTCCGTGCCTTTCTTGACGCCCTTCGTGGTGTGCCTGTTTATGGAACCATTACGTAATGTAAGTACTTGCGATCACAATAGGAAGTACGTACAAAAATATCAGAAGCGATCACTCACGCGTGCACGCGGGGCGGAATCGGCGGCCCGACAGGTACAGGAAGTGCCTGCCGCAGCCCAAACTGCCGCATGACTCGCTGCGGTGCGTAGTCCTCCACGTAGATGCCGTACACGAGCTTCCGGCGGGTCAGCCAGAAAGCCTGGGCACGCCAGCACAGTGCAGACAGCCCGTCAGGAGCACGGGCCTGCACTGCCTCCGCTGCGTAAGGCTCCCAGCGCACGTCGGAGTCTGCGAGGCGGTCCAACTGCTCCACGAAGGGGTGGTACACCCGCGTGACCTGCACGTGCGCGAACTGTACCTGCAAGAAAGGCAAATTATTTTAGCACGACGATCGTTAATAAGTTGACTACGATAAAATAGAACTCACTCGTCGACGACACCAAATAGAACCCATCGTCGGCCGGTCGATGTCTCCCCCCGGGTACATCTCGGCCCCGTAGGGACCCATGTCGTCTAATACAGGTCGTCCGAGACTGAAGCGCTCGAACGACCACAACTGCAGCATCAGGGGACATCCCGTGAGGATCGAGTTCGCCTTAATCCTCGTGCACGCATCGCACAGGCCGCGGTACGTCGCGGCAAGTGCGGCCGATCCCCAGCTGATCTGGACGGCCTCGCCATCCGCAATCGCCCTCGCATAAGCGATAAGGCGCGCGTCAACGGTGTTGCCGTGGCTGGTGGTGAAGAGCACCCAACCAAACAGCCACAGCAAGTAAGCCTCCAGGTGGCGCGCGACGGCGTAATCGTCAGCATCTGCAACCATGCGCTCAACCTGAATGCGAACAAGTTTTTATTAGTATGTAATTGCACAAATAAGAGTTTCGAAGACGCGATCGACTTGAAACACCACGTACCCGGTACTGTGCCAGCCACCTCAGCGTCGGTCCATGCTTCTGCCTCTCGTCGAAGATGTGGTGCTGATCGGCCGGTGGAAGGACCCCCTGGAATCTGCCGAGCAGGTCCTCGCGCCACTCGGCGGGAGCCTCCGGTAGGAAGGCAACGTCTCCCGCGACCGGAAGGCCAAGGAGTACGGACACGTCCTGCAGGGTCGGCGCCATCTCCCCGACTGGTAGATGGAAAGTGTGCGTCTCGGGCCGCCAACGGTCCACCAAAGCCGTCAGCAGGGAACGGTCGAACGGGAAGCGTCGTGATCGCTCCACGCCCGCCTCGTCCCCCTCCCCGGCCAAGGCACCTCCGTCCTCATCCGTGGCCTGCACCATCCGGGCAAGAGGGAGAAGTCCGGCATCCCGCAGCCTGCAAATAAAGTGAAGATCAGCATTAAATATTTTTATGGTAATACTAAAATGTTGGCATAGTGCAAACCTGGCAGTCCAATGGGGGTCGAGTCCCCAGGCCACACGAGGTGTGCGTGTCCGGACCACTCCCAGCTCAGTCGACTCGTCCGTGCTCCCCGGTGGCGGCGCACGACGGGAAGCGCGGTGCACGCGGTCCAAGTGCTCGTCCAACAGCGTGTACCGCCAGTCACCCGCCATAACTGTAAAATTATCTAAATGTAAATTCGTACACTACATTTTCTACAATAATACATTTAAATTTTCTTCATTTCAATTTTGTAAACTGCATCTACATTTGTACATTGAATGATCTACAATAAATTTCTAAAGTAAATTTTCCACAATAATACATTACAAATATTATACAAAAAAACTATATTTTTCTACATTTAAATTTGTACATCTAAATTTGTAAACTGCATCTACATTTCTAAATTTAATGTTCTAAACTAGATTTTCTAAACTAAATATGTAAACTAAATATCTAAGCTTATTTTCTAAACTAAATATCTCTACTAAATATCTAAGCTAAATTTGTAAACTAAATATCTACACTCTACACTACATTTTCTAAACTAAATTTATCTAAACAAATTTTCTAAAGTAAATTTTCCACAATAATGCATTACAAATATTATACAAAAAACTATATTTTTTTACATTTAAATTTGTACATCTAAATTTGTAAACTGCATCTACATTTCTAAATTTAATGTTCTAAACTAGATTTTCTAAACTAAATATCTAAGCTAATTTTCTAAACTAAATATCTAAACTAAATTTGTAAACTAAATATCTACACTAGATTTTCTAAACTAAATTTATCTAAACAAATTTTCTAAAATAAATTTTCTACAATTAGGAAAATACCTGCAAATCCCGCGGCTTCTCCTCCTCTCCCTCTCCTTCTCTTCTTCCCTCTCCTCCCCCTCTCCTTCTCTTCTTCCCTCTCCTCTCCCTCTCCTTCTCTTCTTCCCCTCTCCTCCTCCTCTTCCTTCCTCTCTTCTTCTGCTCTGTCTTCTCGCGCGGTGGAGAGAGTGAATGGCGAGCAGGCGTGGGGAAGAAAAGGGGCTCGGCCGTCGGGCTGTATTCACATGCAGTCGCCCCCCCCGTTGGGCGACTCTTCTTTATGTCGCCGAACGGGGGGGGGGGGGGGGCGATTCAATTAAATCGCTTAACGGGGAGGCGATTGCATTTAATCGCTCAACGGTTACCAGATTCTTTATAAGTCGCGTTTTGGTGGGGCGACAAGCGTAAATCGCTCAATGGTTTGGCGACTCGAGCCTATTTGTGTAAAAAATTTTGTCGCGGGTATATTTCTGTATTTTCGAATAAAAAATAGGTTATCCGTACAAAAATTTCTTTTGACATGCATGTACTTTAGCAAACTACAGTAAAACCATTAAAAAAAGATTTGCTAGAGAAACTATAACACTGTAAACATCTGCTCCAAAATCTAGATAAAAATGTCTGGAATGTAGCTTCCAATTAAGAATTGGCAAAAACAAATACGTTTGGGCAAAGGTTCGAGCAAACATTTCTCATGGTTATGGACAGATACACTTCAACATCTTGTGAGTTAATCCTTAACCTCATTTTTAAAAGTTAATCATTTTTCTGCAATTTCTTATTATGTTTAATCTTTTCATTGCATTCTCCATTCTCCCTTCGAGACTGTTAAGTTAGTAATCTTGTTTTCGGTTTGCGAGTCGTATCCCATACGTGTTGTTTAAGAGTCCATATATGTAGAATTTGCCGTGTCGTTTCCGTGTATGAGTACGAGTCCGTATTTGAAACAAAGTCGGTATGTATAGCCTTTATAAGGACATGCAAGTCATGTAGCAAAACACAAGCGATGCAGGAGAAGCAATAGAGAAAGAGAAGAAAAACGGGAGCTGTTGTGCTCCTGAAAAATATGGTGTGTGTTCTCTCGGTGACTTGGTTTTGTCTTCAGTGTTTAATTGCCTGAGTAGAAGCAAGGCAGAGGTGTTGTCTCATGTACAGGGAGATAACAGAGTGGCCGGGTGCATCGTGGAGGCAATAGCTAGACAGGTCGCATCGAGAGCAGGGACTAGTGGGCTCCCTAGAGTCACGTTGCGAGCAGGAGACAGTAGGAGAGATGTGCTATGCGCGATCCAGCTTTCAAAGAAATCAGAAAAAAATTTCAACAAAGACTTTTAGGATGCTTATACGAGGGAACAAGGCATGTATCTTCTATATCATTCAGTGGTTTCTCTCCATCCAGCATGATGCTTGTTGCATAGATAGCTCCAATGAGTGTGATGTATGTTGTAATGTTCGGCCAAAGCCCTTAGATTTCATGTCTTCATAAAAGATCTAATGCGTTAGAAATGTACTTATTGTTGCATAAACATGTGATTAGAACATTGTAAGTAACAACATTAACCTTCAATCTACACACCTCCCTCAACGCTTCAAGTGTAGAGCATCAACAATCTAACAATACTAACAATTTGTTTATGTCTACCATGAGTCAACACATGCGGGAGACATAAGACTATGTGCATGGATGTGTCTTTGCCATTCAATTGCATCAAACAACCATTCGTACCCATAGTCACTAACAAACAACTATTCAAGAGTTCATTCAATCACTGACATAACAACTTATAGTCACTGATATTATAAGTAACACCATCAACCTTCAATCCACACAACTCCATCATGCATTAGGGTAGTGAAAGTAGAAACCGTTGGTAGCATTCCTGCACGTATTATGCTACTGAAAACTATGATCTCCTCTTCAACCTTTCCACATTTACTAAGGCCTGTAAAAATTGAGCTATCGGCAACTTCAATTGGCACAAAAGGTAGATTGAGAAGATCTCTAATGTACGTACACATTATAGATGTAGTTTTAGCTAGGTTCACACAACAAAGAAATGATCACTACCCCTAGTTTTTTACATGCCTGACCTACTAATAGAACTTGGAATGCTACACTCAAAAGACAGTCAGTACATCATAGCAATCTAGAGAGGGCGTCCAAACATAGCAATTGAAGTAGCATATTAATTTTTGACATCTAAAATTGTACAGAAAAACTATTACCATAAGACAATTTGTCATTTACAAAGCACACATAACTTTGTGGAAGAAAAAAGCTCATTTGCCAGTCCAAAATCTACAAGTTGTAGCGATCCACTTGCATGAAGATAGACATCAATAATTATAACATGCATTATGAGGAAGGCATATTAAAATATGAAGGTATGGCAAGCAAACATTCCTGGTACCACGTAGTTTTGGAGATTATAATTGTTGATGTATCTAGCAATCCAAACAATCTTATTTAAGATACTAAGCTTGTTGAACGCTCATGCAAGATTTGATAAACTAGGTGAAGATTTGTTATTTCTACCAGTAGACCCACTTATGAGTTTCTATTAACTGGGTGAAGTTTCAATAAAAATCGGTTAAGAAGATGAAATTCAGTTCGAGTGTTCGACAACAACAAAACCGTAGATTAAATAAGGAGTATGTGAGTTTTTGGTCATTTTTTAAAAGAATGGAGAAAACCTTGTAAAAAGATCTAGAAGATATACATCTAAGTTCCCCATGATGAATATTGACTATCACATTCAAATGGTGGTGTTGATTGTTAAATGTTTTAGCAGAAACATAGCAACAAACTAGTATATTGTTACACTATGTTACTGTAGTTGATGACCTATTTTACTTATTCACTATATCACCTCAAAGCATAGTTCAGTTAAAGTTGTTCAAATTGAAACACGCATTTAACAACCTTGAATATTCTTGTCCATCAATCCAAAAGCATGTATAAGGGAAGAGCAACGAACCTGATCCACCAATGGAGACAGTAAGATCTGTGCTTTCTTTTGTTTCTAGAAAGTAAGCCCCAGGGGAAATACATGACCAACAACATTTTATTGGCAGCAAAATCACACCCAAAGCAAAGAATGGATGATTCACATATTCAAAGTGTGCACCCGCTAAATCCTTAGTCTTGATCCGCCTTGATCAAACCAGCTCCACCTTGACCTAAACCGCTCTCCAACACATCGCTCATGCGTTGCAGTTATGATTCAAGATGATTTTCGGTATTTTGATCAAATTACCAAAATACCTTTCACTGACCCGGTCATCACTAACCACTGTAAGCAATTGCCATACTTGCCATATGTAAGTGCACCACTACCTTGTCACGTGTCGTCAAGTCTCTCTCATCTTAGCTCTACCAAACCACATCTCACTTGGCCTATGCAAACTACATGGTGCCATCCCGCCGTTCGAACTCGCCTTCAATATTTCCCGTCTTTCTCGTGCCATACTTGAGCTCACCGTCTCACCCGACATCCTCGATCATTCTAGGCATCAACTCCTCTATGAGCCTAGCCCCGATCATCGCTGTTGACCAATGTTGAGTCCAAACGACCGTATATATCCAAAGACAAAGAAATCGTTTCCAGACACAAGTTTTTCACAACTTGACCTAAATTAGCCAAGACATGGATCATGCATTCTTAATCCAATAACCCAGATTAACCCAATTTAATCCATGACTCAATTTCCTAAAACCCTGTTTTTGTGGGAAGATCGGAAGTACCGCACTACCATGCTAGTACATCCACTCTGAGGTATTAGGGCACTCACAGTGCAGACTCTATATAGTTTCTATACATGTATTTTGCTGATGTGGCAGTATATGTATTGAAGAGAGAGGGAGAAAACCCAAGACTTTGTTTCTTGATAAGACGCCGAGTCTTCGTTCGATTCGAGGCCGCAAGAAACCAGAAGAGTCGCGTTGGGGAAGGACGGAGTGGTTTCCATGGATCCCGTACACCGGCGCCATCCACCCCGACGCGAGCGCGCTTCCACATCTCCCGCGCCGCGACCGCGATTCTTCTGCGCGCCACCACATCTCCCGCGCCCGAGTCCGCCGTCTCCCGCGCCCGAGTCCGCCGTCTCCCGCGCGCGAGGCCGCCGTCTCCCGCGCCCGAGGCCGCCGTCTCCCGCGCCCGAGGCCGCCGTCTTCCGCGCCCGAGACCGCCAGCCATCTCCCGCGCGCTCCACATCTCCCTCACGCGCGCGCTCGCACAGGAGACCGACGCGGCCCTTTCCCCGCCCTCCCGGTAATCTCCCCCCTCTGCCGCCCATCTCCCCTCCTCAGATTCATATCCATGTCCATCCATAGCTCCCTTCGATTCCATCTCCTCCCCCATCCACTCTGACCAAAAACATCCCCAAATTTGACAGATGAATCGATTAACAAAGACCGATTCTCGGCGAAGCAAAGGTGTCCCTAGATCTGCTCCATCCGTCCATGGTGCTGATGATGGTGTTCGTCCTCCAGATGATGGTGTTCGTCGAACTGGTGCTTCCCCCGTTGGTGGATGGTGGCCAATGTCATCTCCTAGCGAAGGGTAAGTCTTCAGTTAATGATTCTTGGACGGGATTGCATGTTCATCGACTCATTCCTTGAGTTCTTACTCGAAATCAGTAGGTTTTGTAGGTTTCAGTCTTTGTTCTTGTATTAGAATTCTTGATGAGCGAACTGAATAATGACAGAGTGTTCGGCTGACAGAGTGTAGGCATCATTTTCTTGCAGCTACTTTTTCTTGCAGCCGAACACTCTGTGAAACTGTGATTAAGTGCTTGGTTCCTATTATGTGACAAGAAATTTTTTAGTAGTACCTTAGCAGAATCTATATTGCACTTATGATTGCAGGGTATACCCACCAGGAGGGTTCTCAAATTTTCTGCAGTCAAACCCATTTGCTAACCATCCTAATGGAAATGAAAATTTTCACTTTGTTGGTGCTGGAATGAGTCAATCTTCAGTTTCACCAATTGATGTGGGTGCTGCAAGAACTCCCTCTCCAGCGCAGCAAAGTAATGATATAGTGGATGATTTAGATGGAGAAGAAGATGAAACAATTAACGTCGATGAGTATTCTAGAACCGACAAGCGTTTGAATTGGTCGGTCCCTGAAGACAGACGACTGGTAGGTTGAAAGCATACTATCTCCATATTGACTTGAAGAGTAACGATTGTCTTTTTTTCATTCTTTCTTTTTGTTGTTTTTGTAGGCCAGTGCTTGGTTGCGTAATTCAAAGGACCCAGTAGATGGAAATGACAAGAAGGCAGATGCTTATTGGGCAGATGTTACTAAAGAATACAACAAGACCACAGAAAGTAGCCGTAAGAGGAACCGGAACCAACTGAAAATACGTTGGGATCGTTCTAAGAAACCATTAACTGATTTTCATGGATGTTGGGTAAATGCCAGTAGAGTGTGGCAAAGTGGGATGAGTGATGACCAGCTGACTGACAAAGCATTAGAGATGTGGGCTGGCCAAAATAATGGTAAGGCCTTCCATCTGCTGCATATGTGGAAGGTAGTACGTGGTGAGCAGAAGTGGTCAGCATATTTTGCCAGGTTAAAGAAGGGAAAGGAAAAGAGTGCAAAGGCTAATCCAGCTCAAGTGGTGAATTTGGAATTAGATGGAGAAAAGCGACCTATGGGACATAAGAAAGCAAAAAAGAGAACTCAATGGCAAAAAGAAGTCATCTGATGCTTTGGCTGATTTTAGTGGAAAAATTGACAAGTTCATTGAAGCAAACACCAAAATAGGGAAGACAGAGAGAAGATGACTGAAATTCAGCAAAGCTTGGCTGATAAGAGGATTGAAGCAGCTAGGCTTAATCATGAAGCAGCTCATGAACAAACTAAGTGTAAAATGCTTGAAACTTACACGCAGCTGCTGCTTGCGCCTACTGATCAGCTTAGTTCAGAGGCTTTGGTTGAGAGAAACTTGGCATTGGAGAGCCTGAGACTTGCCTTATTTCCTAAGGTATGATGTTGTCAACCCTTCTTCAGTTGCTTAGTTATTTGTTTGGAACTGGTAACTGATGGAATTGTAATTTCCTGGAATTGATTATGCAGTAGCAAACAAATGTGACCAGTGCTATCCTTTGCTGCCATGAATTCCTTTTCTAAGGTAACCTTTGATTCATTGCTTTCTGATGAGTTCCTTTTCTGCTGCTGTGTCATTTGATTCATTGCTTTCTGATGAGTTCCCTTTCTGCTGCTGTGTTGTCATCCGGTTTGAGTTGCCATCCGGTTTGGGAGTTGTCGGTTTACGAGTCAGAGTCCCGGTCGGCCTACTTGGTTTCGGGATAGAATCCCTTACGGATTGCTACCCAATTAACTAAGAGTCCTTAACGTTTTGCTTCCCAATCGGGACAGGCAAAACCTTATATAAATGATTTGGAGATTGTCATCAGGAATACCGAACAAGAATTTACCTCTATCTTCTACTTGTTCTATCCTCTGTTATCTTCTTGCTGTTCGGTCTTCCAGATCTCGCTCTCCGCCGCCAAGCTTCGCCCGCTGCTGCTATCCTTTATTCTCTGCTATCCTTTGCTGCTATTCGCTGCTATCCTTTGCTGCCATGGATGGAGATGGCAGCAGCGACCCTGCTGATCTGTACTGCATGGATGACTATCTTCAAGAACAAGAAATTCTAGATGATTTAGGCGATCATCTAGTAGCTGAGATGCAGTCCGTTGTTGATGTCATACAAGGTGGAAGATCTCAACGTGGTTCTAGGCGATATGTGGACAGACCTCGTGAACAAGCCAGCCAGCAACTAATAGATGACTACTTCTCTCCTAATCCAGTCTACAGTGAGACACACTTTCGTAGAAGATTTAGGATGAGGAGGCCCCTCTTTCTGAAGATTGTTGAGGCCTTAAGTGGGTGGTCTGAGTACTTCACATTGAGACCGGATGCTCTGAATCGTCCCGGTTTCTCACCAATTCATAAGTGTACAGTAGCAATCCGTCAATTAGCATATGGCGGATCTGCAGACCAGCATGATGAGTATCTGAAGATGGGAGAAAGTACTGGTGTGGAGTGCTTGAAAAAGTTTGTTCAGGGTGTCATTGAAGTATATGGTGAAGAATACTTGAGACGCCCCACAGTACAAGATGTCGAACGATTGTTGGAGATCGGTGAGCGTCGTGGTTTTCCTGGCATGTTAGGGAGCATTGACTGTATGCATTGGCACTGGGAAAAATGTCCCTATGATGGAAGGGACAGTATACTCGTGGTGATCATGGTGTACCAACCATCATTCTAGAGGCTGTTGCTTCTCATGACCGATGGATATGGCATGCTTTCTTTGGAGTGGCGGGATCCAACAATGACATCAATGTGCTGAATCAATCTACTTTGTTCGTCAATCATTTAAGAGGAGAAGCTCCCCAGGTGCAGTACTTTGTGAATGGAAGGCAATATACCAAAGCTTATTATCTTGCAGATGGCATATACCCAGAGTGGGCTGTTTTTGTCAAGTCCATACGTGCACCACAATCAGCTGAGCACAAGTTGTTTTCAGAACATCAAGAGGGGGCAAAGATGTTGAATGTGCATTTGGGATTTTACAATCTCGTTTTTCCATTTTGCGTCGGCCGGCACGTCTATATGATCAAGGGGATCTTGAAAATATCATGTTAGCTTGTATAATACTTCACAACATGATAATCGAAGACGAGAAGGATATACAAGACGATTCGTTTGACTTGAACGAGGAAGCAACCACGTCTACTGTTCAGGCATCTACAATCACTCATGGTCATGATCCGGTGATGGAGGAGGTACTATAGAGAAATACTGAGATTCGTGATCGTGAAGCTCACAGGCAACTACAATCTGATTTGATTGATCACATCTGGCAAAAGTTTGGGAATCAAACTAATTAGGTAGATATATATATATATATATATATATATATATATATATATATATATATATATATATATATATATATATTAGCCTTCATGTTCAAGAACCATATTGAGATTTGTTTTGTTAATTTACTAACCCATTCTCATTTTTTAGCAGTTCTGCTTGGAGGATGATGGACATGGAGTTCTGTGTGCAGAATGATGATGGATGGCTTAATATTATCTAAATAATATTATTATCTATTTAGATTGCAATTCATATCTAGGTTTCTATTGCTATATATTGTAATGGATGACTCATGGCTATTATCGAAAATTTCATGTATGCGTCTGGGCATATTCTTCTAGCGAAGTAGCTGTTGAGAGGTGTAGGGTGGATCACATGGTAATATGCCACAGCTGATCAGTTCTCTTTCTGCTATAGAAACTACTACTACAAACTTTGCATTGGGGAGCATGGTTTCTTGTGATGAAGTCTTCGAGGTATAGAAACTATGGGTAGGTCTGCACTGTGACTGCTCTTACCGCTCTCCAAAACGGTACTTCCACACGTTGAAAACCTTACCTGGATCTCTCTGGAAAAAATATACCGCAACTCAACCTGGTACTTCCGCCAAGCGGTACTATTGCACTTATGACTACGGTACTTTCACAAATCAGAACTACCACGCTAATACTTGCGGTACTTTCAATTTTCCTGACACTTCCAGAAAACAATCCAAACTATTGCACTAACACCTACGGTATTTCCGATTTTCTTGACACTTCCAGAAAATAATCCAAATCAAATGCAATTTTTGCAAAATCAATTGACCACTTCATAAACATAGCAATAGTTTATCACAACAGTATCATGGATATTCTCACATAATCCTTTACGATGAGGAACAGAGAACGGAAACAGGGGAGAAGAGTTTATCTTTATTTACTGCCGATTACAATAGTAAGACTCTCCCTCTTAATTATAGACTTTAGCTTTCCTAATCTGATTCCTTATTTGAAGTAACCAATCTGATATCTAATTCTAGCTCTTCTTGCCGAAGAGGTATTCTTCCTCACGGTTGCTGCGTCTGTGGAGGCACTGCCCTAGCCTTGCGGCGTTGATAAGGGATGCCCCACACGACATCCTCCCTAGTTGTATTTTGGTTGCTTTGCCCCTTCCCCTGGACTTTGTCGATTATGTATCTTCCATCTTCTCCTAACCCTGTATTTCCCGTTCAAAAAAAAAGGAAAAAGAAACCCGAGACTTTACAATGCAGCAGGCAGAGAATAACAGTTCAACATCTAGCTAATTTTGCATTTGTACATCATAAATATAGATATCAAAATAAGCAATGAGCCATTGAACTCATAACATACATACAGGTAAACATCAAGACAGCTAAAATATTTTAAGGGACTAGATAGGGTTCAAGTCCTGAAAGAGGAACTAGGTTGACCATCATTCTCCTTATCCAAACTTCTTCTAGTGCCTCGACCTTTCAAACTGTTTAACCTCTTTGAAGTAACTGAAACCTCCGAGCCAGCAGTGCTTTGTACATCTATTGAAGAGAATGCCGCCCTGTTGTTATGGTTCAGATCACCGGATCTTTGTCTTTGGAGTGGTGGCTTATGAGAGCCATAACCACTCAGCCTTGCTTTGGCTGATTTGGTCAAGCTCATGTAGTTCGGTCCACCGCCTTGACCACAATCAGATCTTCTTTCTGATGTAAGGAAATTGGTGCCAGACACTGTGTTGTAGCTACGGGCCAAACAAGAAAGAAGGGGACTAGTAGAGGAGGAAGAGGAGAGCCAAGTCTGTGGGAGTGTTGGTGAGAATGAGAGGATGATCCCCCCTTTGCCCCTCCTGGGGGTTTATATATATGAGTGGGGTAGAATGGGAAACCCCCATTCTACCCCTTAGTACTTACAAAGGATGATGGTACATTGGTATATTTACACTGGTATATTCCTCTACATTATTGGGCCTATGTTGGACTAGTTGCACGGCCCAGTCGCGGGGGGTTGGGCCACCCCTACAACAGTACTCCCTCGACAGCAAGCGCTGAGGTCCCGATGGGCGAGCTGACATGATCACCTAACCCAGCCCCCCGTTCCCTGACAGCAAGCGCGAGGGTACCGACTGGCGAGCCGATGCAACTAGTAGGTACGAAGAGGCTCGCGAACTCCTACTCTGAAGCCGGGTCGTCTATCCAAGGCGGACTGCGGAGTCCTGCGCCGGAGCTCTGTCGTCCCGCCGAGGTGATGCTTACGAGGCAGACGGCGGAGTTCTGCGCCGGAGCTGTGCCGTCCTGCCGAGGCAAGGCCCCCAGGCGGACGGCAAAGTGGAGCGCCGAAGACGTGCCGTCCCGCCGAGGCAATGCCTACAATGCGGACAGCGAAGTCCTGCGCTAGGACCGGACCGTCCCGCCGAGGTGATGCCTACGCAGCGGACGGCGAAGACCAGCGCCGGAGCCAGGCCGTCCCGCCGAGGCGAGGCCTTCCAGGCAGACGGCGAAGTGGAGCCATCCCGCCGAGGCAATGCCTACAAGGCGGACGGCGAAGTCCTGCGCCGAAGCCGTGCCGTCCCGCCGAGGCTATCCCTACGAGGCGGACAGCGGAGTCCTGCGCCGGAGCCGTGCCGTCCTGCCGAGGCAATGCCTACGAGGCGGACGGCGAAGTCTTGCGCCGAAGCCATTGTCAGACCCGGATTTTTCAATCCAGAATCTCCTGTGAAACCTGCACTATTCCTTGGATCAGTAGATAGTGCGCACAGGTACATTGCTGCATCATTTCATACATCGCATGGACATTCACAACTCATTCAATATTACATAACAGAGGTTTGAATTATGCCACGTCGGGCAATGAGTTTACATAAGGGCTGACCAGGCCAAATGTTTACATTACAAAAGTATGCCAGCGGAAGCAAAAGTCAAGTAGAGCCAATAATCCACAAGCAGCGACTGGGGTAAAATATGTGCCGTATGATTATTACCTAAGCTAAGGCAATAATTATAGGCACACTATACCTTAGTCTGACTACCTAGGACTCAAAATACGCCAGAGACACCCTAATTCTCAACGTTGTTCTCTTCCTCTGCAGCACGGGCATCTTCATAAGCGTAGTGATCCGGGACTCCAGAATCTGGTTTGGTAATACGAGCGTGAGCACTCCGACCCCATGCTCCGCGAGCCAATACACAAAATGCAATTAAGTAGTATGCAGGGCTCATCAAGAGAAGGTTGGGGTTATTTTGTTTTGCGTAGAATGCTTTTGAATACAATTACTTAAAAGTCCCTATGACCTAGCCAATTTTTGCACCAAAATGTGAGTGTGTATCAGAATGCTATAATACCAGTGATCTAGAGGCCATCCACCATTTCATGACCTCCAAACCATATGCTATACTTTCAGCGTTATCACCGCTTATTTTACCACTGGGACGACGCCCAGGACAACACAAATCAGGGTTGTCCTTTGCCCTTCAAGTTTCCATTCCCAGTTTACAATATTTTGTAAACAGAACTATATCTAGTTAAGTTCCCATGTCCGCCCTTGACCGTGGGCACGGCTATTCGAATAGTTTTGACTCTGCAGAGTTTGTACACTTTCACCACAAGAGACAATCAACTCGTTGCCCCACACGATTCCTTAGACGTGTGGTTGAGCAGACCATCACAGTGACTTTTCAAAGTATCTAGTCCCTTTTGTCATCTCACCCTATGGGCCGTTCCCACTTACGGTGGGTCCCATACGTTGCACGGGATGTTCTCCACGGCTACTAGCGTATGGGCTCCACTCCCCTCTGCGCTAGTACGACTGGGAAACTTCACCCTCCACTCGGTGTCCCTTTAGGCCTCCCCTTGCCCTTGCATATTCACTCTTGTCCACTACCGGTGAGATGAGTCCGGGGGTTTCGATAAATTTACTTAGCCAAGTTGTATTTTACAGACTTGTGGTTGTACTGTTTTACACGGGTTGACATGACAAGATTCGGTCCTTAGTGGTATCTGGACGGTTCTACCACATTCCATACTTTGTGCTTCCACTGCACCACATTCCAGCCCCCATTCAATCCGTCTAGATATTTAAGCAAGTTGGGGTTTTTGGGAGCATAAAATAACCATGTCAAAATATACCAGTCATTCCCACCATGACTGCCCGAATCAATTTCTCTTGATTAAAAGTGATGCTTAGGGCAATTCCTTGCCCCGGGTTCCTAAACAATGTTAAGCATGGCATATAATTAAGGACTTATTTTTGAAAGCTAACCATTATAAAGTTTTCCACTAGGCGACAAGGTTCACATGTGCAATATTCCAAAGAGGGGTGTAATACTATTCAAGGTAAACAATAGGCATATAACGAGAATCTTAAATTATCCTGTATTTGCATATAAAATAACAGCATGCAATTTGATAATTTAAACAAAAGTAATTTGCAGAAAATGTGGGTTCAACATGATCAAAGTATTGACTCGCCTTGGTCACAGGGGGTGTTTTCTGGGTTGTCTGAAGCTTCTAGCGCTGCTGCTTCTGCCTCCTCCTCTTGTGCCTCGTAAGCTATTTTTAACGCGCGCGATAATTTGGATAAAAAGGAAAAAGGCAATCAGCAAACCAGTAGACATTTACCAAAAGACCCAAATAACTCCAACGCCAAATTTCTAGTTTCATTTGTTTTGGGTGCTATAGTAATCCCATTTTGAGTAACTAAAGTTTAATTATACTCATTTTAATATATTGCATTCTATAATTATATTTGGATGTCATGATCTAGGTTATTGATAATATCTTATAGCCTATCTTGCTAATGGTTGATTTCTATATCCTTCCATTGATGGGTCATTATTTCATGTGACATTCTCCCCTAGTCACACTATTACTAAATCCTCTCTTTTGACAAGAAGCTAGAATAACTACTCATGTTACATCTATATCCAAGTGTTACCTTCTAACATATGATATATATATCCATACTCAAGAGTCCCTAAATACCCTTAGTTGTAATTTGTAGAGATTAATACACAAGGTTAATGTACAAGATGCTTGCTATTACATGTGCCATTTTATTTTACATTCCATCATTCATTCTATTTATTTGCTAAAGATTTGAACAGGGTTATTTATTATAGATGCTCATATGTGCACACATGGATATGTGTATACCTATAAATATACATGACATTTTTATGGCACATGCTTTTTATCTATCCCTGCCACAGAGCTATCATACACCCTCACGGTCGGCTGGGGCACTGATGCACAGTAAAATCGGCAAAAAATTAAATTACCCAAAACCCACCCGGCGCGGCGGAGCGAACTCGAACACGCGCTGCCTGGTTGCGTCTTAGCACCGACGCTGCTAGCCAGGAGGGCTCCTCAGATGATGCTTACTCATACAGGGGGCCATTACCTCTTAAGGTATGCAGTAGCAGAGGCCGGGGCAGAGGAGTTTGGGACCGAGGATGGGCGGCGGTGCGGTCGGCGGCAGGCTGACGGAGGGTTGAGGGTGAAGGCCGAAATGGAATGTCCTGACGCCGGGGATCCCGATGGTGGAGTCGGCAGCGGGCGGGGGTCACCGGAGTAGGGCCGGCGGCGTGCGGTGGCGGCGGTCCAGGAAGAAGGTCGACGCCGGCGAGCTACAGGGCCGGAGAGGCTCGGCCGAACTTTCGGTTGACTTCACGACGTCACGGAGAGGGTGTAGATGTCAGGAATCGAGAAATGGTGGTGCGGTTAGGGAGATGGCTCGGCGGCCGGACTTGAGGAAGAGAAGGGATTCCGGCGAGGAGAAGGGAAGGGAGGCCGATTGCTTTGGGGAGAAGTGAAAGGGAAGTGCGAGAAAGGGTTTGGTGAACTCGGCGGCCTTTGTAGTTGCACGGTTGGGACTGGCACCGGGAGACTCGCCTGCACAGTCCCATCGGCAAGCAGCGGAGCAGCGGAGGTGCAGAGCAGGGGCATGATGCCGCTGTGCCGCTCGAGGGAGGGCAGGGGACTCGAACCATCCGCCTGGAGGGACAGCTCAGGCAGCGCGGGGAGGAAAAAGAGAGCCGGCGGCAGTGTGATGAAGAAAAAGAGAGCGGGGCAGAGTCTTGACGCGGCTGACCAATGAGCGGAGGCAACGTAGTCCAGTGTTTCCGAGGTGGGGGCGGAGGAAAGGAGGCGCGGAGGGAGGGGACGACGTGGAGGCAGCTCGGCCGCGCAATGGAAAGAGAAGGAAGGAGGAAGAGAAACAGCGCTGGGGGGCGCTCGGGCAGAAGGGGTGGAAGGCGGCCGCGCACTGAGAGAAGGGGAGAGCGGGGAGTTTGGCTGGCTGGCTTGGTCTGGCCTGACTCCCCCCCTAATATATATTCTTTTTTTATCACATTTATATGAACATATACACATATGCTCATGGGTTTATGTACATGTAATCGCACTCTTCATTTACTGGTTTATTTCCCTTATGCGCCTTTTCCATGTAGCCCAAGGTTGTGTGTGCGTATATATATTCATATGTTGACCCATTTTATTTTACTTGCCACCTTGCCACTCATACCCTTATCTTTGTAGATGACATTTTATGCTTAATTACAATTTTCTCCTTATATTTTATGGATCATCTTTTCATATTCTTAATTTAGATTTTTAAATCTCTACTATTCAAACATATATGTTCCTTTTTGGATCCCTTTTAACTCTTAAATTCTTTTGCCAAATTTTAGGAAAACATTCTAACTCCAAATGCTAATGGAAATACATTGCAAAAATTAATTCAAAAGCTTTACATATTTCTGGTTTAAATTTCAGGATGTTACAGCCATGCTGTCCCGCCGAGGCTATGCCTACGAGGCAGACAGCGGAGTCCTGCGCCGGAGCCGTGCCGTCCTGCCGAGGCAATGCCTACGAGGCGGACGGTGAAGTCCTGCGCTAGGACCGGACCGTCCCGCTGAGGCGGACAGCGGAGTCCTGCGCCGGAGCCGTGCCGTCCTGCCGAGGCGATGCCTACAAGGCGGACGGCGAAGTCCTACGCCGAAGCCGTGCCATCCCGCCGAGGCTATGCCTACGAGGCGGACGGCGAAGTCCTGCGCCGAAGCCGTGCTGTCCCGCTGAGGCTATGCCTACGAGGCGGACAGCGGAGTCCAGCGCCGGAGCCGCGTCGGAGCCGTGGCGAAGTCCTATGCCGGAGGTGCGCCGGAGCCAGGTCGACGCCTATCCCCTACCGTGAAAAATAGTGCCCGCGGAGAGCGGGCGCTTGCGGTGTAGATCGAGGGCGCTACGCGCGCGGAGGCAGGGAGGTGGAGCCGCCGTTCCCCTACCTTCAAAAAGAGTGCCCGCGGAGGGCGGGCGCATGCCGCGTAGGCCGAGGGCACTACGCGCGCGGAGGCAGGGATGCGGAGCCGCCGTTCCCCCACCTTCAAAAAGAGTGCCCGCGGAGGGCGGGCGCTTGCCGCGTAGGCCGAGGGCGCTACGCGCGCGGAGGCAGGGAGGCGGAGCCGCCGTTTCCCTACCTTCAAAAAGAGTGCCCGCGGAGCGCGGGCACTCGCAGCGTAGGCCGAGGGCGCTACGCGTGCGGAGGCAGCGAGGCGAAGCCGCCGTTCCCCTACCTTCAAAAAGAGTGTCCGCGGAGCGCGGGCGCTCGCAGCGTAGGCCAAGGGCGCTACGTGCGCGGAGGCAGCGAGGCGGAGCCGCCGTTCCCCTACCTTCAAAAAGAGTGCCCGCGGAGGGCGGGCGCTGGCAGCGTAGGCCGAGGGCGCTACGCGCGCGGAGGCAGGGAGGCGGAGCCGCCGTTCCCCTATCTTCAAAAGGAGTGCCCGCGGAGTGCGGGCGCTCGCAGCGTAGGCCGAGGGCGCTACGGGCGCGGTGGCAGGGAGGCGGAGCCGCCGTTCCCCTACCTTCAAAAAGAGTGCCCGCGGAGGGCGGGCGCTTGCAGCGTAGGCCGAGGGCGCTACGCGCGCGGAGGCAAGGAGGCGGAGCCGCCGTTCCCCTACCTTCAAAAAGAGTACCCGCGGAGGGCGAACGCTCGCAGCGTAGGCCGAGGGCGCTACGCGCGCGGAGGCTGGGAGGCGGAGCCGCCGTTCCCCTACCTTAAAAAAGAGTGCCCGCGGAGGGCGGGCGCTTGCAGCGTAGGCCGAGGGCGCTACGCGCGCGGAGGCAGGGAGGTGGAGCCGCCGTTCCCCTACCTTCAAAAAGAGTGCCCGCGGAGAGCGGGCGCTGGCAGCGTAGGCCGAGGGCGCTACGCGCGCGGAGGCAGGGAAGCGGAGCCTCCGTTCCCCTACCTTCAAAAAGAGTACCCGCGGAGCGCGGGCGCTCGCAGCGTAGACCGAGGGCGCTACGCGCGCGGAGGCAGGGAGGCAGAGCCGCCGTTCCTCTACCTTCAAAAAGAGTGCCCGCGGAGGACGGGCGCTTGCAGCGTAGGCCGAGGGCGCTACGCGCGCGGAGGCAGGGAGGCGGAGCCGCCGCTCCCCTACCTTCAAAAAGAGTGACGCGATATCCAAGTGGCGCGTCACTTAAAGCGAGGCACTCCCTAGTGTCTCGGCCATGTCGTATTTTTTATACTTCGTAGAGTGCGTGGGGTCAACATCCACGTCTTATTTATACTCTGGAGAGTACGCATTGGGACAATGTCCATGCGTGCGCGGCATCCGCGTCTTGTTTATACTTCGTAGAGTGCGCAGGGACAACATCCGCGTCTTATTTATACTCCGTAGAGTGCGCGTGGAGGCGTCCCCCCGCCGCGTCTTATTTTAGAGTGCGTAGACTGGCGCGTGCGGAGGCGGACCTCGACGCTACGTCTTATTGTAGAGTGCGTAGACTGGCACGTGCGGAGGCGGACCTCGACGCTACGTCTTATTTTAGAGTCCGTAGACTGGTGCGTGCGGAGGCGGACCTCGACGCTACGTCTTATTTTAGAGTTCGTAGACTGGCGCGTGCGGAGGCGGACCTCGACGCTACATCTTATTTATACTCCGTAGAGTACGCCGAGGCGCGAGACCCTCATGCGATTTTAAGCCAAAAGCCGATCAAACACCGTTGTACGGAAGAGGACGCAACATCAATAAAAGAGTCCGAGGCCATGCCAGTAAACATGCGATGGTGGCAATGAAAACAGGGGACAAGCCAGTCACCTAAAAATTGCAAAAGCGAATCTTGACGGGACATGTGCCATCATGAAATGACTTCAAGGTACCGTACCTTGCTTGCCCACCTAGACGGACTTGGTCAGCGTGGAAGTTTGGAGTCGAAGCGCGGAGGCTCAGAGTCGGGGCGCGCTGGCGAAGCCCGAAATGGAGGCGAAGGTGGCGCTAGAATGCAGAGGTCGGCCCTTCCGCGTTTGCCTCCATGGTGGCTACGTCCGGAAGCCACGCCTTGCCTAGCAATGAGCAGTTCGACCTCCCACTCCCTGGTAGCTTTTTGCGACATGAGCAGTCCATCGTAGAGCTACACGGAGGCGGAGGCGACTTTGCGGAGGCAGTAGGCTTGGAGCCAAAGTCGAGGACGGCGATGCGAAGCCCGGTGTGGCAGTCCGACAATTCCGACGCGAAGCCCGGTGTGGCCGTTCGACGCCTTCGACGTGAAGCCCGGAGTCCGGGACGTGCGAAGGCCGGGATACCGCCTTCCGCGGCGCGGAGGCGAGCGGAGGTCGGCGAAGTTGTTGCGGAGGCGTCGCAGCGGCGGCCATGGCGTGGAGGCGACCTCGCCGCTGCAGAGACTCCCAGAAGCTCGAAGCAAGCGACTTCATCGTCTGCGCGGGGCCGACCTTGCGGCGGAACGTCCAGTACGTGCGGAGGTTGACGAGGCGGAGTCCACTAGCGCGAAGGCCGCGGAGGGTCGCGCGGGGTGATGGCGACCTCGCACGGGGGCGGGCCGACGATGCGGGACTTGTAGTCGGAGACCGTGTGGCCGAGCGTCAGGGGCCACGGCGCCATGCCCGGGGTGGAGCTTTGCCTGCGCGGGCGGTGCTCGCCCTCCGCGTACTGCTGCCGCTGTACCGGCGCCCCCGCCACCGCCGCCTGTCGTCCCGCTCCCACGGCGCGTCAGACCTCATGCCGCCAGCGGCACACGCGAGGTCCGGCCGGCGGAGGCGAGGTCCTGCTCGGAGGCATTGTGGAGGTTGTGCCCTTGCGAATCTCACAACTTTCTAGCTCACGCTTCAAATGAAATGCATACACAGAAACACACAAATATTTTGGTGCTGCAAAAAGCCACTACTCTCCTTCACGACCCGCTGGACAACGAGTTCACGCTGGCCGCCATTGCGTCGTTGCGGGCGGCGCGTCGGTGGGGACGGCGAGCGTCCACGGCCGTGTCGCTGCGGTGTACGGGAGTGGCCTACGGCAAGGACGGGAGCCGACATTGTGCTCTGATACCAATTGTCAGCAGCGCCCCGGCGAACTCACTTGCAAATCACGCAATCACACACAAAACAACAAACTCACGGAATGGAATCAACACAAGTGTATGGTGCAGTTTGAGCAGCACCATACACTTGTGTTGATTCCATTCCGTGAGTTTGTTGTTTTGTGTGTGATTGCGTGATTTGCAAGTGAGTTCGCCGGGGCGCTTGATGTGTTTTCAGATAAGTAGCAGTGTATACTCAAGAACACAAGAGAAATGTATACTCAAGAATACAAGAACACAAGCTGTTTTGGCACTGCAAAACGTTACCTTTTCCAGGTTTTCTTCCTCCTTTATATAGCAAATAAACAATAGAAACTGAACACTAACATGCAGATATGAAGATATGCAGTCATGCAGACTAAAAACGCCAATTCATGACGCATTGTGAGCGGGCAATTAACTCCCTGGAAACGCTAACTGACATGCATACTAAAAATGCTAACTGACATGCATACTAAAATAGCTAACTGACATGCAAAATTAACTAGATTAGCTAACATTACTCCTCCTAATCTAGTTGATGTTGATGTCGACGACGCCGAGCTTCGAGCGCAGGTGCAGAAATCTCACCCTGCCAAGTGCTTTTGTCAATATATCTGCCAGCTGATCGTCGGTGTGGATCTTCTGGATGGCAACTTGGCCACCCTCGACGCACTCTCGGATGAAGTGAAAGCGCGTCTCAATGTGCTTGCTCCGGCCATGAAAGACCGGATTCTTGCAGAGTTGTATTGTCGACTGGTTGTCGACGTGGATGGTAACGATGCCCGGAGCTTGCCCGTAGAATCTGCCGAGCAGACGACCAAGCCAAAGCCCTTGGCATGCCGCAGATGACGCTGCGATGTACTCAGCCTCGTGCGCTGCCACCGTTGCCAGTGCGCGTACAGAATCGAGCCGCGCCACTGGTGCAAACACCTCATCGAAGTCCACGCCAGCGCGTTGTACGTACCCCTTAGCCACCAGCCGCGCCTTGTGCCGAACCACAACCCCTTGTGCATCCTTCTTGAGCTTGAACACCCATTTGAGGCCAATCGGGCGGTGTCCGGCCGGGAGGTCCACCGCCTCCCACGTGCCATTGTCCTCAATGGCCACCATCTCCTCTTCCATTGCGGCGCGCCACGCCGGATCGGTGGCTGCCTCGTCGTAGGAGGTGGGCTCCTCGGTCGCAACGAGGAGCCACTCGTCGGGGTCCTGTACGCGTGGCTCAGCAGTGTTGATGCAATTGTCCACCATGCGGAAACGCCGCGGCGCGCCATTGTCACTATGGTCGAGCCCCGACGGGATGTGCGACGGTGGAGTGCAGTGCTCGACTTGAGCACCACCGGTGTCGTGGGTGGCGTTCATGGGCGTTCGGGGTGACACCATAGCTTCCTCACCTTCCTCCAGGGACGGGACCGTAGGGGATACAGGAGCATTCGGCTCGCCGCCGCCCAAGACGCCGCTGACCGTGTACTCCACGGTGAACGTCTCAGGGCTGGCGTCGCCGTTCGCCTCCCAATTCCACCCTTTGGTCTCGTCGAACACCACGTCGCGGGTCACATGAAGCCGCCCGCCCACCGGATCGTACACCCGGTAGCCTTTAGAGCCCGGCTCGTACCCGACGAAAACCATCTTCACGCTTCGGTCATCGAGCTTCGCGGCGTGCGGGCGTGTAACCTTGACGTGAGCGAGACAACCGAACGTGCGCATGAAATGCACAGTCGGTTTCTTGCCATGCCAAGCTTCATAAGGCGTCATCCCGGTGACGCTCTTCGTCGGCGAACGGTTCAAGATGAACACAGCTGTGCTCACCGCCTCCCCCCAAAAGGTGCTCAGCATATGCTTCGCCTTGAGGAGACAGCGCGCCATGGCCATCACTGTTTGATTCCGGCGCTCCACGACCCCGTTTTGTTGCGGCGAGTACGGTGTCGTGAGCTGCCGGTGAATGCCCTTCTCCGCACAATATTCGCCAAAGGTCACCGCCGTGAACTCGCCTCCTCGGTCCGTGCGTAGCGCACGGAGTTTCCTGCCGGTCTCCACCTCGACGCCGGCTTGGAACTTCTTGATCGCGTCGGCCGCCTCGTCCTTGCTTGACAACAGCACCAACCACATATAGTGGCTAGCATCGTCAACGAGGAGGAGGAAGTAGCGCTTGCCGCCGTGCGTCGCTGGCGTGACAGGCCCGCACAAATCTCCATGTACGAGGTCCAGACGTCCCTTGGCGCGGTAGTTGGCCTCGACAGGGAACGGCGTGCGCCGTTGCTTGCCAACGAGGCACGCGTCGCAGAGCTGATCGACATGATCCAGCAGCGGAAGCCCACGCACCATGCCACCACGCCCAAGTTTCTTCAACCCCTCGAAGCTCAGGTGGCCGAACCGCTCATGCCAGCGCCACGCATCGTCATTCGCGTGCGCTAGGAGCGAGATCGGTCGAGCGAGCGTGAGGGAGATCTTGTACAGTCGATTCGCCGATCGCCGTACCTTGGCGAGAAGCTCCCTCCTCGGATCGCGCACTCGCAGTACGCCATCCTCAATCAACACTTGGCACCCGACCTCGTCAAGTTGTCCCAAGCTGATGATGTTGCTGCGCAGACGTGGGATGAAGTACACATCCGACAACATACGATGGCGTCCACCCCGTGCCGCGAACATGATCGTGCCGCGCCCAAGAATGTCCACCATTGATCCATCACCGAACTTTACCGTGCCCGTGATGTCGCGGTTCAGCTCTGAGAAGGCTGTGCCATTTCCCGTCATATGGTTTGACGCGCCCGTGTCGAGGTACCACAGGCCGTCGTCCTGGCTGCCGGTGTGGTTGTTGGTGTCACCCAACTGCACCGTCGCGCGTTCTTCGTTGAGGAAGACACGTCCGCCGACGTGCACAGGTGCGGCGTGCTCTGGGAGGCGCGCGGGCACCGGTGAAATAGAGGCCACCTGGGCCATCAACAGGGACGGCTCGTCGTCACCGCCCTCCTCCACCAGCAGCGCTGCGGCCGCCGCCTCGTCTCTCTTCTTCTTCCGGCATTCCCGGGCCCAATGCCCAGTTTTCCCGCAGTACTTGCACGTATTCTTGTCGATGACCTTGCCGTCACCGCCCTTGCGTGCGTCGTCGGTACCGCGCTTGGGTGGCTGCGCGCCGCGCCGTGGCGGGACCGAGCCGCCGTTCGTACCACTTCTGCTGGCGCCAACGCTTCCGACGCACGCACCCTCCTTGTCGCGCTTGCGTAGGCGACGTATGAGGTCCTCCTCCTTTGACGAGAGAAGCAGCCGGGAGCCCAGTTCTACAGCCGCTGCCCGCGCGTCGAGCCGTTGCTCCACGGACCGAAGACGGCCCGTGACCTCCTCGATGGACAAGTCGTTGATGTCGAGCAGCGTCTCGATGGAGATTGCGACCTGCATGAACTTATCAGGGACCACCTGCAGCATCTTGCGCACGACCTCGCCTTCGGTGATGTGGTCGCCGAGGAGTCGCAGATTATTGGTGTGGCCCGTGATTCGCATCGAGAAGTCATCGATGGCCTCCCCTTCCTTGAATGCAATATTGTTGAAGTCGCGTCGGAGTTTCTGTGCGTTCGCCTCGCGCACACGCTCGACGCCCATCCGCATGATCTTGACAGCATCCCACGCCTCCTGCGCGGAGTCCTTGTTGCCGATCGAAGCCAGCATCTCCGGCGGGACAGCTCGAGCAATCGCTGCTAACGCCAGACGATCCGCGCTGTACTCTGCGCCGCCGGGTTCGATGGCTCCCCACAAGCCTTTCGCCTGCAGGTTGATGCGCATGAGCATCGCTCACTCCGGGTAGTTGGTCTTGGTCAGCATCGGATATTGTACCGACGCCGACGCTTCCTTGACCACGCGCTCGATGACGACCTCGCGCTCCCGACCATGCTGTTGTCGCGGACGACGAGGACCACGTGATGGCGACCGAAGGCGATCCCGCCGCGGAGGAGTGATCGACCCTCGTCCCACCGGAGCTGACATGGCCACCAGGGTCCTGAACGGTGCTCTGATACCAATTGTTGGTTGAACGCCTACTAATGCCGATGTTTGCTTGATGTGTTTTCAGATAAGTAGCAGTGTATACTCAAGAACACAAGAAAAATGTATACTCAAGAATACAAGAACACAAGCTGTTTTGGCACTGCAGAACGTTACCTTTTCTAGGTTTTCTTCCTCCTTTATATAGCAAATAAACAATAGAAACTGAACACTAACATGCAGATATGAAGATATGCAGTCATGCAGACTAAAAACGCCAATTCATGACGCATTGTGAGCGGGCAATTAACTCCCTGGAAACGCTAACTGACATGCGTACTAAAAATGCTAACTGACATGCATACTAAAATAGCTAACTGACATGCAAAATTAACTAGATTAGCTAACAGGCGCGAGGCCGACGCCGGTCGTGGCGAAGGCTGCTGCTCTACCTGCGCCGCTCCTCGTCCGCCTTACTGCTCCTCCGCCCGCGAATCTACCCGCAGTTGGCGAAGTCGGGCGCGGATGCCGCGGCCGGAGGTGAGGTTCATACGCAGCGCCGAGCGGAGGTCGCCGCTTATCCAGTGTGGCGATGGCGGGGCCGGCGAAGAGGCTGGCAGGGCCGCGGAGAGGCTGCGGCGCAGACCTCGCAGTCACGGAGGCTTGCCCTTCGCGCGAAGCTCCTGGGTGGGCACTTCCCTGGCGAGCGCCTTGAGGAGCGTGGTGGCATCCTGCGGTTGCCTGCCAGTCGGGGCCGCCCACCGGTTGGTCGTCACCAGCGCACTTGGGCCCTCCGCGTAGTTACGCCGGACGTCGCCAGGGTCGCCTGCTCGCATCACGCGCCTGCCGGAGCCGCGCGAGGTCCATGCAGAACCAGCATCACATGTGTGCAAAGGACGTTGAAGAGGCTGGCGCCGAGTGATGCCAAACGACGTAGCGAAGCCCGGAGACGTGTGGGCGTGGATGCATGCCAGGCTATTTGTTTATACGCCGAAGCCCGTGGACCGCTCGGCGAAAACCACTCCGGTCGCGGAGAAGACTCCGAAGACGCAGGACTTGATGGCGGCGGAGAGCCGTGCGACCATGACGTTGATTGAGCTCGACACCACGGCGTGAGTCACGCAGGAGTTGTGGCAGGGTAGGACGTGTGAGGCCATCCCAGGAGCGCAACGTTGCCGTCAGCCGCCGTCGTTGCCGAGGATGTCCGTGAGCACCCGTTCAGAGTGAGGTCTATGCCGCCGCTGCGAAGTCCATGCTGAGCCACGCGGAGGCGAGGTTGACGCCGCAGCTGCGAAGTCCATGCACAGGCGCGCGGAGGCGAGGACGCCGCAGCTGCGAAGTCCATGCGAAGGCGTGGAGTCCTCGCGGACGCGGAGGCTTGCGGGACCGTGCGGAGGCGGTGGCGCAGACATCGTAGGCGCGGAGGCTGGCGGGACCGCGTGGAGACGCCAATGCGAGGACGAGCTCGCTGGCTCCGCAGACTTGAAGACCAGCTGGCGTCCTCAGCTATGGGCACCATTGCCGGCGAGGCGAGGCCATAGTCTTCGGGTGCGTGCGTGGTTGAATGAGACTCCGTCCGGTCTCAGTCATGCCTCCGTACCTGCATCCAGTGCTCCCATGCTTGTACTTTGCGCGGAGTCCGGGTCTTTGCTGACCATGCGGAGAACGCGGAGTTCGGCGCAGGCGCGCGCGAGGCCTTCTCGACGGACGGAGACCCATGGCCGACAGAGGTCGTTGGCGAGGTCCACCGGACCCCGGCAGAGCGAAGCCTGGGGGCGCTGCCACGAAGGCGAGCCTTTGTCGAGGACGCCCTCGCCGAGCTACAGCAAAGGCCGACGTGGAGGCGACCTCGGCTCGTCCATCACCTGCACACCAGGAACCAAGACGACGGAGAGAGAGAAATGCCTGTATGCATGCATGAGTGGCACTTGAATGGATTCTTGCGCGCAAGGGCAAAACTCGTGGATGGATATTTCATACAAAATTACCGCATGCATGGTGGATGTATTAGCGGTTGTTTGCATGCGGATGGATACAAGTGAATAGCTATTTGCATGTATGGATGGGTACGCGAGTAAGTATGCATGGATGGATAAATTTCTAATGCATGCATGCAGACTTCACGGCGGATGGATAAACTCCTGTCGCATGGATGGATACGGCGGAGCACGCGGGCGCGAAGGCCCGCTTGACGAGGTGCGCTCCGCACGGAGTCTGGCGCACTCGCAGAGTCCACAGGCCGAAGTATCCACTCGTTTTTTCTGGACGTATACGCGGAGCGCACGTACAGCCAAGCCAGTGCGCAGCGGGCCTCGACGGCACGCGGAGCCCGCTTCCGGTGCAGAGGGTAGCACGGAGGCATGGAATCACATGCAGAGATGTGAGTGTACCACCGAGTCATCCCAGGAATCCTTTTCATGCATGAATGCCCCTAGCACGAAGACGACAGTAACACTGAAATAAGCGATTCGATTAGATCTACTCGATTCAGCGTCTGAGCGATTTGGCTAGATCCCAGATCTATTCAATACAGCATGCATGAAACAGAGCGAAGTACTTATCTGTCAATGGTGCGCCGAATGGTACCAATACTACGGATTAAAGGGTATGCTCCCAAGAACAGCTCTTAGCTCTTGAAGCGACTTTTCGCTCACTCTAGCTCCTGAAGCGACTTTTCGCTCACTCGCCACGGACGGTGCCATCTGTTGTAGCTACGGGCCAAACATGAAAGAAGGGGACTAATAGAGGAGGAAGAGGGGAGCCAAGTCTGTGGGAGTGTTGGTGAGAATGAGAGGATGATCCCCCCTTTGCCCCTCCTGGGGGTTTATATATATGAGTGGGGTGGAATGGGAAACCCCCATTCTACCCCTTAGTACTTACAAAGGATGAGGGTACATTGGTATATTTACACTGGTATATTCCTCTACATTATTGGGCCTATGTTGGACTAGTTGCACGGCCCGGTCGCGGGGGGTTGGGCCACCCCTACAACACACTGGATTAACTGAAGATGTTGATGGAGAGCTCTCATCACACACAAAATCAGAAGAGGAAGCTGAGATTATGGAAGGAGGCTTCACTGCCACCCTAGTCGTGACATTGTTCCTTCTGATCTTGACTGAGCTTGCATCAGAAAGTTTTGGGCTGGCTACGTTAATTTCCTCAACGCTCTCTGAACACCGCGAATTGGTGGAGTGTTCAGTATGTGTTTGCTCCATAAGGCGACTCTCCCAAGGTTTTGTTGCCATCCATCCTTCCAAATAGCTCCAACTATGATTGCTCCTATTAGAGCCATGATTCTTAAGAGAAACAGCAGGAGAGCTAGGTCTTCCTTGGTGGTTTGAACTCCGCTGCTAAAACAAATGGCACAGCATGTCAGAAAAAAAATCAAGAAACTAGTTGTATGCCTAGATTATTGCTGCAAGATGTACCTGGTGAGAAAGAGCATAAGCGATTGCCCTTTCTCTCTTGATTGCACCCTCATGCCTCATGTGTATCTTTGATCTTACGTCATCCACAGTGCCTTGACTATCACACCATCCTGCCTGCAATGTGAACAATGCCATCCAAACATGCAGACATATCATCATCATATAATATCTTCTCGTTTGCAGCACCACACTATCATTATTATGTTAAACCTTAAAAGCTAAAGAACTGTGCAAGACTGCAGGGCAATGGTCCAACTACTCAACACACTGACAAAATAAACTTGGACGAACGACAAATTTGACTTGGCAAGAACAAGTTGCAAAGAGCCAAAGACGTATTATTTGTAGCATCACCCTAGGCAGGCATACCTAACAATGCCACTGCCATGTTTCATCCAGACATACACGGTCAATAGCTAATACAATCTGAAATCATTACTAAAAATAAAGGGAGCTAATTGTCCGTACCAATCCTTCATCATGATGGGAGTAATCCTACTGCTGCAAGTCTCTAACAAGTAAAAGTAACTAATTACATCAACTGGGTAAGTGACATACCTAATTTTACTGCTGCAAGTCTCCATCAAGTGCATTCAAATATGGTACTTTATTTGCACAAGTATATAATGCATTATACACGTATAATGCAAAGTAGTAACTCATTCATCGTGAACAGAGTACAACACAATCTTTCATTCGCAAAATTGGCGCATCAAGCGAACGTATGGCACTCAATAATTCGGGTAAGCAAGTTATGAATTTCTTATGTACAATGTACAGTAGTGCATTATATACCTCTGCTTCCTTGATGGGATCTGCGAGGCTGCTGCGCTCGTCGAGCATGTCCTGCGAGTCGCGGCCGTCCGCCGACTGCCGCGCGCGCCGGTTCCACGCCCGCGCCTGCACCCGGACGAGCGCGTGCATGCACTTGAGCGTCACGGCCAGCTGCTTGCGCATGCGGCGGCCGCGCACCAGCGCCTGCAGCCACACGATCCCTCGCAGCGCCCTCAACGCCCTCCTCGCCTGCACAAGCATCGTCAAGAACAGCGCAAAAAGGTGTCATTTTTACGAAGAATTAAGCAACGTGAGCGACGACGGTGGCCTACCAAGAAGGCGCGGAAGGCGGTATGGATGCGGACGGCAGCCCACTCCTGCCTGATCAGGCGGAAGTCCCTAGGCGGCGCGCGGACCACGGCCGCGACGACCGAGCTGAGCGCGTTGGCGGCCAAGGATGACGTCTCGAAGACCTCCGAAGCCGACGCTTTCCCCGCGCGCGGCGCCCCTCTGCCTGCCGGACGAGCTCTGCCACAGCCGGCTCCACTTGCGCGCCCTCCCCCCGCCGGGCTTCTCCTTCTCCGCCGCCGGCTTGAGCCCCACCAGCGTCCTGATCCACTTCCCCGACGCCCACATCAGTGCGCCAACCAAACACCAAACTTTTCTCAAGACGAGACGAGCTCTCTCTCTCTCCGCGTTTTCTCTGAAACTGAAGCGCGAGCACTACTACTCCCACGGACGAAATGGCCGCCGTGCGCTCCGGTTACGACTCACGAGGCCGGGAGCCGTTTGGGCTTGCGTGGCGGTTCAAATTTTGAAATGGGGGACGAGCCTGAGGACGGGGGAAGCCGACCGTGCGCCGGGGCCCACCCTAGCAGGCCACCCGTCCCGTCTCGGACGCTGGCGTGTGGTCCCGGGTTGTCATGTCGTTGGGCACTTCGGCCGAGGCGGAGCGGCAGAAAAAGGCGCGGCATTCGCCGTCACGCGCTCGCCTTTTTGCAGCCGTCGGGCTTCGAGAAAGATGGCGTTCGCCTCTCGAATGTCGGGCCGGGGAGGCTGCCATGTGGGGCTGCTCCGTGACTGGGCCGGAGATGCACGTCGGGATCTGCACCGTTGGTAAACGTCCGGCTCGGGATTTTGAACCCGTGGCGGGCACTTCCTTGCTCTAGGACTCAGCCGCGCTCCATTAGACTAAAAAGCTGTCTTATGACTAAAATTGTACTGTAACGGTTGAAATTTTACTGTAACTGAAGGCGATTTATTTAGCGTAATTAAATTTAAAATTTTTAAAAATAGAAAAAATATGTTAGCTCATTACGGACAACGCGAACGAATATGGGAAAAAAAGAACCGGCAAAAAAGCTAAAAAAACCAAACATTCAGAAAAAAGATAAAATTTTATAAATAGTAAAAAATAAGCCAGAATCTGAAGCTGAAATGAGCGGAGCCTCAGTTTCCTCCTGTGCTTCTACTGGTTCTAGGATATTTGATATTTTTTAGCTCATGGTTTATATTTTTTTCTCGTTCTGTCAGTCATCAATTCTCGTTCAATAAGGGGTTCAAGGGGAAATCCTGCAAAGGATAACTTGGTAAAAAACATTCACAAATTATTATGTCTTTTTCATTAATGCCAATGTAAATAGGGGTGTTATTAGGAGCCACCCTTTAATTGGTTAGTGCAGTATTGTGAGTACAACTTCGCCAATTAGGGTTTGATCCTAGTTGCTCATTTATACATACGCAAAATGCTTCAGTGAAAAAAATTTATACCTGCACCCTTTGAGATCGTAGATTTTTCCGTTTTAATCATAGGAAGACATATGCCCTGTTTGTTTCCACTTAAAATTATTATAATCTAGCTTATAGGTGAGGGATTATATAAGCTAGATTATAATAAGCTGGTGGAAAATAAGCTGTCAAGTGTTTGGCAGCCTGGATTATCAGAATTATGGATTGTTGTATTCGAATGTTTAAAGACTACAATGTCCTTGAGAGAGAGGCAAGGGAGTTGGGGGATGGATGAATGGCAAAGGTGGGTAATATTTCTAAAGTTTTATGGTCCTTAAGATAAAAGGTGTATCTATAAGCTGAAATAAGCTCTTTTTTTGAGCTTATTAGATTACAATAATCTGGGCTATTAGATTATAATAAGTTACCTTATAATCTAGGCTGTTTGTTTCCACTTATAATTATAAGCTAGATTATAATAATCCTAAGTGGAAACAAACAAACCTAATCGGGGCAGTGGCAACCGCAGCAGCATTGAATCCTTGCCCTTAATTCTCCCTGCCTCGACTCAAATTATTACCCTAATGTTTGGACAGGAGAATTTGAATCCTTGTCCTTAGAGGTTAGTTTAAATTTGAATTAAATCCTAAACATTTTATAAAGCAATCCCCTCTCCAAACGCCACACGACAGAAGGTACCAAGATATCTTTGAAGTCAACGCAGCATCAAAGCCCTCCCCCACCTCCTGCTTTCCTGGCAATTCGAAGATTCTCCCGCATATTACTCATCGGCCACCGGCCCGCCCTAGACTCGTCATCCTCATTTTCATTCTTGCAGAAAAAGAAAAGAAAAGAGGAAACCGCAAGCAACCCCGTGCTGGTCGTCGCCGCGCTCAAATTCGGCGGCGGCGGCGGAGGAGGAGGACGCCGGAGGGCTGACCGGGCCGCGGTGTGCGTGCCCCGTCCGGTGGGATCCTTCGGGCTCCGCCCCAGGAGGAGATTCTTCGCGCGGGGTTGCCTGATTTGGATGAGGGGAGCGCGCCGGCGGCATGGGCACCCCCTCGCAAGGCTCGGCGTCGGCGGCCGTGGCGGCGGCCGGGGTCGACCTCTGCGCGCTCGACCTGATGCCCGTCTTCGCCAAGGAGATGATCGCCGGCGGCGTCGCCGGCGCCTTCTCCAAGACCGCCATCGCGCCGCTCGAGCGTGTCAAGATATTGCTGCAGGTTCGTCTGGTCCTCGTGCATACAGTACAATAGACCTGCGTATTAGTGAGTCGAATTATAATATCGCCGCGTGGGCGCATCGAACGAAAGACAAATCGCTTGGGATTAGAGTTTGGTTTGAGGAGATTAACTAGTAATTTGTTTGTGGAATTGTCGGGCGTAAGAGCCTTAGGCATGATTTGCTTGAGGATGCCAACGCCAAAATTGTTAATGGAAATGTGATTTTGAATCCTGTGATAACGCGCTCTTTAATATCGAGAAGGTCGTATGTTCTCGATCTCATGAGATGCAATGGAAGGTAGCAGCCGCACCTCCCTTTGTGTATGCACAAATTCTTGTAGTTGTAAGATGCTAGCACGTGAACATGTGTGCTATGCCAATGAAATTGGTGCCAGAAAGCTCACCTAAGACTTGCAGCAAATCAGGCTGTACTAGATGGTTATCTTGATTCTGCACCATAAATATGCTTTGGTTTATTAGAGAACATACCTTGCTCTCATTCTGCATGTTTGGAGCTCACCCTAAGCTGCATTTTAGGGAATTGTAGATGTGATGGGTACAAAGGTCCACTTCCAGAAGATTGATAAGTTCTGCTTTCTATTGGCCTTGTAGATGCAACATGATACAATAACTACCAGCTGCTTGATTACTTTTTCACATTTAGTTTGCACCTGATGTTATTTTGAGATTATTACATCTTGTTACTCATTCAAATTATACGTTTGTAAATGGTTATGATGGCTAACAGATGCTTAATTTCTGATTCTGCTTTTATAGACTAGAACAAATGAGTTCAGGTCCCTTGGAGTTCTCAAATCCTTGAAGAAATTGAGACAACATGATGGAGTCTTGGGCTTGTACAAGTATGTAGCAATTCAACTAATCTACAATACTCGGACACAAGCAGTATATAATACTATTGTTCACTAACCAAGTATTTGTGCTACTTTCAGGGGCAATGGTGCCAGTGTGTTGAGAATTGTTCCTTATGCTGCATTACATTATATGGCGTATGAGCGGTACAGGTGTTGGATCTTGAATAACTGCCCCTCCCTTGGGACAGGACCTTTAGTAGATCTTGTAGCTGGCTCAGCCTCAGGGGGGACTGCAGTGTTATGTACTTATCCCTTGGATTTGGCTAGAACTAAGCTTGCCTTTCAGGTATTGCATTGTACATCTCTTTATTGTCTTCTTTAGTCATCTCCTCAGCTTGCTTATTTTTTTTACAATTCTAGACTACAGTCTACTTTTGTACTTGCACATTTATACTTCATTGCATAGCACAACCGAGTATAGTATTCGGTATTGAATTGGTTTGCTAGGGTAATTAATAAATTGAACAATTAACAAAGCTGTGACAGTTTTACTATTTGTTCCCCTTAGTAATTACTATTGAGCTGTAGTACTCCCTCTGTTTACAAACAGATCTCATCAACTCACCATGATATGTGTGCAATCAAGCTTATCTAACTTTGACCACTAATATATGTATAAGTATGTGAATTCCTCATATAAAAATGATACCAGTTGATTAGTGAAAATTACTTTCACAATATGTGTGCTAACCATGTAACCTATGGTGTTGTAGATTATGCTACCACAAGAAAACACATCTATTTGTGAACAGAGAGTTGTAGATTACGTTGGCACGAAAAAATGCTACCTAAATTGTGAATTGTCCATCAGTCATCTCTTGAAAATAAGTATGATGTTTCCTCGGTACATTTCGATAAATTCTTTGTGTTCCAGTAGTGCTCCTCCCAAGTTCAGGTCTTCTATTGTTTGTATTGCATATATGTATTCTTTTGCTTTGCATTGTGATGTGCTGAGCTTGTTTGGTTTTCCTTAAAGGTCAATAGTTCAGACCAACTCAGTAGTGGTTTGAAAAGGATGAGTGCTCAACCAACATATGGAGGAATAAAGGATGTTTTTAGAGGTGTTTATTCAGAAGGTGGAGTGCGAGCTCTGTATCGTGGAGTAGGTATGGATATCCCCTTCATACATCTCTGATGCTTATTCAAGCACTACAAAAATCTCTAGTGAGCTGAAGATTTGCTGTGAGCTGTATATACCCTTATTTTGATCTCGTGTCTGGATAATTTCAATACCTTTGTCACTGTACTAGTTATATTGTTGAGGCCTCTTTCTGAACTATTTGCATTCAGGTCCAACGCTCATGGGAATACTTCCTTATGCTGGTCTTAAATTCTACATATACGAAGGACTGAAGGCACATGTACCTGAAGATTACAAAAATTCTGTCACACTGAAATTGTCCTGTGGGGCCGCAGCTGGTTTATTTGGGCAGACTCTAACCTACCCATTAGATGTTGTCAGGAGACAGATGCAGGTACTTCATTTGCTCCATATAGCACATCCCTTTTTAGAGATCCTTGTTAATTTTCTTAATAACTATGTTTCTCAACTATTTATCATCTTTTTATTTGCTTCCCTTATGTAGGTTCAGAGTCAGCAACAGAGCGATCACTTTGGTGGCCCACGAATAAGGGGTACATTCCAAGGGCTTATGATCATTAAACAAACACAGGGATGGAGACAATTGTTTGCTGGTTTGAGCCTCAATTACATCAAGGTAGTTCTGGCGATAATACTCGCCATTTTGGGTTCAACTGTGTATTTATAGGAGCCTATTGGTTTCCAAATATACTGAACAATATTTTATCGATTGTTTTGCAACAGTCCTATTCACATACCCGTAAGCAATTTGCATGGCTTTCTTGTGCTTGTTTTGCCTACGAAACTGTAGTTGTTGATTGGATTATTCTGGTTAATGCACTATAACCTTATCTGGTATGTGGCCATTTTTTTGAGTAATTTGTGTTCAGATGTATATTCCACTGAAAAGTTTCAAATTTTGCACTTGCTACTTGGTGTTTCATTGACATGTGGTTATTTTTGTTCTTAAAGTTACCCAAATCTTCATCGTCCCTGAATCCTTGCATTTAATTGAACCACAGCTTACATTGAACTTTCTGGTTTCCACTACTTGTTCATGGCAGTTTTTTTTTTTGCTAAAAATCCTACTCCTTGATTAGTGTATTTCATGTTCAGATCGGGTTTGTAGTCAAGATGTATACAGTTGTGTTGTTTTCACTAGGATGGCGCTTCTGAAATATGGGTAATGTTGTAGGTGGTACCGTCTGTGGCTATTGGTTTCACTGCATATGATACAATGAAGAGTTTGCTGAAGATACCTCCGAGAGAAAACAAAAGGTCTGGCCATGGTTCTACTTGAAGTTTCTATCCAGAAGAAAGGCACAGCAGAGCAACTGCCTTTGTGAAGCTTCAAGCCTGCAAAAGTCGATAACTCTGTCAAGTATTAGTTGTGTTAACTGCCTGCTGACATATTGTTTCGATTCTATTCTTTAATTCATTTTACCTTTTCTATTTAACATGTATATTTTATCCACTACGTGTAATATTATTTATGGTTGATATTTGTTGATAAAATTACAGAGGCGCAACAAGACCTGATGGCCTTAAGAATTACTTTTGCAGCTGTGCTTCAGTTCCGCGTGGTGCCAAAAAATTACAGCCCCTTCTTTTGCATATTTTAGTGTGTCACACTCTGATTCTCAATAATTTGTACTTGAAAACCCATCTTTTGAGTTGTGCGAGCTTATGTATACACGCTGGTGTTGAGAACTTATCCACATTTACATGCAGCTGGTCATGTTATCTCTTAATTATTGTATGTTAGGACTTGATTCTACTTTCTCCTGTTTCGCCACATTGTATGATTAAAGTAATTTGCAGTAAATACTTCATCCTTCGTCCCATATCTAGACGTGGAATATCACTTCATCCTTCATCCCATATCTAGACGTGGAGTATCTTCCATGCTCTTATTTAGCTCTTATTTACTGCATCTAACACTATGTCTAGATTTTGTTTTTGATCTGTTCTATTGTATGTTGGCATCGAAAGCAATGGCATATTAATTTGACGGCATCAATTGGACAAGACGTGGTAAGAATGTCGAAAGTGACTTGGCGCCTTGCCACGTGCGGATCGAGTGTGCGGTTGAAGTTTTTGGTTTTGATCAATCTTATAGCTTTCACAAATATTACCAGTCCAGCTAGCACACCGCACACGCACAACATGTTTCACCACAACAATGTGCAACGAAGTTGCGGTCTGGGAATGCAGACGTCTCTGCGCAGTCCCAAAACAACACTGCAAAGGACTCGGAACTAGGCCAATCGATCGTATGCGTCTTACCACACATATCTTTGTGCCATGCCCATCTCGCCATTGCTAATCAATGCGGCACGGCCCCTTCTCCGAACCAAAGAGATACCACTAGATTAGATAGCCGCCGCGAGCAGCAACCCGCAAGTCAACCCGTTTTCCGGCAACGGTAGCCGCTCGGTTGTCGCATTCCAGGTCGTTTCGGCTCGCCCGGAGCGCGGCAGCGCCAAGGCCCGGCCGACCGGGACGGATAGCCTCGCGTACGCACGCATGATTGGGCAAGCTCGGGAGGAGCCTCCAAGCCGAACCGATCAATCCGGCCGTTGTGACGCGCGCGCGTGGCGACGTGGGCGGCCATGTCAGCGGGGGGATTCAGGCTACTGTAGAAAAGATTATTACACACCATGTAAAACTGTCATTATATATAATTTTCAAATCGTCTAATTTTATGTATCCGTGATAATAAATAGTTATTACAAACGGGTTTTAAACCATCTATAATAATTTATAACACAGACGGTTTTTCAATAAAACTAATTGTAATATATCAGATATTAGAAACGGTTTTTAAACATAGCCGTCTGTGATATGTCAGATATCAAAAACGGCTAATACTAAAAACCGTCTATGATATAACAGATATCACAGACGGTTCTTCAACATAGCTATCTGTGATATCTCACATATCACAGGCGGCTAATACTAAAAACCGTATGTGATATACCAGATATCGCATACGGTTCTTCAACAAGCAACATGTCACAGACGGCTAATATCAAAAACCATCTGTGATATATTATATACGTCTGCGATAGCTATTTTAGTAGCTAAATTATATCTTGTTTTTCAGCTAGCCTCAAGAAATGCTAGTCATGCCCTTTGAAAACAAGCAAACAGATCGCATATATAGCACACGATAATCATTACACAGATATCATAAATGAATTAAACAACTGAAGAAAGTACAACTGAATGAATTGTTTGATTAAGCACAATTGAGTGATTACAATTGTATCAAATGTTTGAACATCTAATCATCATCGCCGGCATGGAACTCTCCATTCTTGTGTATGACCTCCCCCATCAAGAATTCGGAGAGCTATCCTCGAACTTCGACGAGTTTGTCAAGATCGAATGTACTCCTCGTTGAATTCCATGCGTTGTCGCTAGCAGTGTTAAAACCATGCCCTTATTTTACTCGTCGAATGTACAACTACTACTCCAACTCACAGTGTTTTATGCCCTTATTTTACTTGAACCAGCAGTCTACCCATAGAAATAAGAACAGGAATCGGAGGAGGGGAGACCTAGAAGGCCGACCATGAGGACTACATAAAGGTGACATTTTTGGCAACAACAAGGATAACCATCCACATTTTCATCCGTGTGAGGACCACATCGAGACCACCCCCAACAATCTTACCACTTCTAGCCTGACATAAGTAGGCCCATCTTCCCTCCCACATCTATTTTTCCTATTCCTTTTTGGGTTCCACATAAAAAGGTACTAATAGATATGGACAGATGTAACACACAAGAAGTAAAAAGTGGGATTTGGAATCCATACCTTCGGTAGAAGAGGCGACGGGGGAAGAGAGAACTCGTGAACACATATTACCAAATATGGACTGATCTATAATACATACCTTCAGGAGGAGAGGCAAATGCTAGGGAGGAGAGGCGGCATCGGGATGAGAGGCAACAGGAAGGAGAGGCGGCGCTGGGACGAGAGGCAACAGAAAGGAAAGGCGACACCACCACGCCAGGTGAGGAAGGAGAGGACAGAGATGTCAGGTTCTCCAGCGGCGACGATGGGGGACGGGGAGACAGAGGGGTGCACGCGCGAGTGAGGAGTAAGAGCACAAACCTTGCAGGGGCCATATTTATAGAAGAACTATTACAAATGGTTCTATTGAATAACCATCTGTGATATTAATATCACAGACAGTTCCATTATATAACCGTTCGTGATGTGTATCATATCACAGACGGTTCTATTATGGAACCGTATGTGATGTTGTACTTTATCACAGACAGTTCTATAATAAAATTATCTGTGATGTTGATCCTTATCACAGACGGTCATATTATGGATTCGTCTGTGATGTAAACATTATCACAGATGGTTATATTATGGAATCGTCTATGATACATATATCACAGACGGTTTGTGCCATCAAACCGCATGTGATAGTTCCTTATATACACAATATATCAGGTTTTTCGGCTAGCCTAAGAAAATGCTAGCCATACCCCTCTGAAAACAAGCAGGTAGCTACAATCATAGATGTAATTATTTCTAAATCACTGAATCAATTACAATGGAATAATTACTTAATTACATGCTAAGTTTATTAATTACATTGGAATAATTTCCAAATATATGTTCGCCATGTGGGATCATTTCACTTGGCTATTTCCCTTTTAAATAATGCCCTTTATAATAATCAACATGAATATAGCTTGCTTCATCCCTTGCTTCCTCCTCGAGCCTGATACCATCTCCGAATGGAGGCAAGTCATCAAATTGATTGTACTCTTTCTCATCTACGACATTCTCAACTCCGACAATCCTTCTTTTTCTATGAAGAACTACGTGGCACTTCTTATTTACCGAGTCGGTTACATAAAAAAACTTGAACAACTTGTCTCGCGAGTACGAATGGTTCATCTTTGTATTCTACATGTTCAAGGTCCATAGTAGTGACGCCAAACTTATCAACATTTACATTCTGTGGGAGTTGGACCCAACGACACCAAAAGTGAGGGATCTCAAAAATTACGTAGTCGAACTCCCAACCAAAAGTGAGGGATCTCGAAAATTACGTAGTCGAACTCCCAAATCTCCTCTACAAGCCTGTAATAG
This sequence comes from Dendrocalamus latiflorus, assembly GCA_017311315.1. Taxonomy (NCBI): domain Eukaryota; kingdom Viridiplantae; phylum Streptophyta; class Magnoliopsida; order Poales; family Poaceae; genus Dendrocalamus; species Dendrocalamus latiflorus. Next base: position 19,898,803 of record CM029665.1, on the reverse strand, counting down.
GATATTGGGGCAGCGGTACTGAACTGCTATGAAATGCATCTATGCGGACACCTGAGTTATGTACTGTGCTCTTTTTATCATGATCTACTATATAAAATGTATACACATTAATGTCGTATCATTGCTATATCACAATTGTAAATTTTGGTCCTCTTGTCAACCATTGCAGCGTTTCACTTGACAACCTCCCATGAATCGCACCCTTAACCATTTGTTGAGCCGACGGTTGTGCTGTATAATGATCCAATCCTCCGACTGGCCTAGATTCTCTTGGCATAGCATACCCTTGTGCACTTCAATATACAAGGACACTTTATTCATGTGTTGCAAAACTGTGAAATAGACTTAAGTGTATATATCTAGATCGAGAGTTATTACTTTCCTTCCGATGGTCCCAATACCCTCTAGCCTCCCCTCATGATGAGATGGAGGCACACCTATCGGTTCAACTCGAGCCATGTAATCGATGCAGAACTCACTGACCTCTTCAGTTCTATAAACTTCGATGATGCTGCCCTCCAGCCAAGATCGATTGTGCACATAGAACTTGAGAATTCCCATGTACATCGCGAATGGGTACATATGACATAGAAATACGGGGCCGTATATCTTTATCTCTTTCACAAAGTAGACAATGAGATGGACCATGATATCAAAAAATGATGGAGAGAAATACATCTCAAGATGACATAGAATCATCACCATCTCGGTCTACAAAGCATCTAGTCCATCGGGATTGATGACCTTTTGAGCAATTGCATTAAAGAAATAACACAGCCTCATGATTGTCACTCGAACCTTGTTCGGCAAAATATTTCTAATTGCAACAGGAAGCAATTATGTCATTAGCATAGACAGTCATGAGACTTCATACTAATTAATTTCAAATATTCCATGGAAACAAGTTTCTTCATGCTGGCGGAGTGACCAGATGGAACTTTCACACTATGCAAGTACTGACACAATTCAGTTCTCTTAGACTTGGATAGAATGTAGCAAGCTGGGGGAGGTACGTGCAGCCTTTATCGATCTCTATCGGTGCTAACTCTATCCTGATGTTCATAGCGACCAAGTCACGCCGTGCGTTGACACCATACCTTGTTTTGTCACGAATGTTTAGTAAGAGACCAATCAAGTTATTACATATATTCTTCTCTACACATATGATATCAATGCAATTGCGAACTTCTATGTGCTCTCAATAAGGTAAATCCTAAAATACTGACCTCTTCTTCTACATATTCTTCTTACGGGCCCTCAACTCACATCCCTTTCTAAGCACAATATCGATATCCTTGACCATATCATAGATCTCTTTCCCACTAAAAGACCTTGATGCTGAGTCATCATCTTTATTTCCGTCAAATTGTTTCTTCATCTTACGGTGTGGGTGATACCTTGGAAGGAACTTACGGTGATGCATGTACACAGTTTTATACGAGTTGTTTGACCACACACTCTCAGTATAATCTAAGCAGTGCGAACAGGCTTTGACTCCTTTCGTACTTAACCCCGACAGTTTACCAAGGGCAGAAAAATCATTGATAGTGCAGAGCAATATGACACGCAGAGTTAAATTCTCTCATTTGTCCGCATCCCATACATGTACCCCTTCATTCTATAGTGTCACAAAATCTTCCACCAATGGTGCTAGGTACACATCAATATCATTTTTAGGTTGTTTCGGCCCTTGGATAAGTAGTGACATTAAATGTACTTCCGCTTCATACACAGCCAAGGAAGAAGGTTGTACATGCATACATTCATGGGCCAGATGCTATGTTTGCTGTTCATGTTACCGAAAGGATTCATTCCATCTGTGCTCAATCCAAACCTTATATTCCTTGGTTCCACACTGAAGTCAGTAAATATCGTATCGATGCTCCTCTATTGGGCAAAATCAGCAATATGTCTTATTATTCCATCATTCCTACGCTCCTTCGAGTGCAAACGTAGCAATCTTGCATCCTTTTTGGTTCGCAAATAAACGCTTCAAACGAGAAATTATAGGCAAATACCATAACAACTTAGCAGGAGGTCCTTGCTTCACTTTGATGCCCTTGTCATCAACGAAGTCATTCTTACGCTTATATCGGGATGCTTTGCACACTGGACAAACATGTAATTTTGTATACTCTTTATGGTAGAGGATACAATCATTTGAATATGCATGTATTCGTTCTACTTCTATTCCCAATGGATAAAGAACCTTCTTAACTTAGTAGGTGGTTCTTGGCAACACATTTTCCTCTGAAGTATGTTCGCTAGGAGACCTAACAACACCGTGAAATTCTTATCAGACTAACTATTATTTGCCTTCAATTTCAGTAGTTCAAGAACAGATGACAACCTTATGTATTACGGCTTGCAGCCCAGGAACATAGATTTCTCTGAGTCCTCCATCAAGCTCTTGAATTACCAAACTCTCTCTTACTATAGTTCCTTTCTGTATCGTGTAGCATCTAATTTAGATTATCATGATGCGACCAATTCTCATCGAAAGCATAGTCCACAACCGACATATCGTTGTATCTCTCGACGATGTAATAATTCATGATTGGTCCAACATGTATACCCATTTTTGAAACCCTTCTAATCATATAAGCTTCGATCTGAGATAAGTTGGTAAACATCTTTAGATTATCATAATCAATGTATGAACAGTACATATATTTCATTCCCTTATTTAGCATATCCTACTCAGTCGCTCTTCTAAAAGCAGATATACCATTAATGTACTCTTCACTCACACGGTTCTCACTGTACATCTAGTTTCGCTCCATATATGCTACGCATGTAACAAATTAGTATCAAATTGAATTATTAATGCTACTATAGCTAGCCAACCTAATACTTACACATAATTGACATTCACCTTATAATAAATTGTCCATATCTAAATTAAATAGTTAGTTACGTACTATTCATGAAGCAACACATATATCAAGTAAGAATATATTGAAGTAAACTAGAAGTAGTGACCCATTTTTAAATTAGAGCAAACAACCAATTAAACTAGATCTAAACCTAGCTATCACCTCTCTTTATTACAAGGCATATAATTAAAAACAAATACTAACATCTAATCACCAAGAATAAATAGATCTACAAACTTGATCTGCAAGTGGTATACTTTCACCAACACCTTAAAGCCGATCGCCTCCTTCAATGCAGCACAATGAAGATAGATCTGTCGGGACCCCGCTGGCTAGGCATTTAATAATGCAGTGTATCCCAGACAAGTCCAACCGGGAACTGTTTGTGGTCTCGCACTATCATAGGCAGTTCTCATTAATAACCATCTGTGATAATTTACAAATGATTTTTAACAACAACCATATGTGATAATGGGAGATTTCACAGATGGTTATTATTACGAACCATCTATGATAATTACCTATTACAGACGGTTCGTATTAATTACCGTCTGTGAATAAATATCACAGACGGTTCTAAAGTAGAACCGTCTGTGATAAATACGGTTCTAAAATCTAAATTTATTCTCATATACATAAATGCAAATTCAGTAATGACTTAGGAGTAAATATGTCTTACTTAGTTGTTTTTTATTGGTCAATAATATCGTCATGCCGTTATACTGAGATCGTTTACATATATAAAAGTGATTAAATGCAAATTTAACCATTTGATTTTACATATATATGGCACCCAAACAGCGTGGCCAGTCGTTTCTTACAAAAGACAATAAAAAGTAGAAACCAAACTGATTCGATGTTTTTCTAGTGGCGGAGGTAGCATGCAATTTCCGTCTTCAAAACTTCATAGGCGTTGGACAGATTGGGATCATCAGCGATCAAAGCCCGAAATGCGTCTACCCACTAACACGCTCGTTCGAGTATCTCCTGAATACCCTCCGACTGAACAATCAAGTTGAATTGAGCCCATAGGCTCTCTTCACTTTCTTGAGAGTCTCGGCAAGGTTGAGTCTATCGCTCGTCGCCTCGACTAAGCACTCTAAGCGACAACAAGACTCTTGGAGATAAGCAACGTCGTTGTGGAGGACCACGTCGATGGTGAGGTTAGCTCACTGGAAGCGAGAGACCAACCGGAAGACACGGCGGAGGAGGATGTCAAGATGGCTTTCAACTGCTTTGGCAAATTTTCAGATATATGAGGGAGGACACTAATGGCGCAATGTCCTTTCGCAGCATCCGCCTGGCAAGATGCTCGTCCAGGATAGCCAGGTTGGCCATCAATGCTAACGACAAGGAAGAATAGGGAGCCATTTATTTGTTCTTAAGAGACAAGAAAGATAGCTGGTCAGCGAGGTGCTCGTATAGGATTAATCTCCGATGGCGGACGATTATTTTTATACAACAAGAAATACATCCGACTTGTGAGACGAAGAGACGTATCCGGGAGCCAAAACGATCGAAGGCGTGTATCGGGGAGACGAAGCATATCACAGACAGTTCCAACCACAAGTCGTCTGTGATACACAACTACCACAAACGGTTTATATTAATGGCCATCTGTAAACTATCATATACGGTTCTAATTAAAAACTGTCTGTGATGTCTGCAATTATCATAGACGATTTATATTAATAACCGTCTATGAAATATCATAGACGGTTCTTGTGATAGTAGGGTAATACAGATAATACGCGGGTCACATTTGTAAAATCATTTATGATAATTATAACATAAACATTTTGAGAAAACCACTGTCTATAATAAGATGTCCAATATATCTTTTTTATAATAGTGTGGTCTTGTCCAATTGCCCGCGCCGGGTTGCTGGCTAACGGCAGCGCGCGCTGTATCCCTCGGCCCCTCTGCAGCGACGGATGGCGGCCGACCGTGCCGCTCTCGGAAGGTTAACGGACTGGGAAAGGTCGTGGAAAACGACTCGTCCGGTGCCCTAGCTTCTTTTGAGCACGTACGTACGTGAGCCAGCATGCCACGAGTTAGCTAGCTAGGTGAGGGATTCTTTTGCATTACTTCTTGCAGAATAGCAAAGCTCTTCGCTGGCTCGATCCTGGCGACATTTTCAGTGAACGATCCTACCAGAGGTCAGTGTTGGGTTTGGTACGTACTATTCATTTCATTTCATTTCGGTGGTCAGATCAAATCGTGTTTGTTGCCGGACTAGTCCCCGCAGGCTGATAACACGAGACCGGGAGTCTAATTAAGACGGTGTTCCTTGTAAAAATTTCATCCCTGCGAGAAACCTTCGCATGAGGAAAAGTGTAAATGGTAGTGGCATGCTCGAATTGACGTTCATGAGTTGGAAGTTCTGAAATGAAAGCGCTGAAGAGACATGCCAGTTACACGACGGACGGGGCCGTGCTGGCCCCTGCTGCATGTGCGCTCGTGTGACTGAACTAGTCCGACATGCCTTTTGTAATTTTGTTCGGAAGTTACCATGAAGGCTAGCGGGAGCTAGAAAAGAAATTCTGTTGCAACTCTTCACGGGAAGTTACCATTTCGAGTATATACGTACGTGAGTATGTTCAATGGTTAATACATGTACCTGTTAAGATCTTCGGTTCTCTGTCTCATTTCAGAAAACATGTATATTAAATACACCAATATAAATGTATGAGTATGATATAGTGTATGTACATATACGTAAATATGTTTTTGTTGTACTCACTTAAAAAAAGCCTCCACTGACTCCGATGGACCTCTCGACTCTCGCACTAGTGATTTGAGTACTAGCACTGAACAATTCTCTCTCTCTCTCTCTCTCTCTCTCTCTCTGTGTGTGGGGTCACATTTCCTACTGTACGACCGGAGAGGATCGTTTCTGCACAGTTCTTCAGGTGATAGATATAAGATATCTGCTATGAAAGTTGAGGCGAATCACGCGTGAAGCAGTACACACAGTACGCATCTCTTGAACGGATGGCATCTTTGTGTCCACTAAAAAAACTACAATAACTGTATGAGTTTTTCATGCAGATAAATGTGCGTTTTCTTTTGTCCAGGACGTATGTAGATAGCGCTATCAGCATTCATTCCCGTAGCTTCGCTTACAAGTGCAGCAAGAGCTACGTTCACCGGTACTTCCTGCACATGGAGCGGTTTCTACGTACTGCCGGTTCTGAAGACCGGACATTTGTCATCTAACGGAGGGGCACTATGAATACGTACCCGATATGCCCGGTCTCATATACACACAAAGCTCATCTGTCTGTTTGATGCCTCACACGTACATGCATGCATTTGCTTCCAATTAACGCAAGCGGGGAAAAAAGCTTGGAACCACTAGTCATGAACGAAACACGTACACACGAGTGAGAACAAGGAGAGAGACAAGAAAAGGAGGCTTGGCAGTGAATCAACCGCGATGGGCATGCGGCGTGCAGTGGTTGAGGCCTCACGTCGCGGCTCGTCTTTGGTACGCACGGACGAGCGCGAGGAGAAAGCACGAGGAGGACAGCACCAAACAGATACATGTAGGCACGTAGCTTAGCTAGCTAGTGTGTGTCTGGGTGTGAGTGACCACTGCAGTGCGGTCCAAGAGGAAAACGGTTTACCAACCTGTTCATCGTAGTAGTGTGCCGTTTTGCACTCCTAACGCACGCATTCCGTGAAAGTGTCGTAGAGGCTTCTGTTTTCTCGTTGCATGTTCTTTTACATAGGTTGATAGGACACATGCATGCCACTGGGCCGGACGTAAGTGTACGTACTAAGCTGGTACATGATTGTTCTCTCTTGTTTTTTTCATCTTTCTGGTGCAGTAGCAGTACCTGTACGGATGCTGTACTTGCCATGACATGTCGCGCGGGGCCCGGCGCATCAATGGCCGGCACGAGGGACGTGCACATGACCCGTGTGGTGCACGCCTCGATCGATCAGGGTACGTACTGGGTCGTGTGACGCACGTACGGTTCATGCTACGTGTTGTCGCGTTTCCAGCTGTGTTCTGCATGGCCCATGCATTGTTGCAGTCCCACCCGATGCTCTTGCCCGAAACCGCTCCCCTTTCTCGCGTCAATCTTTGGCCAACAAATACAGGTCAAGATCAACTTTTATCTTGGTGTCGATCGGGCGCAATGGCAAGCTGAAATGTGTGCTAAAATAACATTGTAACAGCACTAGCTAGTGCTGAACTGGCTAGCTCCAAGAAGAAATCCATAGCAAACAATTTGCAGCCATTTTTCAAGATCGCCTGTATATCCTTAATTTGCAAAAAAAAAAAAGCTTTGTTGAACGTTGATAGATACGGAAGGCCAGCTACTCTGCTTAATTACAACTACAATCTTTTCAGGGAAGCTACCTAATTGTGTCCTCAAGAATACGTACAAGCTACCTAATTGTGTCCTCAAGAATACGTACGTACAGAGACCTTCTGTTCGATCGTTGCAGTTCCCTGTTCCTTGTCTCTCTCTTTGGCAGGGTATATATAATATACAGAGGATCCCAAATCTTGATCTTTTGTCAAAGGTGAATCAATGGTACATTGCTTTTTATATAAAAAAAAGCTAGGTGATGCTTGTTTTCTGCAGGCATGGTAAGAGCAATACATGCTTAAGCGTATAGGCTATTTAAGGCTCGACTAAATATACAGATTCGATGGATCAGAATTCAGAACATATGGACCATTAGCTAAACGAATTGATACTAGTCTAAATGGTAGCTGCTGCCATGTAGTTTGAAGAAAGCAAGCAGTTATGGGCGTACCGATAGAACAGTGAAATTTTTACCCATGCAAACACTGAAACACACACACCCCCCACACAGGCATCAAAGATGCGGTCTCACACCCGGTGCAAGAGTTCCCAAAACTAACCAGGCATAGGGCTCAACCCCGTCACACGAGCCCTCTCTCATAGACTCATAGTGCAGGCTGAAAGTACCAAAATGCCCTCCAGTCACCTCATCGCCTTGGGTCCTCACTTGAGCCACTCACTTTTGAAGTAACCTATGTAACATGCTCCTCACACACCTAGGCTCGATAGGGTCCTAGCTATAGGGCTCAACTGCATGCACAGGTTTGGGTCCAAATTTTCATCTCCGTGCTTTTTAATCTGCCTGCCCTTAGATGTAGCCATTGCATGCATGCATTTGGCATATTGCTCTCTCTCTTCTTCTTCTTTATAACCAAGTACTACTACTAAAGCTCGAGTAGTTGCGGTACTGCTTCTGCCTGTGTGAAGTGAGAGCCTTCAGGAGTCCAGGAAGAGAGATAGAGAGGGAGAGATGGGGCACCACTCCTGCTGCAACAAGCAGAAGGTCAGGAGGGGCCTGTGGTCACCAGAGGAAGACGAGAAGCTCGTCAAGTACATCTCCACACATGGGCATGGCTGCTGGAGCTCGGTCCCAAGACATGCTGGTATGTACATATACGCATATGAAGCTCTGTTACTTCGGTAGTTCAGTGTGTACAGTTTATGCATTGCTGCATATGTGTGTGCTCGATGTGCATGCATGCATGCAGGGCTGCAGAGGTGTGGCAAGAGCTGCAGGTTGAGGTGGATCAACTACCTGAGGCCGGACCTGAAGAGGGGAAGCTTCTCGCAGCAGGAGGAGGCCCTCATCGTTGAGCTCCACAGGGTGCTAGGGAACAGGTAATCCTTGGCCGGCCGGGCCTCCCTACATGCAAATCAGCTATGCATGCGAGGCCGGCTGTAACTTCTTCTCCTGTATGACAGTTACTAACCTGTCCATGCATGGCCTATATGTGAGTAATGCACGGTCACATTAACTTGCTTGAGACAAGGAAAGGAACACAAACGGAAAATTGAGCTATCTAAATGTTTGTCGTTGTGCTTCACTACGCTACAGGTGGGCCCAGATCGCCAAGCACCTGCCTGGTAGAACAGACAATGAGGTGAAGAACTTTTGGAACTCCACCATCAAGAAGAAGCTCATATCTCAGGCTGTGGGCAGCCTCCACCCTGGTAACATGCCTTCCCCTGCAGGTAAAACCTGTGCTACATTTTGCACTTCTCTCTGTGAATATGCCACTTCTGATACCATGATCTCTTTCTTTTTTGTATATGGCACAAAATTGGAGCCCCAATAGTTTTTCCCTTTGGAAAGAACAAATTAATTAATCTGCCACCAAACATGTACTAGTACTAACTCGAATTCTGTTGCATTGCTCCAGACTTGTACTACAACATTCTGGCTGGGGCTGGACAAGGCGTCGCAGCTGCGGGGTGCACATCACTGAACGGGGTGGACAATGCAGCTCAAGCAGTCACGCAGTCTCCTCCATCTTCAGTGCACAACTCGGCGGCGGCATGGTCCATTTTCAGCTCTCAGCCACTCTTTCTCCCCAACCACACCGCCCACGGAGGCGATCTCCAATACGCCGTCGATGGGGAGTTCATCAAGCTGTGCCGCGGGGATGCTTGGCAGGAGAACGGCGCTGATGACATCGCAAGCCAGCGCAGCAAACCAGGTGATCTCGTGGCTCAAGAAGGCGCGGCTCGGAGCTGCCCCCCGGTGTTTGTCGAACCGAAGGGTGCCGGCGCTTTCGTGGCCGAGCCGGTCATGGGTCCGGTGGTGGACTTCATGGATGCTATCATGGGGTCGTCGTCGACGTCGGTGGTCAGCGCTTCCTCTATCGACAGCTTCTCGGCGAACAACGGCATGCAACCTTATTGTCATTGGATTCCCTGAATATCTGGGGGTATTTCGGTAGGTATGGGTTGATTTAGCTCTTATCCTTAATTTCAGATATATATATATATAATTTATGAAATAATCATATACTCATGTTTCTTTGAATATATTTGCATAAGTTACGTGTAAATATATTATATATATAATGTGTAGGAATGATATAAGTATATAATTGGTGTCAGAAGACTCAGAAGTTCTTGAAACTTATGATTGGCTATATATGTGTGTACTTGATAAAGTAATGTGCATAGCTAGCGATTCTCATCGATGAAATGTAATTCTAATTTGCACGCATAGGGGTGACGGATATATGAGCTACACGAAGTACACTCAAATCGTCCTTGATCCCTGCTTCCTGCAATAAATGACTATTAAAAATCATCCGGCAAAGAAAAATCCTGAAATTTACTTGTACAGTAAACTCGCCTAAACTCATGTGGTTTACACGGTCCAAAGTCCAAACTTATGTAACTTAATTGTTCTGTGCAATAGACGTTAGTAAGGCATAAATAGTGATCTAGATTCTAGACATACGTACTTGTTCTCCTATGAACACACCCTTTGATCTAAAGGGGCCCGGGCGAAGTCGGCAAGTACCGGCTTAATTTCCAGAAAAAATTGAATTTGTTGCCACACAGATTGACCAGAAACTAGGGCAAGCCCATCCTTTCGCTGCCGGAGCACAGGTTTTACTTTTGAGTAAATTTGCTTTGTGCAATCGCAATCGTCGCGAAGTTAAAAAAAATTATAGAAAATTCCACGGCGGTCCAATTTTCCATCCATGGCCTCCTTTAACATCCATTTTGGGGGAGAAAATTTCATAAATGACAATTTTACGCATGTAGCTTTCTTCTTCACTACTCTCTCTCTCTCCTTCGTTCCTTTACTCTCGAAGAGTTAGAATGGTGAGGATAAGATAGAATGAAAGGTTGGAGCGGCCCTAAGAAAAAGGAAAAGAAGTAGACATAATGAGGGTAAAATGGTCGTTTCTATTAAAAATAGCAATGCATATTTGTGATAAAATATCAAAAAGATCTAAGTATGAACACAAGCCAAATAAATACAGCCGTATAAAGCCATGTCGGCTGGATAACTCTTGAGCTGGTAAAGAGAGAAAGCAATAGATGGAGCTAGAAACATATATGCTAGTAGTAGACATGCTTTGAAATAAACTAGCGTGCATATGCATGCGAGCAGCTTGGATCAGTGAGAAAGAATGTTTGAATTTGGGCACTAATGCTGTTGGGGCACCTAACTTGTTGCATCATTTGACAGTTCGTCCTTGACCCCTGGAGGTGAGGTGATACTCATTGATTTGGACCACATGGGGAGCGTGTCTCCCGATGGTTACACAGTGAAAATCGGACGGAGCTCAGGTGGACGGCTCTTTGCACTGTATCATAGCTAAAAGCTATGACTTGTAGTTTTATGATAAAAATAAATAAATAAATAGTAACTGAAAAAGTAGTTTTTAAAAGGAGAGAATAAGCGGTGAAAAAATAAGAGAGAAATATATGCGTGAGATATAAGTTAGAGGAGTGAGGTATGTAATATGTTTGTGACTACGTCTACATATTTTATTATTGAAACGAGACGGAAGTAAGAGAAGTAAAGAAACCGTTTTAAAAAGTCTAATATTTATATTAGTTTTCTCTAGATAGAGAGTCCAAAATATAAGTTAAGAGAAGCATAAGTTAACAGGAACACCTCTAAACTTGGATGTTCGCGCAGGGATACGTAGGGCTAACATAGAAACATAAGCAAAAAAAATTAGGACGTACGTATCGATCGTATATCATCACGAGCGTACATCTAACATGAAACTGGGTATAATTTAAGCAGGGAAACCTGTCATTACTACCACTAGCCACGTAGGCGTGGTGTCACGCCACGCCAGCCACCGTGTGGACCGAAGCAAAAGAGACGAAAATTCGCAGGGACTTTTTTGCGAGGAAAAAAGACCTTTACGTAATTTTCGAAAAAGTCAGGGAAAATGCCTTCCCCGGCCGTACGCAAAACGCACCGACACGCGCCGGCCAGGGGAGGCCCGCGGGGTGACGTGGGGGGCTCTCGGCGCGGAGAGTCCCCCGGAAATATGGCTGTGATGATCTGCATGCAAGCTGGCCGTATGCTGTAGACAGAGCTAGAAGTTTTACTTGGCCGTGAATGGTAGAAAAAGCTAGAAACTATTAGCTGGCCAATGCTCAGACAAGTGAGGTAAGTCGGCAAAGACTGCTAGCTACACATTTTTCTAGTGCTAAATGAGCTGTACACTTGAGTCAAGTCGGTTTTGAGGCCTATAAATGCTTGTAACCCCCTCATTGTGATCAGTATGTGTGAGGCTGTATGTAATATGTGTATGTGAGTGTGCTGCAGCGTAAAGAGTATATGTGTGTGTGCTAGAGATGTATGAGAGTAGTGTACTGTAATACATATGCAAGCTAAGAGCTTTTGTTAAGAAAGCTAGTTAGTTTTATATGTGTATGTGTGTGTATGCCACATGAAAATGAAGTGCCTTGCCATCTTCTGATTCTCAGCAGTTTCACACCCTAGTAACTGAAAAAATAATGGCTGTGAAAACTAACCAACTTTTCCTGTGATAAACTGAATTGTGAGTAACATATGTCTAAATTCCCCACAAAAAAAAATTAGGTGGCTCGAAGTAGATGCTGCTTGACCTCAAAAGTAGCAAGACCGACGATAGTATCAATCCATTTCAAATTGGAACTAGTATGGCTTATTTTGAGTGGTTTATGGCTGAAAAGCATTGTAGCTGATAGAGCCTTATTTAGCATAATTAAATTTAAAAAAATATAAAAAATATGTTAGCTCATTACGTATAATATAAACAAATACGGGAAAAAAGAATCGGCAAAAAAACTCAACAAAAAGTCAAAAGTTCAGAAAAAGACGAAATTTATAAATAGTGAAAAATAAGCCGGAAGCTAAAAGCTGAAGCCGAAATGATCAACACTCTGCATTGGCATAGAACCTACTGCTATCATTAGCTTAACATTTTTCTCCATCTGATTAGAAATAAGAAATGTATGTTACCACAATCAATCATGTCGTAATTTTGAAACATTGAAGCTCATAGACAACAAAAAAAGATTATTTTGACATGTTCTTGTGCAATAAATAATTTAAACAATAGCGGGTCATGCTACAGAAACCTAAAATCATTAATTTACACATTTTCTGACCAACACTACCAAACACACATGCTTTCATTTAAGCTCATAGACATGAAGTTTGCAACACCCATGAATTTTATCTTCATTGTAAGCATAAATAAACCTTGAACACACTTGAACATCACTAAATAATTTAATGCCAATTATGAGTACTAATTTGTTATGCAAACCCGCTTGTTTTGTGATCAATGCAAGGAAGTGACTTTAGTCACATAAATGTAGAAGTATGTCACGTCCAAACAATAAGGTAAATTGCTTTTCCTAAATAAACAATGGTAAACATAATTATTCACAGGATCACATGTTCATAATAAAAACCCCTACAAAGCCGGGGGGTTCCGGCCAGCCCGTTCGGCCACGTCGCCCCCGCCCGCGCTCCGGCCGGCGCGTGGCGGGGGAATTCCCGTACGGCCGGGGGAGGCAATTCCCTTGTGTTTTTCAGAAATTACGTAGAGGTCCTTTTTCCTCGCGAAAAGGTCCTTTTTCGTCGCGAAAAGGTCCTGGCGGTTTTTTTGCTGCGATTTTTTTTCTGAAAACACCCCTCCAATTTGCAGGATAGCGCCCCGCGGTTTTCTAAATTGCGTACGGGTCCTCGTTTCGTTACATACGGGTCTTCGATTTTTTGCGAAAAGACCCTTTAGTTTTTTCGAAAATGCGCATGTGCCCTCGGTTTTTTTAAAAAACCTCCTCACGGATCATCGCCTCTTTTACTTCGGTACACACGGTGGTTAGCGCGGCGTTGCGCCGCACCTGCAAGACTAGTTATGTCAATAGTCCAGAACATTCAAGGACCTACACACCTAGGGGCCAGATCCAGCTGTTGCTAGCAATGCTCCAGCCAAGACTCCTTTCCTTGGCCACTTGTACACAGCCGAGTGGTGAAAAGGGCAGTCGGCAAGCTACATGTTTTGACATGCATGCATGTCTGTCACCTTTCTATCATTTCTCTCACATACATTGTTATAATTTTGATTCCAGGAGAAAACACACACATTACAAATAATCTGAGATAACACGGAAGAAATTTCTGAATTTAATTATTCTCTTATTTGCTCCCCCTCTTTATTTGTTTTTCTTTTTGCTTTTTCTTGCTTATAAAATTGGGTACAAGCCTCCCCAATATATAGGGATAAAAAACTCCTACTCGCATACTTATTCGGACTTCAATTTGGACTCAACTTCAACTTGAGTTATACTCGAAGACGGACTCTACTACGTATAGGACTCGAAGTCAAGATTATTTCTAACAATCCCCCCGTTAATCTTAACTCAACATACTCGAGTTTTAGCCACAATGCATTATGAACTACCAGCCACGCCTCCACATGAAGCGTTCTACATGTAAGCTACATGTACGAACTCAACTCAACTGGTACGGGTTCATCCAGATGCAAAGATTCTAAAACATTAAGGCAGTCGGACTCAACTACGACTTGCTAAACTTATACTTGACACGAAACGGTGACACATCTCCTCGACGTTCCGATCTCAACTCTGCTTACTTGAGTTGCGAGACAAAAAGGTCTTCTCTCTTTTCTAATTCACAAGCCGCCAGCACAGCAGCACTACTCAAAAAAAGCCATGTACGGCCATGCAAAACCAAAAGGCTAATTACCAATCTTAATTACCTTGCTCCAGTCGGAGAAAAACACTGCATTCAAAGCATCTGTCAAATCCTCTTTGTTGCTTGTCTTCAGGAAGCTCTTTTCGAGAGAGTCCATGTACGCCGAGAAGAACCGGAGGCCCTCGCTGAACACCTTCAAGAGCGCCGCCTCCGTGTCGGCTTCTTCGGCCGACGCGTCCGACTCGAACGCCATCAGGTCGGCCTCCTCCTCGACGACCATGACAACACGTGGCTCCAGCCGACGGAGCGACGCAACGAACACGTCGTGCCGCCACACGAAGAGCCCCTGCAGGAAGTAGAATGCCAGCTTCTGGTCGACGTCGCCGTACGGAGAGGCTAGCTCGTTCAGCATCCACATGAGTTGCTGCTGCACGAGACAAGCGCAAAACGGAATCGTTGAGACGATTTTTTTTCAGCAACTCGCTTCTCGCCTAGGCTCTAATACCACTTATTACAATTTTAATCCCAGGAGAAAACACACACATCACAAATAATCTGAGAGAACACAGAAGAAATTTCTGAATTTCTTTATTCTTTTATTTGCTCCCCTCTTTCTTTGTTTTTCTTCTCTCTTTATCTTGCTTACAAAACTGGGTACACGCCTTCCTAATATATAGGGATAAAAAACTCCTACTCGCATACTTATTCGGACTTCAAGTTGGACTCAACTTCAACTTGAGTTATACTCGGAGATGGATTCTACTACGTCTAGGACTCGAAGTCAAGATTATTTCTAACACCAACTTTACCTCCCTATATGAACTCCCTCATAGCCTTTTCCCCACTATGCCCTTTTTGCCACTGTTAAAACCCCCGCTGTTAGAAACATTAGTAAAAAGGGGAAGGGTGAGAGGGGCAGCAGCACAACACCTTGACCTTTTTCCTTTTTACCTATCATAAAAAGGTGCAAATCATTAGTCCTTAGTATTCTTTACCTTAAGCATTAGCATTATAGTAAAGCTCTTAGTATTAAAACATGCTATTGCTGGTACATTCTAGTTCATTTCAATTATAACCTACTCTTTAGTGCTCTCTAGTTTCACAAGCAGCAGGGCCGGCTCAACGTTTTCAAAGACCCTAGGGCGAATTCGGCTCTATAGGCTTTTTACTATAATTTTTTTTCTACTTATATTATAAAATATGCAGTTTAAACTTTATATTGTCTAAAGTGACACAAATCAATAGTTCTAACATGATAAACTAATTAGATACTAACTAGTTCATAAACTAAATGTAACTAGTAAGAATTAATTAACTAGTAACTCAATCAAAAGAGCTGGTATAGGCAGGAAAGTTACCACATGACATCCAGTGCCGCTCTTGTCTTAACAGCCTGAACTGAAGGGAGATTGCATGGAAATCATCATTCCCAAACTTCATAGAAACTAGATTTTCCAGGGAATTATCTATCTCCTCTTTAAAATGATAAGAAACCCCGAGTCGTTGAAGCGCTTCAATCAGCTTCATTTTTGTAAATGGATCACTGATATCTGTAAACATCATCCTTGACTTGTTTATTAGTTCATCACGTCTTTCCGTCATCCATTCTTGTGACTTCTACAGATACCAAACGAAAACCCAATAAAGTAGAGCATGGCATGTAACGTAATTACTCTCGCAGTCATCTGTCTCTCGGGCTGCCGGCTGCGACGGCCTCACGGCTCACGGCCACGACGGCGCAGGCGGCGTAGGAGACGAAAGGCGATCACGGCGCACTGGCGCAGCCGCGCAGGCACTTCGCCACTTCGGCGAGACGGCGACGCGAATTCAATCGACGCGGCGGCGTTTAGGGCTTTCAGCGTTAGTTGATAAGTTGAAGCGTCGGCGTCGCGGTCGCATGTATCAGAATAAGACTATCAGGCATCAGCAGGGCCGGCTCAACGTATGCATGGCTGATCCGCTGATGGCTCAATGCCTCAATCGGCCGCACCCGCACGCATGCTGCATGCATGCAGAATTTGCAGACTGGGCTGCCGCGCGAAGTCTGGGCGAGAGACGGGCGTCTGGCGCGCGGAGTCTGGGCTCTGGGCGACTGGCCCGTCTGGCGCGGGGGGGGGGGGGATGGGCCCTCCCTGGCCCGGGGCCCTAGGCCGTCGCCCCTCCGGCCTACCCTCAGAGCCGGCCCTGACAAGCAGTAGCTAGAAGTATTAGCTCAACTATAATTCGATCACCCTAGGCAATGCTTAACTCAGAATGAAATGTGATGACCTGTGGCACTGATTGCTCTTTATTTCCAAAAGCTAGTCAAGAAGATAAATAATTTTTAGGAAGAACTGGGTGATCCATGTGATGAGTATATCAGTATTAGCAATAAATCTAGGTAGTAGTTGTTTATGTTGTCCCATGCATTCTCGACTATTCTTTGAATGAATAAAATCTACATATAAACAAAATGCTAAATCTGAAATAAAAAGATCATGTATAAATAAGCATTTGCTTATATTACACTCCCAGTTTAAGAACATTGTCGTAGGGGTGGCCTTCACCTAAACCCAGCAGGCCTGGTAGGAGATTATAAGGCCCAGAATAGGCCATGTGTAATGACATAACTGCCCCCAGAGGGGATAACCAGATGTAAGGGTATAGCTGTAAAAGCACTCCTCATGTGTGTATATATATATATGAGTAAGCCATGGGAAGGACCCAGGCCATTACACTTATCTTCATCACTCTCCACTACCATCTCTCTCTCTGTTTGGTCTGTAGCCATAACAGTTGGCGCCGTCCGTGGGGAGGACGAGGACAAGCCTGAAGACCGAAGGAAAAAGATGGCACCGAAAAAAGCTTCACCAGCGGCGGCGAGGGGAAAGAAGACGGCCGGGTCGGAGCAGCGCGTGAACACCAGGGCCTCGGCATCGCCGCCGAAGGAGTTGGCGGCGGCGTACGCGCCGTGGTCGCGGGCATCGACGCTCGCGCTGCAACGACCGACCCCGCCAGCGCCGCTACAACGACGTCCAACCCCGCCACCCTCGTCGGTAGCACGGGTCAGACGGCCGGGAGTAGCCGCAACGAACCATCCGGCGGATCTGGAGATCGGGAGGCGATGGTCCCTGCACCGACCCGTCCGCTGGGCGTTCCGGCGGCCCCACGACACCTGCGGTGGAAAGCGCCCTGCTTGCAGCCCTCAACGCGTTCCAGCGGGAACTAGGGGACCTTCGCGGAGCCGTCCGAGATATACAAGAGGCTCAGAGCCAGCAGGCCGCGCCAGTAGTCGCGCCCGAGCCCACGCCAGCGAAGGCGGACAGCCGCGAAGCCCCCACGTCTAGCCGTGTCCTGCTGAGGCGCGTAGATCCGGAATCCCCGCTTTCGGCGGGGCTGCAGCAGGCGGCGTGGCCCGAAGACTTCAAGTTCCCTAGCATCACCGACCCGTACAAAGGCGACACGGATCCTCGCGAGTTCGTGCGCATGTACGAAACCGCGATCGAGGCCGCGGGCGGAGACGACACCACGAAGGCGAAGGGACTCCCCCTCGCATTGCACGGAGTGGCGCTCTCTTGGTTTTTCACCATAGAGCCGGGCTCCATCTACGCGTGGGAGCAGCTTCGCGACCGCCTTTATAGCAACTTCCAAGGACACTATGTCGAGCGAATCGATGCGGACCAACTATTCGCTGTGAAGCAAAGACCCTCGGAGACGCTCCGGGGCTACTTCAAGCGCTTCGCCAAGATTCGATGCCAGGTAAACAATATTAATGAAACCACAGTCGTTAATGCAGCCATACAGGGCCTTCGCCCGGGCCCGATGGCCGAGTACAACGCGCGGAGGCCAATCAAGACAATCGCCAAGCTCTTCGACAAAATGGACGAGTATGCGCGGGCGGAGGAGGATGCGCGGGGACGCAGCATTACCGCCCTCGGCCTCGCCTAGAAGGAGCGCCCCCCGCGCGAAGTCGGGGCGGGTGGTCCCTCCTCAAAGCCGGGCCGCAGCCGAGAGTCCCGAGGAGGCCCTCCCCGAGGCAGTGAGGCCGGGGTACAGGAAGGCTCCTCAAGGAGCAGGCCTAAACCTCGGCGCCGCCAGCGCCGGTCGCAGGCGGCCCACCAAGGACCCGACCCCGCCTCACGGAGGGGAGACCGGGGATCGGAAGGCGGACTCGATTACGGCGGCCAACCCCACGCAGAGCAAGAGCTCCTGCACTATGGCAAGTGGTGCGAGGTACACGGCTACGGCGATCATTACACAAGGGCATGCACCGCGGTGATGGAGCCGCGGAGGGTGACGGCCGGATCTTGGGCTCCGCCTCCTCGGCCCCTCGCCGGAGCCAACGTGGGGCACCCGAGGGATAGCCCCACACGAGCCACCGCACCGGAGGGCGCGCAGCATCGCACCGTCAGCGTCATCACTGGAGGCTCCTCTTCAAAAGCCCCCGGGGAGCAGCCGCAACTGTGGATGCCGCCCCGCAACATCACCTTCGACTTGAACGACGCCAGGGGCGTGGAGTACCCTCACCAAGACCCTCTAGTCATCCAGGCCCACATAGCATGCTGTGACGTCAGGCGCGTCCTTGTCGACGGGGGAAGCTTTGAGAATATCTTGTTCGCAGAGGCCCTCGACCGCATGGCGATCCCCCGAAGCCGGCTAGAGCAGCCAGGAGCTCCACTTCAAGGCTTCGGGGGTCAACCGCTGCAGGCCTTGGGGCACGTGTCCCTTCCTGTCACCTTCCGTCAGGAGGGCAACAAAGGTAACATCCGGACCGAGCATGTCACCTTCGATGTCGTAGATATCCCGCACCCCTACAACGCCATACTGGGGCGACCCGCCATCAACTCTTTCGAGGCAATCCCGCACCACGCGTTTTTGTGTGTGAAGCTCCCGGGCCCGGAGGGTGTTATCACCGTCTTCGGCGACCAGGACCTGGCCAGACGAGCCGAAGGCGGCAGCCGCGTTCCGCATCGCCCGGTGCATGCCCTCTCTGGCGCGCTCGGTGATGGGCCCTCCGCCCCCGGGTGGACGCCCAAGCCTCGGCCCGAAGGCGGAGTCAAGAAGGTGCCGCTCCAGGCGGAGGGGCAGTTTGTGTCCATTGGCGAGGGGCTCCCACCGGGGGTCGAACGGGATCTGCTCCGAGTGCTTCAGAACAACGTGGACATCTTCGCATGGTCCCCGGAGGACATCAAGGGCGTAGACCGAGCACTAATCGAGCATCGCTTGGCGGTCCGCCCCGACGCCAAGCCGGTCAAGCAAAGGCTTCAGCATATGTCGATGGATCGGCAGCAGGCGGCCAAAGCAGAGGTGGCGAAGCTTCTTCGCGCCGGGGTCATCCGCGAGGTCCACCATCCAGAGTGGCTCGCTAACCCGGTGCTAGTCAAAAAGGCCAGCGGGGCCTGGCGCATGTGCATCGACTTCACGGCACTCAACAAGGCGTGCCCGAAGGACAATTACCCTTTGCCGCGCATCGACCAGCTGGTCGACGCCACTGCTGGGTGCGAACTCATGAGTTTCCTAGACGCCTATTCCGGCTACCACCAGGTATACATGGCCGAAGACGACGAGGAGAAGACCAGTTTCATCACACCACTTGGGACGTTCTGCTTCGTCAGAATGCCCTTCGGCTTGAAGAACGCAGGCGCTACCTTCACCCGCCTCGTCGCCATTGCCCTGGCCGCCCAGCTCGGGAGGAACGTCGAAGCCTATGTCGATGACGTGGTGGTCAAAACTCGGCAGCTTGCTCTGCACGGCCGGGACCTCCAGGAGACCTTCGACAACCTCCGGAAGGCAGGCATCAAGCTCAACCCCGACAAATGTGTCTTCGGGGTGCAGGCGGGCAAACTCCTAGGTTTCCTCGTGTCCGGGCGGGGCATCCAGGCGAACCCCGACAAAGTAGACGCCATCCTGGGTATGGAGCCGCCCAAGACAACGAGGGAGGTCCAGAGGCTGGCAGGCCGCATGGCAGCATTAAGCCGCTTCCTGTCCAGGGCGGCGGAGCAGGGCCTGCCGTTTTTCAAGACACTCCGCGGGTGCGATGGATTTCGTTGGGACGGAGACTGCGCGAAGGCCTTCAACGAGCTCAAGCAGCACCTGGCAAGCCTCCCCACTCTGATCGCCCCAGCACCAGAGGCTCCCCTCCTGCTCTATCTGGCCGCGTCAGCCACCGCGGTCAGCGCCGTCCTCGTCTTAGAGGAAGGCGCCATGCAGCGGCCCGTCTATTTTGTCTCCGAAGCCCTCCAAGGTGCCAAGACAAGATACACGGAGCTTGAGAAGCTCGCCTACGCGCTCGTCATGGCCTCCAGGAAGCTTCGACATTATTTTCTGGCCCACCCGATCACAGTACCTTCCTCATTCCCCCTGGCAGAGATGCTACACAACAAGGAGTCCACAGGGCGCATCGGCAAATGGGCTGCCGAGCTCGCTCCCTTCTCCTTGACGTATGCTTCGCGAACGGAAATCAAATTCCAAGTCCTGGCGGATTTTCTCGCCGAATGGACCCCGCCGGCCCAACCCGTCCAGACGCACGATGATCCCGTCTGGACGCTTACAATCGACGGAGCTTACAGCGTCGCCGGCGCGGGCATAGGGGCGGTGATCGTCACGCCCGAAGGACAGCGTTTGCTGTACTCAGCGCGCCTTGCCTTCCCCGCCACCAACAACACGGCTGAATACGAGGCACTGCTCTTTGGCTTGGCGAAGCTCAAGGCAATCGGCGCGAGACGGGTGTTGGTCCGCACCGACTCGCGCTTGGTGGTTGGCCATGTGGACAAGTCATATCAAGCCAAGGACCCTGAGTTGGCCAAGTACCTCGCGGCAGTGAGGGCGAGGGAAAGGCACTTTTTGGGTGTCACCGTCAAGGCCATCCCCCGTGCGGAGAATGAGCAAGCCGACGCCCTCGCTAAGGCGGCCAGCCAGCAACTGCCCCCCCCAAGGGGGCGTTCTACGAGATGTTAGCAAAGGCGGCCATCGCGTAGGACAACCGGGACGCGGCACTCGTCCACCACATTGATCGGCCAGGAGATTGGCGAGAGCCCATCTTCAATTTCTTGCAAGGCATCGCCGAGCCGGAGGACCCTGCCGAGCTGCGACGCTTGCAGCACCGCGCACGGTCCTTCCAGGTGTTCGAAGGGATACTCTACAAGAGAGGGGTTTGCGCACCGCTCCTGCGCTGCCTCTCGACTGAGGGGGGAAGGGAGCTCTTGTCGGAGATCCACGCGGGCGTATGCGGATCCCACCTGGCACCGAGGTCATTAGTCGGCAAGGCGTTCAGGCAAGGCTTCTACTGGCCGACTGCCATCACCGACGCCCAGGACCTCGTCCGTCGGTGCCAAGGGTGCCAGTGGATGGCGCGCATCATCCGCAGGCCCCCGACGAGCCTCAACCCCATTCCCCCGGTGTGGCCACTGGCACGCTGGGGTCTCGATATAGTAGGACCACTTGCCCGAGCTCTAGGGGACCTCCGGTTCGTGGTAGTCGCGCTGGAGTATTTCTCCAGATGGCCGGAAGCGATCGCTCTGGCCAAAGTAACTTCTGCGGCCATACAGCGCTTCCTATGGCAAAACATCATATGTCGCTTCGGTGTGCCCCGGGAGCTCACGGTCGACAATGGCCTGCAGTTTGACGCCACCCTCTTCAAAGATTATTGTGACAGCATGGGCATCACCCTCCGATTCGCCTCGGTAGGGCATCCCCAGTCCAACGGGGCGGTCGAACGGGCGAATGGCGCCATCTCTGCCGCCATCAAAAAGCGCCTGGTTGGATTGCCGAAGGGCAAGTGGCCAAGCGAGCTTCACAGCGTTCTATGGTCGCTTCGCACAACGGTAACGCGTCCGACGGGATTCACGCCGTTCAAGCTCCTTTTCGGTGATGAAGCGGTGACGCCCGAGGAAATCAAGGCCGGCTCGCGGAGGGTCCTCGTCCTAGCACCCGAAGAGGAGCGCCGTGTGTCCTTGGACCTCCTCGATGGGATACGAGCAGACGCAGCCCACCATGTCGAGAAGTACGCGCGGCAGACAATGCGTACCCGGGACCGCTCTATATGCCCGCGGGGGTTCAAGCCTGGGGATCTCGTCCTCAGAGTGGCGCTCCAGGCGGAGACCGTTGGCAAGCTGGAGTCCAAGTGGGAAGGCCCGTACATCGTGACGGAGGCATTGCCGAAGAGGGCGTACCGCCTCGCCACGCTCGAAGGACAAGCCTTCCGGCATACATGGAACGCGGACAGGTTACGGCGGTACTACGCCTAGGAGCAGGACAGCAGGCGTAGAGCCACCAGCCCTTTGTTATGCGATGCTCGCCCGCGCAAACGGGAGTTCAATAAAGGTTGCTGTTTCCAGAGCATCCCCTGTCCGCGCTGAGCAGAACAGAGTCCACGGACTTTAAATAAGACGTAGCGTCGAGGTCCGCCTCCGCACGCGAGAGTCTGCGGACTATAAATAAGACGTAGCGTCGAGCCTAGCTCCGCACGCACCAGTCCACGGACTTTAAATAAGACGTAGCGTCGAGGTCCGCCTCCGCACGCGAGAGTCTGCGGACTATAAATAAGACGTAGCGTCGAGCCTAGCTCCGCACGCACCAGTCCACGGACTTTAAATAAGACGTAGCATCGAGGTCCGCCTCCGCACGCGAGAGTCTACGGACTATAAATAAGACGTAGCGTCGAGCCTAGCTCCGCACGCACCAGTCCACGGACTTTAAATAAGACGTAGCGTCGAGGTCCGCCTCCGCACGCGAGAGTCTGCGGACTATAAATAAGACGTAGCGTCGAGCCTAGCTCCGCACGCACCAGTCCACGGACTTTAAATAAGACGTAGCGTCGAGGTCCGCCTCCGCACGCGAGAGTCTGCGGACTATAAATAAGACGTAGCGTCGAGCCTAGCTCTGCACGCACCAGTCCACGGAATTTAAATAAGACGTAGCGTCGAGGTCCGCCTCCGCACGCGAGAGTCTGCGGACTATAAATAAGACGTAGCGTCGAGCCTAGCTACGCACGCACCAGTCTACGGACTTTAAATAAGACGTAGCGTCGAGCCTAGCTCCGCACGCACCAGTCCACGGACTTTAAATAAGACGTAGCGTCGAGGTCCGCCTCTGCACGCACTCTACGGAGTATAAATAAGACGCAGCGGGGGGACGCCTCCGCGCGCACTCTAAGGAGTATAAAGAAGACGTAGCGTCGAGCCTAGCTCCGCACGCACTAGTCCACGGACTTTAAATAAGACGTAGCGTCGAGGTTCGCCTCCGCACGCGCGAGTCTCCGGACTATAAAGAAGACGTAGCGTCGAGTCTAGCTCCGCACGCACTAGTCCACGGACTTTAAATAAGACGTAGCGTCGAGGTTCGCCTCCGCACGCGCGAGTCTCCGGACTATAAAGAAGACGTAGCGTCGAGCCTAGCTCCGCACGCACTAGTCCACGGACTTTAAATAAGACGTAGCGTCGAGGTTCGCCTCCG
Source organism: Dendrocalamus latiflorus (assembly GCA_017311315.1). Classification (NCBI taxonomy): domain Eukaryota; kingdom Viridiplantae; phylum Streptophyta; class Magnoliopsida; order Poales; family Poaceae; genus Dendrocalamus; species Dendrocalamus latiflorus. Next base: position 19,875,011 of record CM029665.1, on the reverse strand, counting down.
CACGCGCGAGTCTCCGGACTATAAAGAAGACGTAGCGTCGAGCCTAGCTCCGCACGCACTAGTCCACGGACTTTAAATAAGACGTAGCGTCGAGGTTCGCCTCCGCACGCGCGAGTCTCCGGACTATAAAGAAGACGTAGCGTCGAGCCTAGCTCCGCACGCACTAGTCCACGGACTTTAAATAAGACGTAGCGTCCAGGTTCGCCTCCGCACGCGCGAGTCTCCGGACTATAAAGGAAGTCGTAGCGTCGAGGTTCGCCTCCGCACGCGCCACTCCACGGAGTATAAACGAGCTGCGCAGACCTGCCCTCCACGTTCGGCGGCAGGTAACACCAAGCATAAGGTACTACTTGGTTCCATTATAAAAGCAAAGGGGTTACATGGTTACAAGCGTAAGAACCAAAGGACTCGGCGACATGGCTTCGCCGCCACCCGTTCGAAGGGTAGGGGACGGAGCGCGCGCGTCTACTCCGACTAGGCGCCAGCTTCGCTGCCACCCGTTCGAAGGGTAGGGGACGGAGCGCGCGCGTCTACTGCGACTAGGCGCCAGCTTCGCCGCCACCCGTTCGAAGGGTAGGGGACGGAGCGCGCGCGTCTACTCCGACTAGCAGCCAGCTTCGCCGCCACCCGTTCGAAGGGTAGGGGACGGAGCGCGCGCGTCTACTGCGACTAGGCGCCAGCTTCGCCGCCACCCGTTCGAAGCGTAGAAGACGGAGCGCGCACGTCTACTCCGACTAGGCGCCAGCTTCGCCGCCACCCGTTCGAAGGGTAGGGGACGGAGCGCGCGCGTCTACTGCGACTAGGCGCCAGCTTCGCCGCCACCCGTTCGAAGGGTAGGGGACGGAGCGCGCGCGTCTACTCCGACTAGGCGCCAGCTTCGCCGCCACCCGTTCGAAGGGTAGGAGACAGAGCGCGCGCGTCTACTCCGACTAGGCGCCAGCTTCGCCGCCACCCGTTCGAAGGGTAGGGGACGGAGCGCGCGCGTCTACTCCGACTAGGCGCCAGCTTCGCTGCCACCCGTTCGAAGGGTAGGGGACGGAGCGCGCCCGTCTACTGCGACTAGGCGCCAGCTTCGCCGCCACCCGTTCGAAGGGTAGGGGACGGAGCGCGCACGTCTACTCCGACTAGGCGCCAGCTTCGCTGCCACCCGTTCGAAGGGTAGGGGACGGAGCGCACGCGTCTACTCCGACTAGGCGCCAGCTTCGCCGCCACCCGTTCGAAGGGTAGGGGACGGAGCGCGCGCGTCTACTCCGACTAAGGCGCCAGCTTCGCTGCCACCCGTTCGAAGGGTAGGGGACGGAGCGCGCGCGTCTACTCCGACTAAGGCGCCAGCTTCGCTGCCACCCGTTCGAAGGGTAGGGGACGGAGCGCGCGCGTCTGGAGCGAGCTTGAAGAACGGAGAACAGCACATACGACCACCATAACTCGAACATGCAAAGGTCAATTTGCGGCAAGAACAGACATGATCTCGTACACAGATATGCGTCGCCACACCAGCATATGCTCGTTCGCACGATCAAAGCGTATGGATGACTTCATATCTGTCTACGAGAGCAAGTCAGGCCTTGCCATTTCCGCTTGAAGCTGGGAAGCATTCCCACAAATAGGACGTATTTTGTTCGCCGGTGCTCGCGGGCATTGACGCCAGTCGACGCAGTCATCAAACGCAGGTGAACAAAATTTTCCCTACATATGAGAAGTTAACCATGAACAGGTACGGGATGCACAGTAAGGGATGTCTAGGGACCGGCCCCCGGCGCCAGCATATTTATACACGGCCTCACCAGGCGAAGAGCCGCCAGCGTGGAAGGATGCCAATCGGCGGCACGCCAACCGGTGGAAGCACAAGCGGGGGGAGCGCGCGCGCCCCAGAAGTCCAAACGCTGGGAGTCCGTCGTCACATTGATGGTCACGACGCCTCAAGGCCCGCACCGCGCCAAGCACGCCTCACCACGTGGACGGTTGGAAGAACACGCATCTGCTTCGGCCACAGCACAGCCCCGGGTCAAGTTTGGAGCAGTTCACAGGCCGCGGGGACGGAGGGGGCCAAAGGACTCGGCGACATGGCTTCGGCCTTGTGAAGCTCCAACTTGTAGGCCCGCAAGACTTCGCCCACGAACAACGTGGAGGGCATTCGAAGGCCGGCGTCGAAGAACGCGATGAAAACAATCGCCTCCATGGCCCCGGGCTTCGGCTCCGTCTCGTCCCGGCGGGGTAGGCGAGCCCCATTGCGATCCACGATCTTCCCCTCATCCACGAGTTGCTGCAGCGTCCCTTTAGTCATGCGGCTCTTCCCCAGCACACGGGAGCAGGAGCCTCCCGAGTGCTCCATGGCGTTCCACCACTTGTTGGCGCGCGAGCTCCCCCGCGGCACCAGTTTGTACTCCTGGGAAGGATGGGTCGTCTCGCCCTGGCTAAGCAAGGAACCGCTGCGGGGGTGGTAGGTGGCGTCGTCCTGGCTAGCCATCGCTCTTCGCGACAAGGGAAGAAGATGCAGGCAAAGGAGCAACTGGCGTGACAGTTAGCACGGGCGGAAGCGAAGCGGCAGATCAAAAAGCAAAGCAAGAAAGGATGCCTCCACCTCAACACTAGCACCTTATAAAGGCCGCTCGCCTGCCTTGTGGCTCAACGCACAGACGGATCAAATTCCCAGCGATTCGGCTGTCCAAGATTTAGAAAGAAGAACCGCCGGGACCTAGAGGGCCGTGCCGGGTAGGTGGCCAAGCAGCGCACAACGCCCCTACATCTTCAACACGCGTCCAACTTCTCGGGGGGCGAGGCGAACGGCCGCGGTCACGCAACCGCTCACATCCCACGACGCACCAGTCGTGAGTCGCCACGTGCCCCACCTGCAGCATGGCAGACTGCACGACGCGACAGCCTGACTTCTGCCAGGCCAGGCGTCGGCGTGATTCCAGCCGCCATTAAAAGCGCACTACCAGACTGCAAGGTCACAACAGCCCCGGAGCGCAACCATACCGGCGCCAAGCTCCGATCTCAGCACAGGGACAGAGCGCGCGCGTCTACTTCGACTAGGCGCCAGCTCCGCTGCCACCCGTTCGAAGGGTGGGGGACGGAGCGCACGCGTCTACTTCGACTTGGGCGCCAGCCTCCGCTGCCACCCGTTCGAAGGGTAGGGGACGGAGCGCGCGCGTCTACTTCGACTAGGCGCCAGCTTCGCTGCCACCCGTTCGAAGGGTAGGGGACGGAGCGCGCGCGTCTAATTCGACTTGGGCGCCAGCCTTCGCTGCCACCCGTTCGAAGGGTAGGGGACGGAGCGCGCGCGTCTACTTCGACTTGGGCGCCAGCCTCCGCTGCCACCCGTTCGAAAGGTAGGGGACGGAGCGCGCGCGTCTACTTCGACTTGGGCGCCAGCCTCCGCTGTCACCCGTTCGAAGGGTAGGGGACGGAGCGCGCGCGTCTACTGCGACTAGGCGGCAGCTGCGCTGCCACCCGTTCGAAGGGTAGGGGACGGAGCGCGCGCGTCTACTCCGACTAGGCGCCAGCTCCGCTGCCACCCGTTCGAAGGGTAGGGGACGGAGCGCGCGCGTCTACTCCGACTAGGCGCCAGCTCCGCTGCCACCCGCCGTTCGAAGGGTAGGGAATGGAGCGCGCGCGTCTACTTCGACTTGGGCGCCAGCCTCCGCTGCCACCCATTCGAAGGGTAGGGGACGGAGCGCGCGCGTCTACTTCGATTTAGGCGCCAGCTTCGCTGCCACCAGTTCGAAGGGCAGGGGACGGAGCGCGCGCGCCTGCTTCGACTCAGGCGCCAGCCTCCGCTACCACCATCCCAGACTTCAGGCTCCCCAACCACAAGCTTGGAGGAATTCACAGGCCGCAGGGGACGGAGGGGGCCAAAGGACTCGGCGACATGGCTTCGGCCCTGTGAAGCCCTTCACCATGAGAGGCTCCTGTCGTAGGGGTGGCCCCCACCTAAACCCAGCAGGCCTGGTAGGAGATTATAAGGCCCAGAATAGGCCATGTGTAATGACATAACTGCCCCAGAGGGGATAACCAGATGTAAGGGTATAGCTGTAAAAGCACTCCTCATGTGTGTATATATATATGAGTAAGCCATGGGGAGGACCCAGGCCATTACACTTATCTTCATCACTCTCCACTACCATCTCTCTCTGTTTGGTCTGTAGCCACAACAAACATAAAAATAGGATTTAACTAATGACAGTAAATAAATGAACTTAAAACACTTAAAGGCATGTATATAAGACCTCGAAATACATGCTACCTTAGACCCCGTGTTTAAGTAATCTGGTGACCTAGCACATGAAGTAATTAAGTAAAAAGGATATAGACTCATGTTTAAGCTCATCACAACTGCATCTCTATTTCATTTATGGTTGCATAAAGAAGAAAATATATTAAAAATAATATCATACTTACATGCAGAAGTTTACTTAAACACACAAGAAACACAATATACATGTCAAAAGCAAACCAATAAACAGTTAGTATAGACATTACGAAACCATATTTACATTCAAACAATAAATTAAATAATTAATTTCCAATTAGGTCACAAATCACCACATAAAAGCAAACCAAACAGCTAAAACAAATAAAGAAAAACACTTGTCGTTATCCTATACACAATATTTACATTTCAGTGTTTAGACATTTACAAATTTATAAACAAGGATAAATTATTGCAAAATAACCCAAAACCTTTACAATGAGGTCCCTGCAAGCTAACAACCAGGAGGGCCTTTCTCCAACTCATCCACAGACCTTCCCATTACCATCTGTGTACATCCAGGTGGAGGAGAAGGGAGGAGAAGCTTGCATATATTCTAATTCATGGATGCAAATGCATTGTTTAACATGAGTCCATTACAAACCGTAAAAGGAACATCTCATGATTCTAAAATGATGCCTAGAGGTGATGATTCAAATACAATGCCATGCATGCTTATATGCCATAGTAAACTCATCTCAACAGCAGCAGCTAACTAAGTGTCAATTAATTCAAGGAATACACACATCTTGATTGGATAACTCAAATGTAAATCAAGAACATGCAAAAGCATGTGAGTCCCACTTTTCACAAATCAAGTCACCCAGTCTAGAAACATGGGTGTTGGGGAGGGTTCCCATGCTACCTTAGGCCCCAATGACCTTGGAGCGATAACACTCATTAGAGCAACTCCAGCAGGGCCCCTATTTGAGCCCTCATCCTACTTTTGAGGGCCGAGGGGCAAAAAACTCACTCCAGCAGGGCCCCTACTTGAGCCCTCAAAAGTAGGGGGCCCTCAAATCTCCCCCTCGAGCCCTCATTCCTGGGGGGGTCTGGAGGGAGCCCCTACTTTTGAGGGCTCAAGTAGGGGCCCTGCTGGAGTGAGTTTTTTTGCCCCTTGGCCCTCAAAAGTAGAATGAGGATGAGGGTGGGTCCTATGTGTCATACCCTCTAAGAATGAATTTGATGGTTCTGTTTTGAGGGGTCCTGCTGGAGTGTAGCCAAAAAACAGAGCCCTCAAAAGTAAGGAGAGTTCTCAAATAAAAAGTAAAGGCCATGTTTTGAGGGCTACTACTGGAGTTGCTCTTAGGAACCCAGTCCACCTCGGCCCAAGTTCATAAGCCAACATTGGCAAAGTTCACGAGACCAACCTCCGTGAAGGGACCAATTTCCGGTATGTACGTTGTACTCCGACAACCACACATACGTACATATGGCAGGAAGCCAGGAATAAACGTACGTACGTTACGCAGAGCATCGTCGGTATGTGCTCAGATCAAGACCCAAGAGCAAGCAGAAATTTTACAGGAAAGCAGTTAAATCCTCATATAAATGGAAAAGATTTCCCGTGATCCAAATGAGACCCAAGTATTTGGTTGGTTGGTACGCAGCAATGCACAAACAGAGACGCAAAACCACAGGTTACATGTCGTCACAAAGCACAGTTTAGTGCAGCATGTTTTGCTCGTCGGGGCTGAGCGGCTCCACCTCGCAGGTGGTGATGCCCTCGGTGGGCAGCTTGGGGAATCCCTTGAGCGTGCAGGCCTCCTCGCAGCTCTTGACGCACGCCTTCTCCCTGCACTTGCCCTCGCACCGCTCCATGTTCGGGATGTCCGTCCGCATGCACAGCTTCATGCACTCGCAGATGCAGTTCTGCCCCGCCTCCGCGCGCTCCACCGCGGCCATCATCGCCACGACCATCACCACCGCCGCGCACGCCAACACCGCCGCCGTCGTCCTCGCTGGTCTCGCCGCCATCTTGTTGCTGCAGATTGCTTGATTAGTTTTCTAGCTCTTAATTTACTGATGCGTACGTACCGGCTGGCTGCCCTGTCGATCGGTTCCAGGGCTAGCTAGGGCGAGATGCAACGTATGTACGTGTGTGGTGTGCTTATACGTTTCTTACGTACTGTGTTTAATTAGTAAGCGGTTTCTCTCGTTCTAATTAAAGGTGTCGTGGATGCATGACGGGTGTTGTATATAAACTATGGCTTAATTCGTTCGTTGGCAGGCCTTCAAAAGCGGCATCGATTGGTTAATCATGGATATGCCTAATAATAGCGTTCTGGAAACTGATATGGCCGGCCGGGACAAATGCGCGTAATGCTTATATTTTAATTAATAGATGCTTGAGGTCAGAGGCGGATCTAGGATTTTGTTATGTCCCATACTAGAGAGGATCAGATGTCACTATTACCTGAGCTGAAAGAGAAAGTTACACACTTAATTTACTTAGATTTATCTAAGTTTTACACCGATAAATATCGTATATCTGGGCTAGAGACTAGACTGCTCAAGGTGTGAATTCGCCCCGGCTTCAAGCACTAGACACCATATATAATTCATGACGAACCAATACGGTGCGATAATTTGACCGCTTTGTGTTGAAATGCCTATCGATTTCCATTGGGCATATTGAGCTGCATCATACGAGATTAAGGCTATTGGCTCTAGCAATGCATGTGATAGCCACGTTTCCTCGAACACACGAAGTCAAATAAGCTAGCTAGTGTTAGATTAATTGGGCTTGGTCCATTATTAATTTAGCAATTAATCAAATGAAATTCCTAAACCCACATGGAAAAACTGTTTAATCCCATATGGAGAGTTGAATGGGAGTTACACCACTTTAAAAGGTGGAACGTGGTAACCCCCTTGTGGAATTGGAGAGAGCCAATACACGCGCGCGCTCGCTCGCTCGCCGTGCCGTGTTGTGTTGTGTTGTGTTGTGTTGTGTTGTGTTGTGCGCGCAGGCGTGTCGGGTGCGGGCGCGTTTTTCTTTATCTATTCGAAAATCGAAATGCACTGGCTGGCAGTAACGGTGGTTTATGACTAGCGATCAAGTTTTTGGGAAGCGCATCGGCGCGACTACTCAATCTGCGCCGTCTACTTCCTGGTGGTGAACCGTTCGCGGGACTGCACTGCGAACATCGTCCTGCATCACGCCTCGATCGACTACACCGAATAGGCCATCATGTCTACTGATGGTAACGGCGCCTCCGGTGTCTCCGGCACTGGCCCCGCCCGAGGGTATAAATTGAAAACTTTTCTGGTGTATTTGTGTCTGTGCGCTATGAATATGTTAATAGATGTTTCTGTTAGCTTGTTCATTAGCGAATATGAATACATCGTTCTTAGATCACTCATGCATGTTTATGTCATGTTTTATTTGCTGAATTTCTGGATTAAAATATGCCGAAAATTAACTAGATTTCCAACAGCTAGTGTATTGAACGTGGCAAAGGCAGAGGAGGAAAAAAAGAGAGGAAAAGACCGAATCCAATAACCCAGCATATAGTTAAAAAGATTCAGCGATGAAGCTTCTCGACGTACGAACAGCTCTGATTAATATGCAATGCATATATCAATCATCGTGTAAGTTAGTAGTATGCATGAGAAACATGAACAATTGGCATCACTAGCTAGTTCGTTACTCGTCAAGATGTCAGAGCCAGCTTCATTTGCATGCATCCAAAATGATCGATGACCCCTGTGGTGCGTGGCGCATGGCATCTTTGATCTATGGTGCGATACGAATGAGCCCCGGCCCCCAAAACAATCAATAGCTTGGCTGCGTACGCAAATAGCATCCTAAGCCAATCACGGGAAAAAGCGGTACTGGGTGGATTTGGTCGCGAGAAGAGAACAGACATCGCCCGAAAGGCGAAAAGCGCCCGCGTATGGACGACGAAGGACCATATGAATGGTCAAGGCGTTTGCCACTTCGAGAATTTTATGGTCCCTGAGAGCTAGGAGCTAGGAGGTACTGGTAGGATGAGTGCCTAAGGTATCCTGATATGTTAAGCGTTGGATCGTGTTGATATGGACGGTGTTGAGGAGCCGCTCCTGTCGAGTCTAGTTCGATCGATTTTTCTACCATGTAAAAGATAGATTATTCACATAATAAAATAAATAGTAGATTAAAACACATAGATAGGGAGGAAAACTCCTGATCTTTCCTTATTGCTTTCTCTTTCACGTGTGTACAAAATAGCCAATGAGACTCCCTATTTATAGCCTAGTGGTAAGATGCCCACCATAGACCAAGACTTCAAGCATAGGGCACTCATCCGACACGTTCATGTCTCATCAAAACTCTATAAAAACCCAGTGAAAAAAATTTGGAAAAAGAGTATATGATACATGTTATGCTGCGTTGCACGAATTACCTCATTAAAAACCTTGGCCGAGAAACTTCAGAAAAACTCGTCAAGGGAAAAAGAGTACAATTCACCCAATTTCATTTAATCTTCAGGATTTATTCTTTGGGTACTCGATCTTCATGATCAAGTTTTAATAACGAGCTTAAGAAAAATCTCCCCCTGAATTTTACACTTCTCTAAGTCTCATCATTCCAAATCCCCGTACGCATCTTTCAAAACTAGATGTTGAGAGTGACTTAGTGAATAAATCTGCAAGATTTTCACATGACTTAGTATGCAGTACCTTGATTTCGTCCATCTTTTGCGATTCATGATCATAGAAGAATTTGGGTTGATATGCTTTGTGAGATGAACCCAGTGAATAAATCTGCAAGATTTTCACATGACTTAGTATGCAGTACCTTGATTTCCTCCATCTTTTGCAATTCATGATCATAGAAGAATTTGGGGTTGATATGCTTTGTGAGATGAACCCAGTGAATAAATCTGCAAGATTTTCACATGACTTAATAAGAACTTGCTTCTTTTATGTCTTTCTATGGTCCCGATGATACTCAGATCATCTACATATACTGACATTATACAAAATTCATTCTAGGATCGTCGTATAAATACACAGGGACAATCTTCATTGTCCGTGTCGCCTTTCTTGCATAGAAAGTCGCTTAAGTAATTATGTCACATCCTGCCTGATTGCTTGAGTTCGTACAGTGATTTTCTGAGTTTCACACTGTACAGATTTTTATTTGATCTATCTTAGTTCGATATGGGAATACCTTCAGGTACTTTCATATAAATTTCTGAATCCAAGTTTCCATAAAGGTATGCAGTTACCACATCCATCAATTTCATTTCTAAGTTCAGGTTTACTGCTATTGAGATTAAGTATCTAAAGGTGATTCCACTCATGATTGGGGGAATAAGTTTCTTCATAATCAACTCCTGAACGTTGAGTAAAACCTTGTGCAACAAGCTTTACTTTATATCTTACAACTTCATTTCTTTCATTTCTCTTTCAAACAAATACCCATTTGTGCCCTACAAGGTGCACATGGGAAGGCGTGCGACTTACAGGTCCAAACACCTCTCTTTTGTTTAGAGATAATAATTTAGTTTGTATTGCCTTTTTCAATCTTTCCAATCTGATCTTTTCTTACATTCAGCAAGCGATGCGGGCTCTGGATCAAGATCGATAATTGTGGTAATTTTCTTTGCAAAGTAGATATCAATATTGGCTGTTGTCCTATTCATGGATTCTCCCGTGTGCATATAGTTTATAGCTATTTTATCATGAGTTGATTCTTTTTGTGCTTCTATTTGATCATCGCTCCTTCCAGTTGTGACGGCAAGTCCCTTTAGTTTTTAACTCCGATGTGTGCGCACACATCCATGCTGATTTTTTCCTCCATTGGAATGTTCAGATCTAGTATGCCCTTTTCTGAATGTGTCATAATAGTGCTAGGTCTCAACTGGCTCCCCTTCTAGTTCTGGGAAACTTCAGTGATTGGTTGTGTCAAGTCCTTCTTATCCTTTTTCACCTGGCATCCCCGGTTACTTAGGGTTCGAGGGGTCGGAGTTATCGTCATTTTATTCTAAGGCCTCTGGACGAGATTAGGGATACCTTCAACTTTTTTTAGTATTTCAACCCTCTCCGGTGCATTGCGTGCAAGCACATACGATTTGATCACACTCTTTAAATCACTACAATGGTTAGCCATTTGGTTTGCAAATGCTTGCAAGTCAATGATCTTTTAGACTTCTCGATTTGTTTCACTAGTGCATGGGTCATGTGCATAGATTCTCGTGGCTTGCCACGTAATTTTCCGACATTTTTCATCAAGGAGTTTATTACCTTCCACGTAATGTTGGGAAACTATTCTCATCAAATATGTAATCATCGAAACAGGCAGTATGCAAATCTCCTGTCATGGGTTCTAAATACCTGATTGTGGATGTTGTCTCATAACCAACGTATATCACATTCTTTCAGAGAGGACCTATTGCACTATGCTGTAGAGGGGGTATAAGTACATAAACCTTGCATCTAAACCTCCAGAGATGAATTTTTTTGTGCTGACCCTTGCGCTAGTCGCATAGGTGAATGGATGTTGTAGGCCGATGGTCTAAAGTTGATGAGAGTTACTGCATGTCCCCAACATGTAGTTGGTAAATTACAATTCTGCAAAAGTGGTCGAGTAATAAATTTAATTCTCTTGATTAATGCCTTTGCTAGTCCATTCTGGGTGTGGACATATAGTACAGAATACTCAATTGTAATTCTCATTGCCATGCAATAATTATCAAATGCCTTTGAAGTAAATTTTCTGGTGTTGTCCATTCTAATGGACTTTATGTGACGATCAAAGAAAATATTTCTAATGCGAATTATCTGCGAGATCAACTTTGCGAAAGCATAGTTTCTCGTAGACAATAAACATATGTGCGACCATTTCGAAAAAACATCGATGAGTACCATGAAATATTTAAATGGCCCTGATAGTGGTTGTATGAGATCGCAAATGTCACCTTGGATGCGTTCCAGGAATGCAGCGACTTTATCCTTCACATTTAAAGTAGAAAGTCTAGTAATTAATTTCCCGGTCGCACATGCGGGGCACACAAAATCTTCGTGATTCAGAAAATTCTTTACATTAATATTATGCCCCTGTGAATTGTTAATTATATTTCTCATCATCCTGAGACCTAGGTGGCCTAATATATCTTACTAGAGACAAAAGTGTTCAGAGCTTCTAAATATTGTCTTCAGGGCAGTATAGGCTGCAGGTGCCTTGATATTAGTGTAGTATAGCCTGGTTTCTAATGAAGAAAGTTTTTCTATTACCCTTTTTTCATTTTTTTTCACGCTTCGTAATGAGCAGGTATTCCTTACCATACTCTTCTTCAGTCTCAATATGGAAACCATTAGCGCAAATATCCTTGAAACTTAGGAGAGTTCTAGTTGATTCTGGATACAATAAGACTTCTTGAATAACTAAAGTTGTGCCCAGTGGAAGTATAATTGTGGCTCTTCCTGAACCTATTATACACGCATCGCTACCGGCGATTATTGTAAGGCTGCTAGCATTCTTACTAATCGACTAAAAGTATTTTGTCTCTCTCAAGATGGTATTCGTTGTGCCGCTATCGACTGAGTACACTTCCTCCACAGGGCGCCACACATGTTCTAATATAAAGTATTTTATTAATATGTAGTAGAAGTCAATCAACACATAAATAAAATATTTCAATATCAAAACATATCATACCATTATAAACTAAATGAATGAATGAATTATTCAATATCATCCAATCATCACGAGAAAATAAAATTGTTTGAGTACCATCCATGCAAAAATCCAATTTATTCCTTCCACACATAAAGTAAATGACAATAAACTCTAAATGCATTATGTGCATTAGACTGAATTTACTAAGAAGTCAGAGACTGTGGCTGCTATCTTCTCAGGGGTGATATGCTATTTTAGAGAAATCATGGCAGCGGCAGCTGCAATGTCAAAAGGGGGTGCTGTTGCCGGAATGGTTTCAACACAGACCCGTGACCAGTGCCCCCACTTGCCACACTTGTAGCAGGACTGGTCTTGCTGACCATAGGGCTTGCCGTCCTGCTTTGGCTTGCTTGCCTTATTCTCACGTGGAGCATCTGACTTGCCTTTCTAGGTTGCGGCCTTACCCTTTCTTTCCCTTTTCTTCATTATGGGTGTTCGCATCTTGTAGCTCCCAACGTTGGCTTTACGGCCAGCGGAGCTCCTAGGTGGCTATGTGACATAGTTCTTGCGGAGAACTTCATTCTGAGTCTCTGCAACCTGCATGATATCGATCAATTCAGTATACTCCTTGTAACCGTCTTGACGATAATTGCATGCAAACTTCATTGCATTGGGGTTGAAAATTGGTGCAAATTCTGTGCAGAGAAGAATTATACTCCCCGACTATTTTGAAATTAGCAAATCTGAGTCATCCATTCCTACTATGCCTGAGGAAGAATGGTGTACTTTAATTTTTCGAACCGCTTCTTGAGTGCAGTCCACAAAGTTATTGTGCTCTTCTCTGCCATGTGCTCATTCTTGAGAGTGAGACAAAAAGTGGTACCTAAACAAATGAAGTGCCTAATCATTTTCCTTAGGGTGGGTTTGGCATCTTGCGGTGTACCAATCCCAATGGCAGCGCGGAGCTTTTTGGCTAGTACTATCTCAACAATGGAAGCTCAAGTTGAGTAGTTTTGGCCATACTAGGCTAACTCCTTGAACTCCCGATGCGTGATACCTGTCATCTACATGTGCATGGAAGGAATAAATAAGTTTACTGCCAGTAAACATGCATGCAATAAATTTACTGCAAGTAAATAAATTGGATAATGGTACAAAAAATTCTCGTAATATTCTAAAATTTTCTATGCATTTTCTATAAATTTTAATGTTAATTTTTGTGATTAAAGGTAATTTAAATAATTACGACTAATCAAAACAGTAAATAAATAGAAAACATAAAAAATAGTAAGGACAGTGCTAAACATGCTTTAAATGCTAAAAATAATTCAAAATTTGAATTTCTAAGGCCCTCTTATGCCGGAATATAAATTTTCGGCAAATTCTGCAATTTCCGAGTGTTTACACGAAAATTTTTAATTCAGAGAAAATTTTTTCTCATAATTTTCTAATTCTTCGAGATCTTTTTTGCAAAATTCAGAACCAATCTGAAAGTTTTGAGGACCCTTCCATAATTTCTGAATTATTGTGTTAGATGTTAGTATTATTGTGTTAGATGGCTTTAACTATTATAACGTATGCTATGTACTACTTGCTTAGTTGTTATGAAAAATATCACACATTACTTAGTGACAAATTGAACACTGAGTACTCAGCTGTACTAAAATTTAGTTCTATCTCCGTCGCTACAGGGGATGCTGCTACTGCTGCCCCACGACATGTGTTGTCTGGTATTTCAGCTGGCGGCTTAGTGGCCTCGCCTCCCAATTATGCGCTCCGCACGTACATATATTCGCATGCGAAGCTGTGCGCGAGGTAGTCCTTCGTGCCCTCGTGTCCACAAGATTTAGGTTACGCAAACCCATTATTGTTACTGAAACGGCACGGGTTGGCCCACTCGCGTGAAGAAGGCCGGCGACGATTTGTGCTCCTATCCGTACGTACCCGGTACGGTACCTAGATGTACTTACATGGAGTGTACGCGGATGTTTAGAGCCAATGTCCACACAAAGGAGGCCTCAGTGAGATTCTCGATTATCTGCGGAGCGAGGAACGTACGATAGATAATCATGGTCATGCTATTTTCAGTTTATCATTTATAACTTAGGTTAATGATTTTTTTCATAAATAAATATAACAGTTTCAATGTTATTTTAAAACGGTTTATCAGAATAGCTTTTCGAAAGAATTTATTAATATTCATTTCATTAACACAAATACTTATACTAAGAACAAAAAACATCAGTTACAATTATAAACTATAAGCTGCAGTCAAAATGATCGTACCCTATTTATATGTTTGGTGCAACTATCATAAGCTTCCTAAGCTATAGATCACATGTTATAATCCAGAAAAATCATAATGGAAAAAAATTCGTAAATAACCTATCCAAATCTACAGTTGGTTAGAGTCGAAATTAGTCAAGAGTCGAGATGCGCCGCGCTATGGAGCTATACTACGATTGACTATTAGTTTCACTAAAAGTTCCAAATTTATAGGGTGCCACCATAGGAGGACCATTACCTGATATTAGAGAGTGTGGATGTGGATTACGTGTCAAAATGGGCGATTAATTACCCGAATGACGACAACAAGCGGGCCCGGCCTGGAAATCAATAAACTATGCGCGCCCAGCCCATTTCAGTCCATTTTCCTCCCCTCCATTTCGCTTTCTTTCCTTCGTACATCTCTCTCTCTCTCTCTCTCTCTCTCCAACACCCGTCCACCTCTCCGGCGAAGCCGATGGCCGCGAGCTCTGGCGACGACGCCCCGAGGCCCAATCCCCTCCCGTACGCGCTCGTATCAAACCTCCAGTCCGTACTTGCAGCCCGCCGCCCTCCGGCCGAGGACGCCGGCGCCACCGCCGCCGAGACATCGGGCCCGGAGGCGGAGGTTGCGGGTGCTCTGGCGGCTGATGAATCGCTGGCGAAGCCTGCCGTACTTGTGACCTGCGCCAGCGGGATCCGGTCGCCGGGTCTCGCTGCTCTCGTCGATGCCCTCGTTGCCGGCGACCGCTGCGACGTCTACGTATGCGGCCCCGAATCGTACGTCTCCCAATCCCAACACCCGAATTCTTGATCTCTCATTGCATTTTTCTCTCTCTTTGAACCCAGAAGATTCTTCGTTTTGGCTGGATTTGTTGTGAACTCTAGTAAATAACTAATCCATTCCCCCTGTGGTGATAAAAACAACTAACTTATAATCTTTTCTTGATTTGAAGGGACAAGCCTGTCTGCGGTCACTCCATTACCATCCGCGAGACAGTTGCGGCGACATCCGTGGAGTTCACAGGGGCGAAAGCTTTCGAGATATCCGGTGAGGGTTTCTTCATCCATCTGTGCACCATTTGGATCATACTATTCCTCAGCTATTGACTATTGTTAGAGTTTTTGTCTTTGCTGATTTTGATGACTGTTAATGTAGGGACACCGGTGGATTGTGTCTCATTGGCATTATCTGGGAGGCTATTTT
Source organism: Dendrocalamus latiflorus (assembly GCA_017311315.1). NCBI lineage: Eukaryota > Viridiplantae > Streptophyta > Magnoliopsida > Poales > Poaceae > Dendrocalamus > Dendrocalamus latiflorus. The sequence continues at coordinate 19,859,678 of CM029665.1, read as the reverse complement.
CTTGGTCGACACCTGCTTTGGTATTGTGATTGTTAGCTATGTTTAGGAAATGGATTTCTGATTTCCTAACCTTGCTATCATTGAGGATGATTTCATTTGGTTTGCAGGTGATCAGTGGTATCAATGTAGGGCCAAATTGCGGTTATGAGATGTATGCTCTTGTTTCAGAAGTGGCCCATTTATAGTCTATTTTCTATTTTGTTGTGTAATTTATTGCAAATTTGTGTAGGTTCCACTCTTCTGCCATTGCTGCTGCAAGGGAGGCCTTAATGTATGGGGTACCTTCAATTGCAATCTCATTGAATTGGTGGGTATGCGTGTGATCATGTTAAAACTGTACTTCAAATTTGCTCCATCATGGTTCACACAATAACACGAGCTAACCATATGCGATGGATATGTGCAACTAGGAAGAAGGATGAAACCAAAGACAGTGACTTCAAGGATGCAGCTGAGGTGTGTTTGCCATTGATACATTCTGCCTTGGCAGATATTGAGAAAGGAACTTTCCTCAGAGGGTGCCTGCTGAATATTGGAGTTCCAAGCTCACCGATTGCAAATAAGGTTATTTTGTGAATGGAACTCTGTAGTGAATCATAACTGCATTTTAGGGCAAAAACAAAAAAAAAGCACCATAGCTGTAGAAGTACATGAACTCCTTTTACTTGTTGTCCACTTTGACATTTAGTGACAAGCATACTGGACCATGCTGTTGCTATGGGCTAGAGCAGTACATATAATGCTCAATTTAAGAGCATCATATACTATTTTGATTTCCTTGAGAGGTTTGTCATAAGGGCAAAGAAAACGATATTCTTAGCTGTTTGCTATGTTGTCAGAGAACAAGGTTTTGACAGTGTTTAGCCATCTGAAGGCATCTGCTGCCTGCACCTCACTGATGACTGGATGGTTAAGAATACGCATCTGTTGGCTGCACCTCACTGATGATTGCATGGTTAAGAATACAATAAACTACACTGAAGCTACCTTGTTTTGACAACAGAACTTTATTTTTTTAAAAAAAACAAGCTATCGTGTGTGTCACCGCTGGTTATCTCTCTTCTGCTATTGACTTACTGTATCACAACATAGTAATGTGTATCTGTGATCTGTTTATCTGATTCTTGACTTTGAACTTCCTCAAATACCATGGTCATATGTTAGCTTGCCTTTGATTTCATCTGTTAGTATAAATCATAAAAAACAGTTGTTTTCATTATGCTGCATCCTGCTCGTTTGCAAAGCACTGGATCAATTTATCTTCTTTTCCAAATACTCTGTAACATATCATGCATTTTTTTAACTTCGCAATGTCCAAATGGGTGTTTCTTTTCTGCACCATGAGTTCATGACTTGGACTTCGTTGATCTGTACAGAATGCTTAGTCATGTTGGTATTACCTAGCCGCAACTGCAACAATATGCATCAAGCTTTCTTCGTGAAGTATATACTGATTGTAAGGTCATGCCATTATCTGTACAGCAAACCAACTGTGTTAATTGGAGGAACAATGATATTTGTTTAGATCTTGACACTGGTGAAATCAGTTCACTTTGATATCTTGTGTTAACTTGCGTTCTTTTCAACAACTGTGGTGGAAAAAAAGATCTATAGCACTCATATAGTTTTGGTTCTTTTTTTTACACATAATTGCCTTTTTTTAATGTATCTCTCTCCCGATGTCAGGGTTTCAAGTTGACCAAGAAAAGCATATACAGTCCTGCTCAAAGTTGGCAAGCTGTGTCGACAAGCAGACCTTCATCTGCTTCTCACTTCATGGGCATGCATCAAAGCCTTGGTATTCAGCTCGCCCAGCTTGGGAAGGATGCGTCTGCAGCAGTATGAAGCCATTCTTTTATGTCATATGAGTTTGTTATGTCCTCATTAGCACATTCTCAAATTGGCATTTTCCTTTCATCTTCAGGGAGCTGCACGCAGAATTAATGCTCAGCGGAATACAGTTGAAGTTGAGTCTGTTGCAGCTGCAGGGAGACCAGAGGCTCGAGAAGTAGTAAAGAAGTTTTTCCGTGCTGAGGTAAATATATTTTCCAGAGCTTTGATATAGCACAAAACACATCGTTCCACTTCTTTGATCGTGTACCCCAAAAAAAAGAACTTTTAAGCAGTACCACACTAGGTACACATGGTCATCTGGAGATTGTGAATAGCCTGGGGCCATTTTAGTGCTGATTGTTTTTTAGAAGTGAGAACATATTTCTGAGCATGTTTTCAGGGACATATGGACACCATCAAAGCTTTCTGAGCATCCTTTTCTTATTTGGTTACATCAAAATGCAGTTCATCGAGAAGCAGCATGAAGGTTTTGACAAGGATATCGATTTGAGAGCTTTGGAGAATGGATCTGTGAGCGCTCTCTCTCTCTCTCTCTCTCTCTCTCTCTGTATGTGTTCTCTCGAGTGGCTAAGTGTTTCCCCCCTTAACCTACAGATATCCGTCACTCCTCTGAATGTACACGGGCTTGTGGAGCCTGAATTTGGAGGTCCAGCTTCGGACTGGCTCTCAGCAGCTGTAGCTCTAGACAAAGAAAAGGAAGCTTCTCCAGTCATAGCTGAAGAACAAGATGCTCCGGTTGTAGCCGAAGAAAAGGAAGCTTCTCCAGTTATAGCTGAAGAACAAGATGCTCCGGTTGTAACCGAAGAAAAGGAAGCTTCTCCAGTTATAGCTGAAGAACAAGATGCTCCGGTTGTAGCCGAAGAAAAGGAAGCTCCTTCAGCAACCTAACAAATGTGTTGACATGTACACTAGGTGTTTTAGTCCTTTGAATGATGTCTATCTTTCCTCACCTTGCTTTATTGGCTTGATTCTTCTTTGTCTTTTGCACTTCATATTTGTTCAGTGCATTCTTTATTTTTGTTCATCTCCTCCGTTGATTGCTGATTTTCTTTGTCATGTAAAATGATTTGATGCTGGAGCCCCTACAGTTTGGATGTAACCATGTAGGCGATGGCATCTACAAGATGAATACTGCTAGCCCCCACTATATTTTTGTGTGGTTTGTTCCCGAAAGTTGTATTCAGCATCGGATGGATTTGATTGATTTCTTTTTGCTTTGTTCCGATATGAACGATGGCCGACAAGAGTATTTTGACCTCATGTAACATGAAATGCAATTCCAACAATTTAATGTGGTAATGTCATATTGGCTTGTGGTTCGTTCGTGGATAGAAAGATATACGCGGATTTGAGTTCCTACTCCTTACCTGCGTATGTGGTTGTCACAAGGGGGATATTTACGAAGAGATTATGTTGATGCTGGATTCTAAGTATAAGACCGTGATTGTTACAAGCTATTGACATGTGCTATCACGACGAGTTGATGTCCTTGATGAGAGAAAGGAGCTGGTAACTGGTGTGAAGGCTTGGCAAGGCAACGGCGATACAAATGTTGTTCTACGTGTTGTTGGGTTCACTCCTAGAACACGCTGCACAAGTGATGGAGTTGTCGATGTTGGGTTTTGTTAAGTGTGTTGCTTGGTCAGTACTTTGCTAGGGTTTTAAGTGTGTTGCTTGGTCAGTACTTTGCTAGCTAATCCTTCGATGCTTTACAGTTTTTACATGCTCGAATCATACTGATTACATACTGGGTAGTGTCGAAGGCTTCTTTCTTCCAATGTACAACATATACTCGAAGAAATGCCTAGGAAAATTTTCTTCATTTTTCCAAATTTTGCTGGAAAGGCATAATGGTCATTTGCTATTGGTCCAACGGTTGACCATAGTTAGAATGAGAAAATACGTATTTAGCACAAATTTTATCATTGGTCTAACCTTGCACCGATGATTCACGTAGGACTAAGAACTTGAAACAAGAATTTTAGATCCTTGCCCTCGAAAGTTAGTCCAAAAGCGATCAGAGCGGCAAATTATTGAAATCTGAAACCACCGATAATGATTATGCAATTTTGATATGGTCACAAGAAGTTTGAATGTATTGAGTTGCATGCATAACCAGTGCATCCAAAAGCTTAGCTTCATGTCTAAGCTTGACCAGATCTAAAACGCGCACTCAAAGGGCCTCTTTCTTTATAGCTTTCTAAAAACTGTTTTTCGGTTTTTCTATGGTAATTAGTTTTAACAGTGTCTTTTTAAGATGAGATCTATAAATTGATTAAAGTACACACTATAACAACTTCATTTATATCAGCCAAGGCCTCAGCAGAGTTTCTGTTACTCCGTACTCTCTCTCACGAACAGCCCAAATGTTACAAGCCACAGCTATAAGCCAAAATAAAAAAGAACAGGCCCGTAGTAGGTCGTAATTTTTTTTAATATTTGCGTTGTTCAGATCTTGAACTCAGAACATTTTGGTTATGATACTATATTGAGTTGTATGCAACAACTAGTTCACCCAAATATATTGACTTGAATGGAAAGGCACGCATAGGCTTGATGAAAACTATAAGGACCAGGGGCGGATCCACATTGGCCCACCGGGGTGTACAGGACACCAGGCCCAAATTTAGTTTTCCATGATATAGCTCATGTGTGCATAGTGTGTGAACCCTGTAGCCCAACCTTGGTGACACCGGTCCCAAAATATTTAGCCCAACTGAGGCAAAACAATTAGATGTCTAGGGTAGTGATGCCCAGGGCCATAGAATCGACCTAAGCAAGCACATGGCCAATATGGGTTGGACGGCCATGGGCCAGCGTCAAGGGTAGGAGGCACACAACAGTCAACAGACTGATAGGGATATCATTAGCAAGCACACTACATCATTTACTTCAAATATTATATTGAACTAAATATATAAGCTCCAATTTAACCAATGACAAGGGCAAGACAAATGCGACAAGAGCTGAATCTTTTCCTTAGCAACTACATTTATCCTCATGAGAATTGATCACTATATAATGCTTTCATTTTATGTGTCCTTAGATTCGAGGAAAAGGTAATGGATGGAAAAGAAGCATTGGAGATATAGGAAGCTAGCCACAGAAGATCATGTAGCTACAGAAGATTATCATGAATGTGATGTAAGCGTATATGTCATCATAGCCATAGAAGATCATGTAGCTACAGAAGATTATCATAAATGTGATATAAGCGCATATGTCAATATAACCACAAAAGATCATGTAGCCACAAAACATCAATACGAAGAGGTCATCGCATATGGCACCATTACTGTAACAAACCGACCTTAGAAGACTATAAATATGAGGGTGCGCCCCTCTATATGTCACATAAGTTGATGGTTGAGAATATTAGTAAAAATATGTGTTTCTCTTTGTGTGTGTGAGCTATTTCCACCAATAATTGGGACTGGATGTTATTTTCGAGTTGCAACTCTATTGTTGTTGTGACTCTTTAGGATTGCTTGAACGTATCTGCTCTACGATAACAAGCAGACGAAGGCCATAGCGTGTGGTTGAGTAATTTGAGTGCTGCAGGTTGCCATATAGAGACCGTGGTTGACCGCATCAATTGATAGGTTGCACAGGCTAGTTATCCATAATTTTACGTTATGAAGATCGGACACCTCTCCCCGCATCAGCGACATCCATAGATCACCGAAATAGCTCATGTCTCTCATTGTTGCGCATCGAGAGAACAAAGAAGAAGCGATGTTGGACGCCGCACGACCTATCGCCCAGCCACCGATCGCCAACAGCTATCTTGCTGAAGTATTCTTCCACCGTTCTCACCTACCGCCACATTGCCCTTGCCGTTGTTCGCCGAGCCGGCTGGCGACGCCTGCTCAAGTCGAATTGGCGAGCTCTACACTTTTGATTTCTTTCTACTAGGTATTTCTGATTCCTTTCAATATTCTTGATTTATTTCAAGCATAGCAACTAAATTTGTGGTTTAGGGATTCAATTTGATCATCATTTGTTGAATTTTCTCAAATTGTAGGGTTATGGTTTCAATTATGGTTTTTGGAATACCTTAGTGGCAAATGGGAGGCAAAAGTGAGGTGTTTCAATTCATATGACCATGTACCCGTCTGTGATCTGACAAGCTTTGGATTAGAGTTTTTGACGAGTTGATACACAAATTTCCAGCTTGCAATTATCAAATTATGGGCAAAGGGAAAATAGCATTCAGTGACAAACTCATAATTTGATAGGCACTTTGATGGACAGTTCTTTATCATTGTATATTTCCATTAGTTATGTTGAATTAATGAAGCTAAAATTTATTGAACATATTACTATCTAGTGCAATGTTGCTTAAAAATCATACTTGTAGTTATATGTATGTGATGTGATGAACCCCGATCGTTTTTGTTCTGGTTCCACCTCTGGAAAGGACCAAATTAAAACTAATATCAAATGATGTGGCACTCTCTCGAGCTATTTTTAAGGCTAAATTAGAACTCTAGCAGAACGGTAGAAGGTTAAAAGATTTTCTTCCAATGGTTCGTTTTATATTTCAAGTTAATCGTAGGTGGTGTAAGTAAATTCCCCACATATTCCAGTCGATAACCCGGCCGATTATACAAACATCCATTGAGATTAGGGCTTACTTGTGTTCTACATGATCTCATCTTCTTACTTGTGTTTACTCGTGTTGTACATGATCTTGATCTCGTCTACTTAGATGTGTTCTATGTAGGATAGCTTCCGTGAAAGTAAGTCATATGCATGTGTTTACTTGTGTTCTACATGATTTTAATCTAATCTTAGATGGATAACTCTATGGAAATCATTTCATCTTAGGGCAAGCTAGGGTCGGTTGAGTGGTCGCTCAAGGACAGCGACAGAAGAAAGGAAAGCGAGAGGAGGGAGCGGTGGGAGGAGGAAACGGGGAGGTGAGAGAGGGGAGAGGAGGACTGAGGGCTAGGGTGACGGCGGTAGCAATGTCAAAACGAAGGAAGCGGCAGTAGGGAAAGGGGTAAGAGGAATAGGAGGGGCTAAGGTTAGGGGGTGGGCAAACGGCTGGATCGGCACCTTGCACAAGATCAGACGACCACACATGTTCAGGACTTCAGCACAATTTCAATAAACAAGAGGCTTATGCAAAAAAAAAAAAAAGACAAGTGTAAACCCTTAGGTTGTTGGTACAGCCAGTCTCACCCACAACCTTCACCACCTAAAGCTAGACCACAACAAAGGAGATCAGGAGGTTTCATGGAAATTTACAATTGAAGAACCAGCTTTTATACTATTCTAGCACTGTACAAAAAATATGTAAAGTTCTCCTGTTTCTGCTCCCCAGATGCAGTTAGTTAGAGCGTAAGCATAACAATGTTAAGTTCTGCCATGCCTAGCACCCTACTCCCAGTCCAAGCTGAGGGCCTGTTCTTTTCCTCCGAAGCTGATGACTTTTGGCTTTTGCTACAATATCTAACTTTCAAACGGAGTATTTTCTCAAGACGGGGTCTACAAGTTAAACGATCTACACGTTAAAAGCCCAGCATCTGTACCAGCCAAAATCGCAAGTGAGTATCTGTCTCTCCGTAATCTGTACCGTAAATAGCCAAAATTCAAAAAATTCAGCCAAAAGCCATAAGCCGCAACCGAAAAGAACAGGCCCTGAAACTGGTATACTGCTTTTTACATCTTTCACCATTTCTCATATATATTCACAATAAATATGAAATCCGGCTTGCACAAAATAAGCCAATGTGCAGTTCCTCATCAAAACATGCCTGCAAGTTGACTACTTTGAATCTATCCTAAATATTTGTAGACCACCGTGTTCACTTGAGCTACCTGTTGATAAGCCTTTCTCCCTATTATGTCCAGTTCTACCAACCCTCAGAGGACCAGAACTTGAATATCGTCGAAAAGAACCAGAGGAATCCAGAGTATCATAACGTGCCGATGCAGTGAATATCTCGGCAGATGGCACTGGGTCGACGTCCATATCCAGACTTGCTCTACTTATAATCTCAGCATCCTGGATATGCAAATCCTGGCTGAAACTTCTTGATTCATTGAACTCACTGCCTTCCTTGCATACCAACTTTAGAGCTTGAACAACTTCCCCCATAAATGGGCGCTGATCCACCTCAGGCTGAACGCACATAGAAGCAATTGCTGCTACTTTTGCAGTGCTGTCAAATGGGATGCTACATCCAAGTGATGGATCTATGATTGTTTCCAAACCATCCCTGCTTGTTAGAAGAGGACGAGCCCATGCAACTAAGTTTTCTTGCCCTGGAGGTCTTGACATATCTACTGGTTTCCTTCCTGTAAGAAGCTCCAGAAGGACAACACCGTAGCTGTACACATCACTCTTTACTAAAAGATGCCCCGTCATTGCATATTCAGGAGCAACATACCTAACAAGAATACATCATGAGCTTACATTACGTCGAGGTCTCGAGGATAATTAATCAACTATGAAAAGAGGAGAATAAGTTTAGATCCAACTTACCCGAAAGTTCCCATAACACGAGTTGAAATATGCTCGTTCCCCTCGCCCAGAGCTGTTCTTGCTAGGCCAAAGTCTGACACCTTGGGGGTGAAGTCATGTTCCAACAAAATGTTACTTGACTTGAAGTCACGATGTATGACACGAGGACTTGAATCTTCATGCAAATAAGCAAGAGCACGTGCTGCACCAAGCGCAATTTTAAGCCTAGCATCCCAATCAAGTGGAGCAGTTTTCTTATCTGATCCTGCTTGGAATCATTAAAAAAATATTTTTAGAAGTTCACACATCCATAGTATCCACGCTTGCTAATTGAGAGAACAGGAGATATATATTATTAAACCCATGAAACATACCAAGAATTTGAAAAGACAGGTCTGTATTTTGTTGGTATCAAGTATCAACACAATGTAACGGGAAACCAGTACGATTATTTCATGTCTTAGCACGTCAGTGTTCATTGTGCAGCTCCATTATAACAAATTAACAACTGTACAGCACTACAGAAAAGATCTGTGTATTTTCTTGCCAATAAACTGCCTGGCTCATCTAATGCATCTCCCTCCAAGAAAAACATACTAAAAGGAACGGCACTGACGTTTTGATGACAAAATGAAGAACGTCTTAGAACTGAAGGTCTAGTCACAAAATGAACGGTCTTACCATGCAAGTGAGATTCCACACTTCCATTAGGAACAAGCTCATATACCAAACATCGGATATGCTCCTCTGTGCATATACCTATCAACTTAACCAAATTCCTGTGATGCAATCGGTTAAGCATCTCAACCTCAGCCAAAAATTCCCGGGTTCCCTGCTGGTCATTCCGCTTAAGAATTTTGACAGCAACCCGTTCTTCATTCTCAAGGTTACCTTCATAAACACGTCCAAAACCACCCTCACCAATTATTCTGGACTCGTCAAATCTCTGTGTAGCTCTCTGCATCTCAACCAAGCTAAATGTTTTTGCCGATCCTTTATATGTCACTATGCTTGAGCTGAAGGACAGTGATGCTGAAATAGGTCTGCTTCCTAGCCTGCTCCCGACCACTACAGAACCAAGACCTGCATTTTCAATGCAAGCATTGATGAAAAAAATAGAAAGAGAATCAATGTCTAAAGTTAATTTTTGTAGCTGTAAGTCTGTAACCCTCTCAGATTTTGCTCAAAGCTGTTCCAAGTACTCTCACCAGTGAAGCACGAAACAAAACCCATATTCTTTCATAAAAACATTCCTTTTCAGCAACAGACATTTTTTACAGGGTTTTTTTTTTGACAAGATAGCAACAGAAACATGAAACAAGACTTCTCAGCTCTTGAAAGCTAAAACAGAACAATCATCTTAAGCAAACTAGTCTGCTAATTACATGTACAAACAATCATATCAAGGCCTCAGAATGTATATAGGCATGGAAAGGATGATCAATCAATCCTGTTGTTCTCTAACATATACATATATAGACACAATAGAATCTGCTACCAGATGGTTCATGTTTTCACCAGAAAAACGGGCACCTTATGCTTTGAACAAAAACGAGATTCACCATGCTGCATTTCGCTAGTTTTTTCAATGTGTCACATGGAAAGATAAAAATAAGAATAATCCATAAACAGAATGTCTTGCTACCTGCAGGCTTTGCTGGTGTAAGTGAGGCTTCAGTTAAATGATTACGGTTTCTAAGCTTGAAATAAATCACCAGTGCAGCACCAGCACATAAAATGAAAGCGAAGACACTTGATAGAACAATTATGACAATTATGCCCCTGCCTTTTCTTTCTCTGCGGTTTCCCACATCAACAGCAAGTGGACGTAACCTTGGATCATTTACATTGCTAAGGCCATTGTTCATACTTCCAGGAGCTGTTGGTGGCGGCGAAGGAAGACCTGCATGAGTAAATGAAACAAAGTATACTATGACCATGTTTTGGCTTTCGAGAAAAAAAAAGAGAGCAGCAAATGAACTATAGATCTGAATAATAAACAGAACGATTTAAGGATCAAGTCAAATGTTGAAAATAACAACAATTTAGATAGGAAGAGGTTAACATAAAGAAACCGATATCAAGTGGAACACCACAATATGAGTTACGAAGAACTCTCACCTGGGTAAAGAACATATAGCACATCATAGTTTCCAAAATACATAGGGTTTATGATGACCTGCTTGTGCCAAAACCTTTGAAATACTAAGAGTGCTGTTGTATTGTCAAATTTTCCTCCCAGTGGCACAAGATCAATAAGGACAACTGTCTTCTCAGGGTCCTCCGTTGCAGCATTTGCTCCCATAACACGAACTTGGCTTTGTTTCATGAGCACTCCTGATGAAATTTCTTGTGCCAGTTCTGAGACCAATGTAAAGAACGTGTACAACGCTATACCTAAACGAAGCTCAACTTTTATTGGCAACACACAGAGACATGTTCCTGGAGGACTATTGGTCAGAGAATCTTGACAAGATAATGGCGTGCAGTCTAGCAAAACAGAAAAGAACATGAATGAACCACAACTAAGTGTTCCCATTAAAAAAAAACCACAACTAAGTGATCTCTACTCAAAAAGTATCAGCTGAGTAGCTGACTTAATTTGAATGTAGAGAACATTTGAATTAAGGAATTCCATGGTACAAATAGTATCCTTATCATACATGAATTTGGAGGTGGAAGCGGCAGTGATTGACTTGGTGCTGGTGCTGGTGCCAAAGCCTTGGGCTTTTTAAATGCAGGACTGTCAGGTGGATGCACAGGCGCTAGAGCAGGTTCTGCACAGGCATAATTATACCGAAAAAAGATTATAATATTATGTAGTTACATTCATGCTAAAGCCACAAAAAGCTAGATTACTTCTGGCCCTATTGTAGTTAACATAAACAGAAAACAAGTTTCTTTTAACATTTTGACAAATTGAATGGACGATTAAAACTTGAGGACCTGCATGACTAATTTCACATATATTCAAATGCCTATGGCAGGGCAGGATTCTTTGCATGTTCAAATCAAGGACGAGTCTCAATCAATGTTTGTGGACTAAATATTGAACTGTCAATCAAGTATACCAGGGACAATTCTTGCATTACTGTGCTGAACTGTCTGTGTCCTATTCAATGCCATGATGTCTCAACTCTCAAGGTTGTCAGCATGCATGCTTGAGCCCAATCAAACTCTTAACGTATTAGTACCTTCGGAAAAACGAGGTGGTGAATATTTGGACCTGTTCTTAGGGGCTGGAACCTTTGTAGGAACTAGAACAAATGAGATAATGTAAAGAAAGAACAAAGAGCAAATTGCAACACATGTTCAGACAAAGAACAACTGACCTGGAGAATACAAAGGTGAATGATAATGATGACGATGATGTGGAGCATATGCATGATTTCCTTGTCCTTTTCCTTTTGATGGAGGCAAGCCTACAGGTATAGCAAAAGGGTTACAGTCATTCCAAACTAGATTTTACAGTTACATAGAGGCAGATAGTGTGCAGCATAATGCTGACGAACAATTGGCCCTCGACACTTTATAGATGGGGATAATCCTATGTTCGGTGACTGATAAAAATGATCAGGCGGAGCACTAGGTTGCATTGTAGGCAGCACTACTTGCTTAGACAGTGACATAGCTTCATCTGTGAAAGGCAACCCATTAGGGGAGTATAAACCATTTCCAGGCAAAAAAATCGGCAGCATTATTAAAAAAAAGTAGGCTCAACATAGGATTTGAAGAAAACCTAAAATAAATCATAGTTATGAAAAGTACCTTCAGGTTTGATCATTAGGTGCTAGTTAACATGTGTGCTAGTTGGTGCAGATGGTTTTGAAGTTAGTCCTAGCAAAGAAATAGTTAATTGCATTTAGGGTCTGTTCTTTTTGGCTGAAACTTATGACTTTTAGCTGCAGTTTGTGGTTTTTAGGCTGTTCATGCGAGAGATTACAGAGTAACAAAAATTCACATACAGTTTTTGCCAATATAAATGAAGTCGGTACAGTATATACTACAATTAACTAGTAGATCCTATCTTAAAAAGATACTCCGTGTAAAAACTAGTTACTGTAAAAAAACCGAAAAGCAGTTTTTAGAAACTGAAAAGAATAGAGCCTTAGTTTAGAAATACACATCATGACATACAAAAACGAAAATTCCAAATCATTGGACTATAGGCATGTTTAGTTACAGACCTAAGCTTTGGAGTCTTGGAGCTTGTAATTGTGATGGATGAAGTATATTATCCAAGTTATTTTGTTGATGCCCACTTGTTATGGATAGAAGAACTTTACGAGCAAAGGCAGGTGCATGAGAATGCTTCAGACCTTTGAAAACAAAGTATGAAACAGAACATTCAATTATTTATTATCATGCAAACTTGCAAAGCCAAAACTCTCGTCATCATTGTACACAAGAAACTTGGTTGTGTTTTGAAGTGAAACAAACTATAAATTAAGCAGTGCAATATTTTCCCATCATTTTTACCATCAAAGAAAATGGTGAAGAACGTACAGAGAATGTAATCTGACCAGTATGTAGTAGTTCAAAAACAACAACAACAACAACAGAGTGCTAACGAAAAATATGATGAGTCAAATAATTAGCCATATGCATGATCATTATATTTTTGTTAGTGCGCAACACTAATCTGATTAGAACTGAACATTCTCACTTTATATGTAAATAAATGAAAGCCCTCTTTTCTTGCCCCTCGTATACTGATATGCCTACTTCCTTAAATGCCAAATTCCTCCTCATATCATAGTGAACGGTTAACGGCCAAACCATGAAGCAATTGAGCTTCCTCCGCAGTTATTGCCACCATCGTAAGCTACTACATTCATCCAAATTCCTCATCTTTTCAGTCTTACGCTTATGCCCTTCCGTGAATATATTAATCTCCAACAATGCCATATGCAGTGCAACTATTATATTATCAAAACAAATTAAAGAGATACCCAACAAATCGGGCACAACTCGCTCCTGCCTAACTTCTAGGTATAGAAACTTGAAACATATGTGTCTCGAATTTAAATTTCGTTTATTTTTCCCTTCTTTTTACTTTGCTTCAGAGTAGCGTGTTTCTCGGGGGCGCGTCCTATTATCTACTGAGAGTCTGAAATCCTAGCAGATGTTACATTCAGGACAGCCACCAAATCAGAAACTACACCCTCTAACCATTACCTCACTATCCGATTCCAAGGATCAAAGGCTCAAGCGAAGGTAACTCGAATTGCCACGTAGAACCTACGGATCAGTTTCACAGCAAAATCTAAAGAGCAGTACCAAACAAACGCTAAGGCTCGGATTTTGGCAGCTCAAACCGCAAAATTCTCACAAGGAAGTCACTCTAGCATTCAGAGCTACACGCATGATCCTGACCAGACTACACCAACAGGAAACCGCGAAACCACCAAACTCCCAGAGACCAACACAGCACACCACCGATTCCACATACCTCCAGCTCCACGGATCACGAGCGCGGAGACGACCAAAGCGGCGGCGAGGACGGCGCAGCCACGGCCGCAGGCACCCCACGCGCCTCCTCCTCCACGCCGCCCCATCTCCCGGCCCCTCTCCCCACTCCAAAGCCCGGCGGCAAAACTCGGATCAACCGCCGGTATTAACCACCCCCGGATTCTCCATGATCACACCTCAATCGCCCGGGGAGAAAAAAAACAAGGCCGGCACTCCGCCCGACACACCGCACGACACGCGCAGACGCGGAGGCGGAAGAGCGGGTGGCGGTGGTGGTGCGCGAGGAGGGAAAAGATTCGGCGGAGACTAGTAAACAAGTGGGGAACGAAGCGAGCCGAGCAGAGCATAAACGCAACAAGAGCCAGGAGGAGCGAGCCTAATTCCTTTTTGAAAAAGAAAAAAAAATCGCGGAGGCGTGGAGCGGTGAAACCGCGGAAGGGCTCGGCAACTAGCGCACTAGCAGGCAGCGGCAGCAGCAGCGCACCGTCCGTGTCCGCCATCGCGCGAGCGTTTTTTTTTCGTTTTTCAAAGGTTCGGCCTTGCGGCAGGTGCGGCCGTGCGGGGCGGGGCCGCGGGGGCTGGGGCTGGGGCAGCAGCGAGAGGGCGTTGTGGTACGGAGGAGGTTTCTGGTTTGATGCGGAGTTGTGTCAGCGGCAGCGCCCGCCGTTGTTTGGTACGATCGCAATAGTTTGGCGAGGACCAATACAGGCCGCCGGTGGTGGTGGACGCGTGGGTCTTTCGTTTGCCCTTCTTTGGGGACAGCGGCAAACGGTGGGATTATGGAGAGACCCGTGGTATGGCTACACTGGCTACTCCAACCGGTCTATGGACGTGGCTTTCGGCTGTTACCCAAATTACACTGCAGTGTGACTATTATTTTTTAATTTATTTAATTAAACAGATAAGAAAATAAGGACAATATAAAGAAAAGAAAAGAGGAAAAAAACAAAAGCAAAAATCCGAAATTAAGAAACTAACATATTTCAAATAACTTCTAGTTTCTTAAAACTAGAAGAAGTCAGAGCCAAAGCTGTTTGAAGCGGGTTTAAACGAGCTACAGAGGATTGAGGTCCCGAGGAGTCATGTTTTCTTTTCTAGAGGGCTTCAGTTTTGAAGCAAGGGTCAAAGCTTTCTACGAGGGGCATAGCCGTGTTAAACACATTAGTTTTTTAATTCCTCTTTTTCTTTGTATTGTATACGGAGGTATTAATGTGTGTGTTTTTTCCTCTTTTTTCTTTAGTTGAATAGCTCAGTCAAAAGTTAATATCCTTAAACAAAAAGTCATCAGCAAAACTGTTTTAAACCAAGCATAGACTTATTTATCCCTGCAACAACCCGATTTCCTTGTGATGAAAGCCGCAATGCTTTAACGCAGTTTACAGATGACTGCAATCAGTGTAACAACTAACTAAGAGCATCTCCAATAGTATGAGCTAGTTACTAGTTCTAAGACAACTTCTCCAATAGTACTAACTTTTAGCACATAGCTCATAACATAAATAGCCTCACATGACACTCTCACATAATCTTGGAATGTGTGTATGAGACTAGCTCTTGATCAAGAGATAGCTTTCCTCTCTCTTCTATTAAAATATGAAATAATATGCTTAGAGCTAGCTCATAAGTCACTATTAGAGATGCTCTAAAGGTAGGCGATTTGGTAAGTAAGCTATCAATGGAACAAAGGCATAAACAAGGACCAAAAGTTTCGTCGATGCCGGCTACTTCATTGGTATGCATGCCCATTTTTTGGTCACTGTGCTGGATTGACGCAAACAGAAAATACAAGACACTGACCACTCGAATGGACTTCTCGTAAAAACAAAAACGCAGAGAGAAAGTTAGGCTCCCCAAACTTGATGAGCTGGAAAAAACCTTTCAGGGCTGGTTTATATTTTCCACTAAAACACCAGCTAGAGTTTATAGCTCACAAAGTGGATTATGAAGCCAAGGATCATTTCTTAGTTTTTCAATGCTATCTAGCTGCCCTTTTTTTCTTTAGGTGACAGATATATAGCTATCTTTATGATGAAATATTTCGCACTTAAGTTCTAGCTAGATATGTTTACAGCAATGTGGATTCTGCATTAGCTATTGTTAGTTCCACACTGCAGTTACGGTAGGACTATTGCTTCGCAAATAAGGTTGCTTAGAGACCACCGATCGAGTACGTTGAGCTAACAAGTCGGAATCATGATTTACAATGGTCCAATGTACTCGATCGATATTTGTTTTTAATTCTAGCTTCCATTTAGAAAATCTAAAAACCAATATAAATATCTGACTTCTTAAAGCGGCTTCTCCACTTCTCTCATCGTTGTCTCGTTCCAGAGATAAGGCAAGAAGTCACGGGTGCATCACCCACACCATTCCTCGCGCTCCCGTCACACACATGCATTTCTCCGTCACTTTTTGCACCGCTCGCCTCTCCTTATAAAAGCCGCTTTCTTTCAGTCACTACTATTCATTTTCAGCTAAAAGGCATCATCAAAAGTCAATATGAACGCCCCTCCAAAGTTTGGCATAGTTTGATGTCACGCTACATCCACAATGAGATCACCCTCCTCTACTTGTGCAGGGGACTCATTGTGTTGTATACATCCAACCAATTCCTCCACTAACACTAAACTGGAAACCACAAAACTTTGAGCAGTTGTCAGAACATTGTCAACATATGAACATATCTTCGCTCGACACCTACTCATAGTTCCAATTCTCACCTCATGATGACCTGGCAATTAACGCTCTCGTTTCATAATTAAAAGTCAAAGCAAGCCATGTGCAAGTGAAACTGGCCATTTTAAGTTATCTGATAGTGTCATACTATCATTCTTGGTCGTGAGGTCTTGTGCTTTGATATTTGAGTAAAAGTTAAAAGTTAAACCAGACTATTTCAAAACATAACAGTTAGGTCAAGCAGTGACGAATATCACACTCAGAAGTTAGAAGGGGAGGAGGCGACAAGGAGAGGCATACCTTTCTCCGGCGAACGGTACGGCAGCCGTGTTCCTCCGTCATGGAGAACCTTGGAGAGTTGGAGTAACGGAGTTGCAGCCTAGAGCAGTGGAGGCTTGGAGCTGGAGGTGCCGCCCGGCGACCACGTCGCGTGGGAGTGGCGTGAAATTATGGACTTGCTCTCAAGTATAGGGTTCACATCAAATCAAGACATCCGTGGGAGACATGCCTCATTGGCTACTTGGGCTGCGGTGAAGTCGTGAGAATGATTTCGCTTTGGCCTATCACCTCGGGCTAGGCTCCGAAGTCCCAGGCTAGGCCACTACACTATGATTTTTTTCGATATGCATAAGAAAAATTCGCACTACTTATTTCGTTGGGCCTTGGGCTATAGCCTAGCTAGCCCGAGGCCTAGATCTGCCCCTGCACCGAAGTAAAGAAAGAAAAAGTTTTGCAGTTTTGTAAAGTTTTTCCTTTGGTTTTCTTATTCTATCATGAACGTCTTCTTTTTTTCCTTTGCTGATCTAGATCCATCTCAACCATTGTATTTTGTACCCACGTCAATTGATGTACATATTTTTTTCCTTTTTTCTCTAATTAATGTGGTAATTGTTACCACTTGAGAGCGAATGTGATGGTTTCTTTAGCTTCTGCTTTAATAATATAATAGATTTATAGTACATGCATAAACCTATCTATAGAATAACTAAATAAAGAAAAAAACTATTTGATGTAAATTTGTATCTGAACTCTATCATACAACTTGTCGTGCAAGTTATGGATATCTCTACAAACTTTGGTAGGTCTTGATTATTTGCTAACACCCTGAACAATGCTACGGCCAAGAAGTACGATATGGAAGCGTGGTTCTAGCATCAGAACCTACACAGAACTAGTGTCATGCTTGAACTGCATGGAATACCAAGCGAGGGGGCTTGGAATGTGCTACAGCCAGAGGAGGAATGATAAGCAGGCCAGGCAGTTCGTCCATATGCTCAACTCCACATTGACCGCCACCAAGAGGACGCTCTACTGTGTTCTAAAGAACTACAAGGAGGAGGATGGTGTTTAGGTCTAAATCAAAAGGAAATAATGCTGCTTGAGACTACCAGCGTCGGTTGTTGCTTGGCATCCCCGTAAGAATGAGTACAAGCACAGCTACCAGATTGAACCAAGGAATCGAGCGAGAAAGAGAATGGGAACTTGATGGGTTCCATGAATTGTCCTATCCTATTTGTAAAGTACAAAACTGAATTAACCATCATTGTTATCAAATAGGTCATTCAAGCGTCAATTGATGCTTCCTATCTCCGCAATAGAGATAGAATAGAACTGAAATAGGATGCGATCAATGTTAGACATAATCAAACTCAAGCGGTGTCGAAGAACAAAAAAGAGAAAAGAATCTCGTAACAGTGCCCATAGGGTACGAATGTACAGAGGCTCGCATGTTGCGTTTCTCGCCATGTCGCAAGAGTACAAGTGGCTGATGCACGGCTGGATCATCGGGGTGAGCGTTGACTCTAGTGGCCAGCCCGCGCTTTGCATGGCGATGCAAACCAGGGAGCAGCACATTCGCTGTGACAAGGTCACCAGCAACATTTGCACTGCCCATGAAATACATGCACTCCACCTGCTCACCGAATTGCAAGTAGTGATAGAGATGATAAGGACGGGTTCTTTTATATTTATGATTTGATTTTTTTACGGTAACTATCATTTAAATGAGTGTTTTTAGATAGGATCTATAACTCAATTGTAGTAGACACTGTTCTGATTTTATCTATATCGGCTAAAATTGCACGTAAGTATCTCTCTCCGCACTCCCTCTCACAAATAGCCAAAATTTAAAAATTTAAGTCAAAAACTACAGTCCAAAAGAATCCACCCAAGATATGAGTGTTTGTGATATGGTGGATCACAAATACAACTAATTTTTTAATCATAGCTATTAAAGTTACTAGTAAGATGTTTGCGCGTTGCAATAGAATTTAAAAAATATGATACATATCATCAAACATACCTCAAATATACGATGAACATTAAAAATAGAGAGACAGTACGACATGTGCTTAAGTATCAGCGCATACAAGAGAAGACTGAAGGTGGGAGGGGTGAACAGACAAAATATTTTTTATATTAATAGACACAGCAATTACAATTATACTATATCTAGCGGTACAATTAGGCAAGCATTTTGACTAGTTTGGACAAAACCACGCATTTCAGGCTAGTCGCATAGTCGCATCCCATGATCAGACAATCACAGGAAAAATTGAGATGCAGCATTTCTCCAAAGGCCCACCGGAAGATCTAGGCCTGGACCAATAACTTAAGCCCACATAGTCTACACGTATTGTCTGCGCCCATCAGCCCAAACACAAAAGGGCCCAGCCGACGTACCGCTTCCGTTTCCACTTTCCGCTCCGCTGCCCAGCCTGCCTGTGACTCGCACCCAGGCACAGTGTGGCGTCACCACGCGGAGAGCCAGACGGGACTCGGGAGCCCAGAGGCACGCTCCTCCCGCAGAAGAGAGAGCGTGACCTGACCGCGAGAGGGGAGCGGAGCGGAGCAGTGGCCGGCGGCGGCCAGCGGCGGAGCGGAGATGAAGGAGAGAGGCGGGTCGAGGGCGGCGATGGACGAGCGCTACGCGCAGTGGAAGTCGCTCATCCCCGTCCTCTACGACTGGTTCGCCAACCACAACCTCGTCTGGCCGTCCCTCTCCTGCCGGTAATCCCCGCCATCCCGCGATTCCTTGCTCTAGCCGTTTCCGCCGTCTCGTGGCCGTGGTCGTCGTCTTCGTGCAGATTCCTGCCGGGTTAAGTGTTTTTTTGGGAGGGGGGAGTGTGTGTGCGGGGCGCGGGCAGGGCGACCGTATCTAGGGTTTTCGTGCGTCGCTGTGCTGGCGGTGACCCCAGATCTGTGGAGTGGTTGCTGCGTTGATGGGGATGGAGTCAGGGTGGGAATGGTGGTGATGGGTCGGTGATCTGCGATGCTAGGGTTTTTGGGTCGAGGGGTTTTTGTGGGATGCGACTGTTTGAGTTGGGGGGTTTGGAGCTGGGAAATTCGTGTAACGCTTCATGTGGTGAATTGTCTCTCTTTAAGATTTGATAGCTAGTGGGGTGGCGTTCGTCCTTTTTTTTGTGTGTGTTTTAATACGATTACTTGTTATCTGTTAGAGCGAGAGAGCATGACAGTGCTGACATGCTTTATGCGCGTCAGTGCTGTGCTGCATTTTATTATTTGACGTGGTACTTCGAAGCTAAAGATTAATGCCGCAGATTAGCGGCATTCCGTTTAAAAGCATGCTGCTTGGATTTTGCTGCACTTTGGACCTTCAATAATGGTTTTGTAACTGACGATTTGCTGATCTCTTGGTTGATTGGGAACAGGTGGGGCCCTCAAATTGAGAAGGCTACTTATAAGAATCGTCAGCGCCTTTACCTATCAGAGCAGGTGAGTACATCCTCAAACAAATATTCTTTTTCTTTTGTCTATTTAGAGATGCTATCAATTTCAAGCTTGTTGTGTAGTTTGAATTTGCATCTGCAGCTGATACTAAGGTGTTCTTTGCAAATGAGTATTTATATTTTCTTATTTGAAGCTAACCATAGAATTTGTTTATCATGCAATGGTTTCAGACAGACGGGAGTGTCCCTAATACTCTGGTTATCGCAAATTGTGAAGTTGTCAAACCGAGGGTTGCAGCTGCAGAACATATATCACAGGTTATTCATTATTATTTTTACATTCCCTACAGTTTCGGATTGTCAAAAGGAGAACTGAGTGATTTTTTACAAGGGTGTGCATATGCCGCCCCTGCCGCCTAGGCCCTATTCTTATTGGCTTCTGCTTCTGCCTTCCACTTAGAAAAATCAAAAGCCCCTGCCGCCTAGGCCCTATTCTTATTGGCTTCTGCTTCTGCCTTCCACTTAGAAAAATCAAAAGCCAATACGAACACCTGATTTCTCGAAACGGTTTCTCCACTCCTCTTACTAGTGTATCGCTCCGGAGATAAGACAGAGGTTCACGGGTGCATCACTCACCCCACTCCTCTCGCTTCCATCACGCGCACGCATCTTTCCCTCGCCTTTGCCTTCTAAAAGTCATTTCTTTCAGCCACTACTATTCATTTTCAGCCGAAAGCCGTTAGCAAAAGCCAATACAAACGCCCCTTATTCCTCCCTTAGTTCCTGTTCTGCAGTGGTTAATTAATTTGGTGTCAGTTTCACATCTCAATGCAGTCATGCATGTAGACTCATAGTTGTGTCAACTGAAGTTACGTACTTATGTCCAATCTATATAAGTACATCACTATATCTGTCTCAATTGGAACATGTAGATTTGCATGACTTGTGTCTTGTGATAATGACATATGTCAATGCCTTTGTTCTGAACTACTGTTTATCTTCAAGTTAGCAAATTGCTGTGTACAGTAGTGTAACTATGATCGTTCTTAGATTCATTATGCGCTAAGGAGTATACTAACATCGCATGCTCCAGAGGACCTGAATTAGGAATTTCTTATACTAATTTTCAATCAGTTTACAATGGAGCTGACCAGATGTCTGTTTTTTAATGCAGTTCAATGAGGAAGCACGATCGCCTTTTGTAAAGAAGTACAAGACTATTATTCATCCTGGCGAGGTAAGAACCGTCCTTTTCTTTTTCTTGCAGTTGCAGCTATTTTGTATTTAAGTTATCTTGTTTACATGTTGCTCACACTATTTTGTGGATCTTGATGATTCCTCTTTTTCTTGCTCAACTTACATTGTCACTTCAACTTCAGAATTTTATGTTGTCTGATACAGATCTTGCTATTTTGTTCTTCTTCTTCTTCTTCTTTGAGATTGACTTTGTTGGGTCAGCTTGCTTACCTATATGGAGTTGTATCATTTCTGTTTTGTCGTGTACGCAGGTTAACCGAATCAGGGAGCTTCCACAGAACAGTAAGATTATCGCCACACACACCGACAGTCCAGATGTATGTCGAATACTTTATGCTGCTTCTTAATTCTTGTGAAAGAGTTAACAATCCCTAAGCACTCCAGTTATGGATTTATGAATTTAAGCCTTTTTTGTTTACATGCAGGTACTTATTTGGGATGTTGAGGGCCAACCAAATAGACATGCTGTCCTAGGAGCAACCGAATCTCGCCCTGATTTGGTGTGTTTTCTTATTTTAGTTCTTAACTTGTATCATTTGGAGATGATGAAAAATTGCAGTTTTGCATGGTGGATTGTGTAAAAGTCCTAATAGGATGTGCATAGCATGCATAGACATAACATGGTTTAATAGAGATTGAAAGTTTTTCAATGTACCAATTGTGTGCTTTTTAGGCATAGTGCTTATTAGCCTCAACTGTTTGTCAGATATTAAGAGGACATCAGGAAAATGCTGAGTTTGCGCTTGCCATGTGTCCAGCAGAACCATATGTACTATCTGGAGGTTTGCAAATTCTCGTCTTGTTATATGCTTGTGTCATTCTACCCCTATTCCCCTTTTGGATTTATTCAAATATTGATCCAATTTCCTTAAAACATCTCAAGCCATACGCAGGGAATTTTCAATCACTAAAATGTCTCTTGTTACGTTGATGAGTTCTCTCTTTCCTCCTAGGATATGTACTCTTCTTTGTATATGCATAGCAATTGTCAGCTTTATACTTATCTTCCTATATTCCTGACAAGTAGCAATCCAAGAAATTTGGAGATGTCACAATCATAGTTTGTTTGAATGGCTTGTCCTAATCCAAGCAGGATGTGTTTTTTCTCCATTGAGTAACCGAAACTTTTCGTTCCTAAACTTACAGAACTGTCACATTTTTTGAGAGAGAATTCACAATTGTGTTACTTGGGTCCATGAACTTGTTTACTGAACTTTTGATTCCATGGGAGCTTCTACATGTGAGTCAAGAAAGGCCCAGTCCTGATTTAGCTGGCAAAGTGAGATGACATGACAACTTTAGCACACGCAGAAAAAAATGAAAAGAAAATAAAATCCAATCACCAAATCAGTCAGTGTGATAACTAGGTGAGCAACATTGCAATCTAAGTTGTTTGGACCTAACTCGAATCACCTGTAAAAGTTTAGGGACCTAAAAGTTCTGCTGTCAAGTTCAAAGGACCCAAGGGACACAGCAGTGCCTTGTATTTCTTTGAGTTGCTGCTGTGATAACTTGAGCCTTGGTTCAAATGCAAATTTTAAATAGGAAAGGACAAGTCTGTTGTCTGGTGGAGCATCCAGGACCACATATCTGCACTTGGAGATTCCTCGAAAAGTGAGTCTTCCCATGGAGCATCAGGCAGCAAGCAGTCTGGCAAAACTGCGAATGAAAAGGATAGTCCTAAAGTTGATCCTCGAGGTGTATTTCATGGGCATGATAGCACTGTTGAAGATGTCCAGTTCTGCCCTTCTAGGTAAATAGGCTACTCTGTTTGTCTTCATTCTTCAAGTATTAATGGGTACAGCTCACTAGCTTATGTATTACGTTGTGTGGGCTTTGAGCTACACATGGCCATTTTCTGCTTGGCTAATACATTGATTTTTAATGAACTTTTTTTATAGCTGTCATTGTTGTGAACGGGTGGTGTGATGCACGGAAATATATTTTCCATCTGTATGTTTTATCTTCACAGTTGTCTTTTTTTCTTTTTTTGGATGAAGTGCACAGGAGTTCTGTAGTGTGGGCGATGATTCTTGTCTTATTCTTTGGGATGCTCGGACTGGTAACAGCCCAGCTGTTAAGGTGACATTCTTATATATCTTAAGTGGATTAACATTGTTTTACAAAAAAGTTTGAAATGCATTCTTCAATGCAATACATCTTCTTTCGTAGTAACATCATTTAATTGAAGAGGTGATGGTCACTAATAAAACCTAATGATTTATAATGGTCAACCGTGCCTCATATGGAATGATTCATTTGGGGCATGTTTGGTTTCCTTGCCCACCATTGCCTAGCCTTGCTAGTGGAGGAGCGCCAATTTGGTTCTCCCTCAATAGCAAGGGAATCTTGCTCTGGATGGGATAAGGAACCAAATACACCTCCTTGGCTCCTTGCCCAGTAGGAAGACTAGGCAAGGGTGGGCAAGACAACCAAACATGCCCTCAGTCAAATTAGCCCAGGATATTTGAACTGAGTGTATGGTACATATGTTTTCTATCTGCTTCTTTTAATGGTTCTGCTTTTTTTAATTAACTTAGCCAAACATATATTGCCTCGACTAGAGGACTGATTGTTAAGTTAGCTACTGTGATTTCAATGGTTTGGTGCAACCGGCTTTTATTTATCTTGTTCCAAATAGGCTGAAATATTTTTTTTAGTATAGTGTACCTTTTTCCTCTGAACGTATTGAGTGAATCAATTATCAATGTTGAAACTACTTTTGTCTTGATGTCCAGGTTGAGAAAGCCCATGGTGGAGACGTTCATTGTGTTGACTGGAATCTCCATGATGTTAACTATATCTTAACTGGGTATGATGATTTGAAAGCTTTCTTACTTCTACATAATCTATGATGAGATCTGTAGTTAGTTTAGTTTAATTTGTAATAAGAAATTCCATCAACATATTTACACATTTGCATAAGGTGGCTTCTCTTTATATTCAGTTCTGCTGATAATTCTGTCCGAATGTGGGACCGACGGAATCTGGGTTCTGGAGGAGCTGGTTCTCCAATTCACAAATTCGAGGGTCATAAATCTGCTGTTCTTTGTGTTCAGGCATGTACAGAAAGTACATTGGTTATCTCTATGTTGTTTTTATGTAGACATGGTTACTGTTCATGATATGTCTGTATGCTTTTGGTTATAAGTCAAAACTTGCACATTCCAGTGGTCGCCTGACAAAGCATCTGTTTTTGGAAGCTCTGCGGAAGATGGTTTCTTAAATGTGTGGGATCATGAGAAGGTATCTGCTTATACACTTATCTTCTTGTACACTTTGTGACCTATTTTGTCTCTTCTGAGATAGCCCTGCAGAGTAGATTGGTGATGGGATTTACTCACCTGTTGTTTCTTTCTCTCATGTAGTTTTTTAATCTAATAAAAGTTCTTGTGCTATAGGTTGGGAAGAAGAAAATTCCCAATTCACCCGCTGGGCTTTTCTTTCAACATGCTGGTCACAGGTACATTGTCTTCTTATGAAACTTACCTTATCATATGTGTGCTCTGTGAAACTCAGAATCCACCCTTTTTTCTTCAAATGATTATGCTATGTTTGTTGGCATTTTCTCTCACATTGCTGAAGCAATTGAAGAAATGCCTTCCTTGCATGACGGTTTTAGGCTGTATCTTTGATTCTTTTCTATGTGTATCAGTAGGAAGTTTAGCTAATGTGCTTCTCTGTTCCAATAATGAGGTACTTTTGACTGAAATTTTCATGAAGCTGTATTTCCCAGTTAAAATTTTACTAGAGAAAATTTTAAAAAATGGAGACTTAAATCCACTCATTGGTGTCTTAGACTGACAGACGAATGTGCAATTGTAAATTTGAACATATCTGAGAAGCCTGAGAGGGGAAAAAAACTTCATTTTGCTCTACTCTCCTTTGTCATTATAGCCCAGTGCCCCAGCTGTTCTGTCAGGGGGGGGGGGGGAGCTTGGTAATACCCTTTATTTTGCACAACCAACAACTGATAATTAGTGGATTATAGGTTTACCGGCTTATCGCCTTGTTGTACTGTATTTGAAGTTAGAGCTAATGCTATTAGCTTTGAGTGACTATTGATCTGGGCACTTTCATACATTGAGTGGAAGTGGACATTGATTGGATCTGTTGGAATGCTTGTAACGCCATGCTATCAAGGAGATTGATGTTGCATTTTCATTGTTCCATAAGCATATATTTTATAGCATCTTTTCTATCCTTTTCACCTTGGCAGGGATAAGATTGTAGACTTCCACTGGAACTCGTCAGATCCTTGGACCATTGTGAGTGTCTCTGATGATGGTGAGAGCACTGGTGGAGGGGGAACGTTGCAGGTAGTTCTCTTTCTTGAAATTATTCGTGTGGTGTAAACCACAGACAAGAAAGAACTGTACTTCCATAGTTAATTGCAGCAATTAGAGCTATACGCTTCTGTCTTTTGTCTGATATCATACTTAGTCTGTTCTTACCGATGTTTTACTGATACAGATATGGCGCATGAGTGATTTGATCTACCGCCCAGAGGAGGAGGTTCTTACAGAGTTGGAGAACTTCAAGTCCCACTTGGCCAGCTGCACTCCGAGGACTTGAATTATGTGTTAATCTGTGAAACCCAATCCTGTGATAACTCAAGTAGGTACCGTAGTTTCCTGTCCATTTCAAACATTTGTTCTGAAGCTGAACCTATACTCGTACACTTAGGTGGTGGTGAGCTTATGTAACTTGTATGACTCAAAATCTGGATGCTCGTGCGAACACTGTGCAGTTGAACTTTCTCTGTCGTCAGACTTGGGGTATTGTGAAACGTTATTCTGGAAACTCCTATTGGACTTGTGATCAGTTGGGCTTTTGTTTGGTGGCTTATGGCTGAAAACACTGTAGCTGGTTGAGTCTTATTTAGCGTAATTAAATTTAAAAAAAAATTAAAAAAATATAAAAAATATGTTAGCCCATTACGTATAATACAAACACATACAGGAAAAAACAGAACCAGCAAAAAAGCTCAACAAAAAGCTAAAAGTTCAGAAAAAGATGAAATTTATGAATAGTGAAAAATAAGCTGGAAGCCAGAAGCTGAAGTCCAACCGATCGGGGTTCTCACATTGATCAGACCGACGACTGTGCTTGATTGTATCGTTGGTTATTCCTTGACATGTCATATTGCATTGACGGTTACCACTGCGAGGCCCTGATCAATATGGCTTTAGCTTCTGGCTTCAGCTTATTTTTGCACTATTCATAAATTTCGTCTTTTTCTGAACTTTTGACTTTTTTTTGAGTTTTTTTACCGGTTCTTTTTTTCTCGTATTTGTTTACATTATACGTGATGGGTTAATATGTTTTTTTTCTATTTTTAAATTTTTTTAAATTTAATTATGGTAAATAAGCCTCTGTCAGCTACAGTGCTTTTTTCAGCCAGTTACAGTGTTTTCAGCCATGAGGCTTTCAGCCGAACCGATCACCACCTTGAACTTGTCGGTATGCATTGTTCATGTGCGGTTGTTGCAGTTGCAGAGGTTGAATGCAAGAGGTCATTTAGGGCAACATATTTTGCGGTTGCTGTGTTGCGAGGAATTTAGTTGATTCCATGTTCTTTACAAATCGCAGCAGGATTCTGCTGCATGAATAAAAAAGATGTGTTCATGTAGTTAAATATTCTATTATCAGATTAACGTTAAGAAAAGCTTTCATGTTCGCTTTGAGAAGTTAGAAATTCTCACATTAGTTATACACAAGAGTTATACACAAGATGTTTGACAAGTGATGTAGATTACTTAGATATACACAAGAGTTGTTATAGTTGTATAAAAAATGTAACTGTATCTTCAATCATAAACATTAAGGTTGTATAACAAATACGACTATAAACACGTATATTGTAGTATTTAGCTGACCCGCAGTTGCACAGAAATTCGGTTAGTTATATCAAAACAATATAAGCATTTTTGGAAAGTGACTACAACGCCAAACAAACGGAGCCTTGTTTGATTAGCGACCAGGCCTCTCATGGCCTTTCTGTTATGCCGCTATTAAAATGAAAAACAAAGAAGGGGAATCCGTTCTTGTGTTCTTACCAATGGGCGAATAATGAATTTAAATTGATGGGCATCCTGTCCAACTTTAAAAATGGACATATGCATGTGCTGATGGGAGCTCATGTATTATCGCCGGGACTTCTCAGGCTCTCAGCGGCGCTACTGGCGTTAATTCGCGGTGGCCTAGAGTCAGGTCGACCTGCCGCGGTTCCGATCTCGCCACCAGAGCAGGTCGTGGCACGTGACGTGAATCACGGCGCACACACCAAGTGGACTTGTATCACTAGCTGGACGGTTACTCCACGTGGTTCGCTCGATCCATCCGACTGGTGAGCTGGACGACGACCGACACGCTTGCTCCTCGAGCCTATGCATAAGGACGAGTTCTTTTTAACTTATAGTTATAGCTATATGATTTAGCCTGTGCTCAATATGGCTTTTTTTGAGTGGTTTATGGCTAAAAAGTCCTGTAACTGGTTGAAAAAACACTGTAGCTGACAGAGGCTTATTTAGCATAATTAAATTTAAAAAAAATAAAAATCGAAAAACATATTAGCCCATCACGTATAATGCAAACAAATACGGAAAAAAAGAACCGGCAAAAAAGCTCAAAAAAATCCAAAAGTTCAGAAAAAGACGAAATTTATGAATAGTGAAAAATAAGCCAGAAGTCAGAAACTGAAGCCAAAACGAGCGGGGCCTTAATGGAACGGTTTTTCTATCGTTATTTTGAAATAGCTTATGAGGACAATTTTTTTAAACGGTTTATAAGCATTCGATTCGTTCATATAAAAACGTGTGTTAGAGTTAAAAATTATAAACCACAATCATAAACCATAAGTTGCGGCAAAGAAACCTCACCCTATGTAATATGCCAACTTACTGAGTCAAAATGATGAAGCAACACATACCTTCCAGGCTTCCAATACCTAAGTCGGTCGGTCATCGTAACATTGATGCTTTAGAGCTATCCAAAGGTGGATGCACTCAGGGCTATGTGTGGCCACAGGCACTTGGACCGATTTTAATTTGTCTTGCTCAGATTTTAAGTTTACATAATATGCCCTCACATGCCTAAAACTAGTGCCCCACAACTTGCAGTCAAGTGGCCCATGTCAATGCATGGGCCAGAACTTCTCCCATAGGCCCGTGTGGTGTGACCTATCCACTCAACGGCCAAGCCACAGCCGCACAGCGCCAAGGGCATCCATGCCCACGCCAGCGACCAAGTGGCTCGTTTCACCTGTTCGCCTATTTGCTCTAACGACTGCAAGTTACCAACGCCCCTAGACGTCAGACCAGATGCCTTACCTTCCCTGTTTGGCTGCTCCCCATGTAATTTCCTTTCCTCCTCTGCAGCGGCAATGGCGGTCCAAGGTCGTCGTGGCTCCTAGCTTCATAGCTAACAATCAACCCATCAAATAGGTATTTGCTTCAATCTCCTATCAGATTCCTCTGTTCCTCTCAGTTCTACCTATTTCTTTCAAGGATAGAGACTAAATTTTGTGATATAGATTTAGGGTTTTAATTCCATGATCTTTAAAATATTTGTGAGTTAGGGTTTTAATACTATAATGCCCTGTTTCGATCTTTACAACAATTGAATTAGAGAATTTTTTAATGTGTTTTAATATCTAATTTAGTGTATTCTAACTTTCAACAATTGCCATCTCCTTATAGCAGGTAGTCCATATTCATGGAGCAATTTCTAAAAAAAAGCACTAGGTTCAAGTGCAAATGCTACGAATATAGTAAGTCTAGAAATCAATTGGGAAGAGGAAATTTAGTTTGATCTAGGGAAAAGGAAAAGAATAGACGACTATCTCACTAATCAGATATATGTGATAAGAAGAAAGTGCTTGGATAATGGGCCTTGCCAACCTCGCGTATATAATTTTCCATATGCAATGTTTAGAAAGAAAAAAGAGAAGATTTAATCATGTATGATTTGTTCTCGAATTCATCCTAGATCCTTAACTAATAACGGGTTTCTTGATTTTAATAGTTATTTATTATTGAACTTTGTTATAAAGTTAGTTGATAATACTAGATATATAGAGCGTAATGTCCACGTATTATTTTTATTCTGATCCGCTACTGGAGCCATCTTCCTGTTTTTCTCACAACACAACCGAGTCAATCGGCCCTTCTTGTTCGGGCAGATCGCGAAACAAGTTCGATCGACCATCTCAACTACCATACTTAAAATAAATCGACACTGGAAACCGGAGGAGTGCTAGCACATGATTGTTTTCTCGCGATGAATCGCTGCGACCGACGCCCAGTGACACGCTGCTGCCTGCATTGATGAATCAGGCTCATGGGCTTGGGGATCTCCAACCTGGCACGGTGGATGGTCGGCAGCGAGTGCACGAGGAGGCGGCTCTCTCGCAATGAGCAAGAGCAAGCAAAGCATTCCCCTCCACCGGCCGCCTCCGCGCGCCGCGTGCCCTCCGACATCTCCTCGTATATTACCACGCCGATCGAGCAGCCAAGCACCAACACACCAACGCCTCCTACCCGGCTCTGGCTGCCTCTCAACACTGCATTCTTCACCCATCTCCTCATCCTTCCGGTGCGCCTAGCTAGACCCCAACCAAATGGACGCGATGGTGTCGTGGCCGCCGGCATGGTCGCTGGTCCGCGGCTACTTCTCCCCGGCGACGCTCTTCCTCCTGCTCAACGTGGTCATCGGCACCATCACGCTCACTTCCCGCTTCCACCGCCGCCACCACCACCACCACGGCGACGACAAGCACCACCACGGCCACGACGAGCACCACCACCAGCAGCAGAGCTACCATGATCAGTACGCTCCTCCTCCCGCCCCGCTCGCGCGCACGTCATCCGTCATGGAGCGCCTGCGCTCCCTCGGCCTCTACCGCTTCCGCTCCGGCGACTTCCCTCCCGAGTACAACCTCTCCGCCGCAAGCACCATCGGCGACGACGAGAGCAACAAGCAGCAGCAGGCTCAGTACACCAGAAGCCGGTCAGAGCCGGCTGCGAGGCCGCCCGTAGACAAGAAGGACAAGGAGGAGGAGAAGTCGGCGAAGGTGAAGGTGGTGAAGAAGTCGAGCTCTGATGTGAAGAGGCTGGAGCGCGCCCCGGCGCCGGCGCAGGCGCGGTTTGTGCAGCGCTCGCCGAGGGCCCCGGCTCGGGCGGTGGTGGCGAGGGATCAGAAGGTGGCGGAGGCCGCGATGGAGAAGTGCGTGGACGCGAGGGCGGACGACTTCATCAACAAGTTCCGGCAGCAGCTGCAGCTGCAGAGGCTCAACTCGCTGCTCAACTACAAGGAGATGCTCAACGGCGGCACGTAGCTCACCTCGCGCATGGGATGGAGCAAAATCCAAAGCAGCGCGCGCGCCGACCTCGTGCGCTTAGTTACTGGTAGTTGCTGTTGATCAGTATGGAACTGTGCCACATCTACGATTTGTGTTGCAGTCTTGCAGATGTTAATTAATTTCGATGTTGCAAGCAAACATTACAGAAGCAGCTTCAGTTCTTCTCTTGAAATAAGTGTGTGTGGGTGGGCAAAGTTAAAATTGCAGTGACTAGCTGGGACCTTTCACGCTTGGTATGCATGGTTGCATATGACTAAAAACAAAAAAAAAAGTAACAGACCAGCTTAAGTATCGTCCAGTTGTGTGGCTGATCCAGTTCGTCCGCCGGTTCTAATCCAACAGTAGTACATGACACTGGAAGCGTGGAAGAGCAGAAAGGAATTCAACTATTCAGACTTGTTTGTGAAGACAAGTTATTTTCTTCTTGACAGCCACTTTTCAGGGATTTTCCTAGACATATTTGCCAGGGAAAGGGGGGTAAGCTAGCTCGGGTTCTCTTTGTTCGAAGGAGGAAAGCATGAGGGCCGAATTGTGCTTTACAACTGCAAATACTAACGACTGAAAACAAAGACGCATGACATTTCATGTTCTCACCAAACACTTCTGCATGTGGCCAAAAGATCCCGATGAACCTAACGCATTTCCACATTATCACCCGGATGTTTTATTCCTAACATCATCTAAATTTCGGATTGTTGGATTAGAGATCCAACGGCCTCTTATTTTTGGATGGGGGAGATTTTTTTTGAAGGGGGGAGATTGTTTTTTTTTTGGAGGGGGCGGGGAGAATTTATGACCGTTGAATCTCTAATCCAACGGTCACAAATCTGGATGATAGTTAGAAAGAAAACATCCGGATGATGTTTATCAATACCCTTCCACATTTCAAAAAGGCGAAACATAAAGAAGATCTTCAAGAGAAGGAGAGTGAGCGACGAAAAGATGCCCACTCAAATATGCCAACTCTCATCCATTTTAGCCCAAGATTATTCCACCCCTCTCGCCTTCTCGGCTTCCTTCCCTTTTTCTTCTGTCCAATTCCACAAACTCGGCATATGCTGCTGGTTTGCCCGTGTGCCTACCACTAATGATAACTGAGCGTTGGCTCTGCACTAGGTAGGACGCAAACGGAGTGAATAATTTTTATTTAACTAAAGACTTACGGAGTGAATATAGAAAAGATGAATGGATATCCGGGGAAAATATGGAATATGATAGAGATGAGTGATATCCGTCCGTATATATCCGGATGTTAAGTGATATGAGAAAGTCTGTTGTGACTTTACTTAGGAACAAGGGGCGTGTTCTTTTTGGCTGAATCTTATGGCTTTTGGCTGCGGCTTTTGGTTTTTGAGTTGAAAGATTACAGAGTAATAAAAACTCACGTGCGGTTTTCGTAGATATAAATCAAGTCGGTACAGTATGTACTACAATTAACTAGTAGACTCTATCTTGAAAAGATACTCAATTTAAAAGCTAGTTACTATAGGAAAGCCAAAAAGCAGCTTTTAGAAGCTGAAAAGAACATGCCCAAGATAACATATAGACGGACTGTCACATCTAAATAGGCGGAAAATACTAAGTGCTCTTACTTCAACATCTCGGCTATTAGTCTCTCCGTGTTCACTCTAATTGCATCCTACTGTCCAATGTCCTATGTAAAAAAGCGGATTATTTCCATTCACCGATCGTCCGAAGGTTTATGGAACGAATATAGAATGGAGAAATGGGTATCCGGTATTATCCACATCTGACTCTGATTCTGAGAAAAAAATACTAAATAGGATACAATATAAGTAATATCCATCCGTATCCATTTCGATTGCACCCCTAGTGGTAGGAGGGTTGCCATGGAGCAACCCACCCCCTAGTTCGATCCCTCGGATCAACTCGGTGTGTCTCACCTTGCACACACGTGTGCATCTGCTTAAAAAATGCGTGCCTGTGCTTCATGACACTACTACAAAAAGGTTCATCACAGACAGTTCGGAACTGCCATCACAGACGGGTTTCTGAACCGCCTGTATTTATGTGTCAGATAATCGAAGGTTATCGCAGACAGTTTGTGAGCCGTCTGTGATAAAGACAACACAAACGGTTTGTAATTAGAACCGTTAGTTAGGAAAACTATTACAAACGGTTCGAAACAAAAATCGTCTGTGAGACTTACACATCACAGAAGGTTCTAATTACCAACCGTCTATGATTGGCGAGCATCACAGACAGTTGGTATATAGAATCGTCTATGATAGTCCTTCATAGATGGTTTATAGCACAAACCGTCTGTGATAGTTCATCCTATATCTATGTCCTTTGAAAACAAGCAAATATAGTGGCAAACACAACAGCATATTCAATTTTCATTAAGATTAGAATCCACTATTATAGCATAACAAGACAACGAACCCAACTCTTTAACACTACAAGAATATATAAGAAACAGAGATCCTAGCAGACAATAGAAGCTAGCTGCATCGGATGGCGGCCGGATATCACTGGCAATGGAGAGGCGACAGTAACGCCACCTTTGTGACACGACAGTGAGACTGCACAAGACACTCTTACGACACTTACAACAAAAGTGTGTTGTGCAGTCGACCGAGATGTCACAACGGAGGCACTAGCTCACGACGGTAGTCGGCACCGTCAAGGAACAAGCTGGATGCATCAGATGGCGGCCTGATATCACCGGCAATGGAGAGGCGGCGGTAACGCCACCTTTGTGGCACGACGGTGAGAATGCAAAAGACACTCTTACAACACTTACGACAATAGTGTGTTCTACAGTCCACCGAGGTGTCACAACAGAGGCGCTAATTCACAGTAGTAGTCAGCGTCGTTGAGGAACAAGCTGGATGCATCGGATGATGGCCGGATATCACCGGCAATGGAGAGGCAGCGGTATTGCCACCTTTGTGGTACGACGGTGAGACTAGATAAGACACTCTTACGACACTTACGACAAAAGCGTGTTATGCAGTCGACAGTGGTGTTACAACAGAGGCGCTAGCTCACGGTGGTAATCGACGTCGTAGAAGGGATGAAGCTATATAGTGGATGAACTCACGCGCTGCTAGTGGAGCGGTGGGTAGGTAGATGGGGAGCAATTAATAAGGGCCGAGCGGTGGGAGGAGCCGGTGCTTGCCATCCAGGGCCGTCTCCAGGAATTGGAGGCCCGTGAGCGAAATGCAATTGGGGCCCTAAAATATATAATGCAACTGCAACGTATGTAAGAGCTCACCTCAAGTTTGTCGATCGGCGCTCTGCGTCACCCGGCCGCCGGTCGCCGGAGCCGTGCCGTGTCACGCGTCTCCGTGGGGGGCGGAGGAATCACAAGGACGACTGGACGAGGTGACGCAGTTCGCACTTCGCACTTCGCAGTGGCGCGGCGGCACGGACGGGCGACGGAGTCTTCGCGTCGAAGCGATCGTTGAGCCTGTGCCGCGGCGCTTCAGTTGCCCCTGGCCGGCATGGGCTGAGGATTGAGAAATCTAACCTGCTATGGACCTTCATCGTAGACTTTTGGGGGCCCTTCAGTTTTGGGGACCCTGAGCGGTCGCTCACTTCGCTCATGGCCTTCAACGGGCCTGCTGCCATCCGATGTGGAGAGATGGACATGTGAGATCGAAATCCTGGGGGATAAGCCACAGATCGATTATGTATCATTATCAGAGACGGTTTGTTACACGAACATCTGTGATAATGTATATATCATAGACGATTTGTTATACGAACCGTTTGTAATAGTTTCATAGATGGATTTATTTAAAAACCGTCTGTGATAATACGTATATCATGGACGGCTTTTAAACCCAACCGTCTGTGATAGTTTCAGAGACAGTTTTAGCCATGAACTGTCTGTAATAATTAAAGCACAGAAGGCTTCACATGAACTGTCTGAGATGAGACGTTCATTATAGCTTATTTCGTAGTAGTGTGAGTTACTGTCATGCGATTTTGCTCTAGGCTTAGCATGTGTTTTTAGTAGAGCTTATACGTATATATACATGTGGTGTGTGATGTGAGTGGTGATCGTGTGTGTGCGTCGTTTATTGTAATTGAAAGACCACGACGGCCTACTGTTCAATGGAGGCGTTGCTCTCACATACATACATAGCCTCATGTGCATGAATAGTACAAGTTGCCCCCTGCCGTGCAATTTTCGGCCCTCGAATGGACAGCATATAGGGCTATGCGGCCATCCCAACTATCAGAGCCTAGAGTGACCTGTACGCCGTATATACAGTCGGCTAGATGCTCACTTATTTATGGAAAGCTGTTGTTGGTAATGGCGACCTTTTTGCTAGCTAGCCAATTTATACTACTGCATGCTGCGTTTCAGCGTTTACTAGATTGTCTGCAGAATCTGCTTGGTGCTTCAGGCTCCAGTACTTTGGGGAACTGCAAGGGAAATGTGCCCAGATAAGTGTTCTTTGTGATGACAGTTGTTATGGAATGGGAATACCTCTTTTGTTTAAGAACAAAACAAATAGTACTCTGGGCAACAAACATGTTCGAGTCAGCAACGCTGGAAAACAACAGCAATAGACTGAAAGCCCTACCTCTGTACCCGTTCCTGATGAACCCAAATGAAGCTTTAGGCTTAAAGGTATGTGTGTTATGGCACTTCGGACTGCTATGACAGGGGTAAGGTCGATGACTTGTAAAATCAAGCGTTCTCGTTTTTTTTAGTTTTTTTTCAACTAGAGGATATCATGAATTTGTTTAGTTTCATGAATCAACGCAAGCAACCCAGAAGCTTAAGCTATCAAAAAAGGCAGACAATCTTCTCATGTTTGAACATTTGTTCTCACATCTAGACTTAACCAAGCCTATGATGTGGACTTGAAATGGGGCCAGGACCTGGTCTACAACTTCACATACTCTTGATCTCATCATCGTACTCTTGAACTACTAGAATTTTGTTAGGTTTTTGATCTAAGGCCAAACGGCCGAGACGAGGGAGACGTGGGAAACCCACGTCCCGTTTTTTCAGCGCCCTGATCGGGGGTGCCTAACCGACTTGTGGTTACGGTCCCCCGTTGCAACAACGCCATATAAGAGAAGGAGTTCCGGCCTCTCCCGTGGTGTGATTCACGTGAGAGCCAAAACCCCGAACAAACCCGAAAAGCTACCCGATCTACTGTGCGCTGCTAGCAACGGGAAGACCGTCATCGCCGCCTCTGCAGGACTCCGCCGGCGACACCCCGTACACCGGCGACACTGCGGTCTTCACCGACTCTACCTCACGCTTGCATCACGCAGGCACGGGTCTTCGCTCATGGCGTTCATCGGCGACCGTAAGTCCCCCAAACTCCCCTAACCCTAGGTGTTCTAGATGCTAGACTAGCGGCTTAATGAAGTGCATGATGATTAAGGAACCCACATTTGGTATCAGAGCCTCACTAGTCTTCCTAGAACCCTAGTGCTCGTTTATGGTTCGGATTAATGCTAATGTTGTTCCTGGTTCGGCTAGAAATTAGAAGGAGGGGAATCGGAAATTACATGCGAACCCTAATGTTTTTCCCCCAAAAAATCTGAAGAAAACCCAAACCCTAAAAGAAATCCCCAAATCAAGAACAAAAAAAGGGGGAAGGATCGGGGCTTACCGGGTGCGCCGCCGCCGTGCGCCACCGTTTTTCGCCGCCACGCGGGCTCACCGTCGCCGGTGCCGCCCTTGCTCTTCCGGGCGCCGCGCCCCGCCGCCGCTCCCTCAGGTGGAGGCCGGCATTCTGAGTTAGGGTTAGGGTTTTTGGGGGGGGGGTATTTTGTTCTGGCGAAAATCCCTCCTGGCCGTCCGATTCTTTTGAACGAGAGCATGATGAAAGCGGATGGGGAGGGGGGGCTGATGGGCTGCTGGGGGCTGATGGGCTGCTGGCGGCCGCGGGCCAGGCCCCGAGGTTTTATGGGCTAATTGCTATTGCACGGGCAAAAAAAAAAGGCTGTTGGGTTTTTGGCCCAACATCGCATAATCTTATGTTTTTTTCAGCATATATCTAGGTATATATATATATATATATATATATATATATATATATATATATATATATATATATATATATATATATATATATATATATGAAATTAATTTATGGTATATACTTCAGGTTGTTAGGTTTTATTTTCAGTATATATTTCATGTATTTATGGTTTATCTCATGTTTAATTAATGATTATTTGATGTCTCTCATGAAATTATTAACGGATAATGTTGCTAAGCTGCTGAAAATTATTATGCCCTTTTTCCGCTGCGTAATGTTCTGCCCCTAATCGAATGGAACCAACGGGAAATTCAATTGGAGGGTTGTATTTAGTTTTACATGCTATTACTCTTTGACCAACGTTAATTGTAATTGCATGTTATCAATTATGTTTATTTTGTTATGTTTAAATTTGCCATGCTATTACTTTTATACCAACGTTAATTGTAATTGCATGACATAAATTATGTTAAATTTTTCGTTTCTGCCCAACGGTGATGCGAAAAATTCTTATGAGCATGTTGTTAATCATACCAACGTAAGGTTAACATTCATGCAAATTAATTATGCGTTTTCCTAATGTAAATTTTAAATTTTTTCAGCTGCTTCTGTTTCCGCTCAAAATAATGCAATTGAGCCACTTAATGGTAGTAACTTTCAGAAATGGAAGTTTACGCTTATGACGACTTTCCAGCTCTTGGATCGGGACTATGCGTTCAGGTTCGATGAGCCTGTCGCTCCTAGTGAAGGGGAGGACAATTTTGACGATAAAATGAAGGATTACAAAAATAATGTTGAGAAGTGGGAGCGGTCTAACCGCGTTTCACTTGCTGTGATGAAGAACTCTATCAGTGAGGCCAGCAATCCCTGAAAAGGAAAGGGTAAAGGACTATTTGTCCTCCATCGAGGATCACTTTAAGGGGTCCTCTAAAGTTTATGCTACCACACTGATGCACAGGCTCATGAACACTAAGTACAATGGTACTGAAAATGTCCGTGAGCACATTATGACCATAATCAATATTGCTGCCAGACTTAAGACAATGGACATGGCAATTTCTGATGGTTTTGTTGTCCATTACATTATGATGTCTCTTCCTAAGCAATTTGAAGCTTTCAAGGTGAACTATAACACCATTAAGGACAAGTGGACAATGAGCGAGTTGATCGCTAATGTTTCTCAAGAGGAAGAGAGGCTCAAGGCTAAAGGGGCTACTGATTTTGTGAATCAAGTCGGCTCCTCAAATAAAGCTGACCCCTCTAGAAATAGAGGTGGCTACAAAGGAAAGGGAAAGAAGGAGCAAGCCTACTCCCCTTATCAGAAGCCACAGCACCCACAGCATCCTAAGGCGCCTAAAAACGCTTCAGGTCCTGGGAGCTCAAATGGACAGAAGAAAAGTGATGAGTGTTACTTTTGTCAGTCGAATGACCACTTCAAAGATGATTGTCCTGGATGGCTGAAATGGCTCGTCAAGAAAGGTACTTATGAAATTAGTTTTGTTGATGAAGTATTTTATGCTGATTTTCCTATAAATTCTTGGTGGATTGATTCTGGTGCCACTGTGCACGTTACGAATTCTTTGCAGGGATTCCATATGTTGAGAAGTCTCAGAGGGGAAAGAAGCCTAAGAGTGGCTAATGGGATGGAAGCCGAAATTCAAGCTGTCGGATCGGTTTCTTTAGTTTTGAATAATGGTTTTGTAATAAAACTTAATGATGTTCTTTATATTCCGTCGATGAGAAGAAACTTAACTTCCATTTCATTATTAGATAATGATGGATATTCTTGTAATTTTGGACACGGAATGTGTTTGATTTATTTTAATAATGATAATGTTGGTCGTGCCATCCGACACGACAAGCTTTATATGTTATCCCTGCAAGATTCTCCTATATCCATGAATGTATGTGATGTGAATAAAAAGCGCAAGCGAATTGATGAGACTTCGTCGAAATTGTGGCACTGTCGTTTGGGCCACATTTCGAGGGGGAGAATTGAACGTCTCATTAAAGAAGAAATTCTCCACCCTTTAGACTTTAATGATTCGGATGATCATTGCCTCGATTGTATCAAAGGCAAGTATGTAAAGCAAATAAAGAAAGGTGCTACTCGAAGCACAGGGATTTTGGAATTAATTCATACTGACATATGTGGTCCTTTCCCTGTGACATCTGTGGATGATTATGATTCTTTTATTACGTTCACTGATGATTACTCACGTTATGGCTATATCTATCCTATTAAAGAGAGATCGGAAGCACTTGATAAATTTAAGATATTTAGGGCTGAAGTCGAAAATCAGCACAGTCTAAAGATTAAAGTAGTGCGCTCGGATCGTGGGGGAGAGTATTATGGGCGACACGCAACTTATGGGCAGATTCCTGGTCCTTTTGTCAGGTTCCTACAAGAAAATGGTATAGTCGCCCAGTACTCAATGCTTGATGATCCCCAGCAAAATGGAGTAGCGGAAAGAAGAAACCGCACACTTATGGACATGGTTCGAAGTATGTTGAGTTACTCCACTTTACCAGTAAAGTTATGGATGGAAGCATTAAAGACCGCTGCACATATACTCAATCGGGTTCCCAGTAAATCAGTGCCTAAAACACCTTATGCATTATGGACTGGGAGAAAACCAAGTTTGAACTACCTCTATGTGTGGGGTTGTGCAGCTGAAGCTAAAGTATTTAACCCACAAATTGGGAAATTAGATCCCAAGACTGTGAGTTGCCATTTTATTGGCTATCCTGACAGGTCTAAAGGGTACCGATTCTATTGTCCAGATCGTACCACAAAATTTGTAGAGACAAGACACGCTGTGTTCTTGGAAAATGATGGCATCAGTGGGGACTTAGAGCCCAGGAAAATTGATCTTGAGGAAAAGCGGATTTATGTTGCTTTACCGCTAATCCGACAGACTGATTTTCCTGTGCCCCAAGTGGTTGTGCCCACAGTTGATCCTGTAGTTGCAACTCCTGTTGCGCCTCCAGTTAATTCTGTGGCTACTCCTTCTGTTGAGGGCTCTGAAAGTACAAGTGCGGCACCTAATGATGAGCCTTCACAGGCCTCTGTGACAATTAATGAACAACTTAATGAGCCTGCTAATGAACCTGTCAGGAGATCAGAACGAGTAAGGAGAGCTGCCATCCCAAGTGATTTTGAGGTTTACATGAATGAAGATGATCTTGGGAAGGTGGATGATCCTAACTCTTATAAGGAAGCTATGAAGAGTAAGGATTCATCTAAGTGGCTAGATGCCATGAAAGATGAAATTAAGTCTATGGGCGATAATGGTGTATGGGACTTAGTAGAAATTCCTAATGGAGCCAAAACAGTAGGCTACAAATGGGTCTACAAAACAAAACGTGACTCCAAAGGGAATATCGAAAGGTTTAAGGCGAGACTTGTGACGAAAGGGTTTACACAAAGAGAAGGCGTTGACTATAATGAAACCTTTTCTCCTGTCTCAACAAAAGATTCATTTAGAATCATAATGGTACTCACAGCACATTTTGATTTAGAGTTGCACCAAATGGATGTTAAGACTGCATTCCTGAATGGAGACTTGTATGAAGATGTTTACATGACACAACCGGAAGGTTTTGTTGTGGAAGGCGGGGAACATTTGGGATGCAAGCTAAGGAAATCCATATATGGTCTGAAGCAAGCTTCTAGGCAATGGTACCTTAAGTTCGATGCAGTCATAAGGAAATTTGGATTTAAGGAGAATGATGTTGATAATTGTACTTATGTTAAGTTCATGGGGAGTAACTACACCTTCTTAATTCTTTATGTGGACGATATATTATTGGCCAGCAGCAGTGTGGATATGCTGCGGGAAACTAAAAGATTTCTCTCGTCCAATTTTGACATGAAAGATCTCGGTGAAGCATCTTATGTTCTTGGCATTGAAATTCACCGAGATAGGTCCAAAGGAACATTAGGTTTATCACAAAAAGCATACATTGACAGAGTACTAAAGAGATACAATATGCATAAATGCTCTGCCTCGCCTGCTCCTATTGCTAAGGGTGATAAGTTTGGAAAATTTCAATACCCAAAGAATGACTATGAATATGATCAGATGAAGGCTATACCTTACGCTTCTGCTGTCGGAAGTATTATGTATGCTCAAGTATGTACGCGTCCTGATTTAGCTTTTGTTACCGGGATGCTTGGCAGATATCAGTCAAATCCAGGACCGGACCACTGGAAAGCCGTTAAGAAAGTCCTACGTTATATGCAAGGCACTAAAGGTCACATGCTCACATACAGAAAATGCGATAACCTTGAGGTTGTCGGCTATTCTGATGCTGATTTTGCTGGGTGTAAAGACACTAAGAAGTCCACATCAGGTTACATTTTCACCCTTGCAGGAGCAGCAATATCATGGAAAAGTGTAAAGCAAACACTTACTGCATCGTCGACAATGCAGGCTGAATTTGTGGCATGTTATGAGGCTACCGGGCAGGCTGTATGGCTTAAGAACTTTATCCCGGGATTGAGAGTGGTAGACAGCATTTCTAGACCACTCATTCTGTACTGCGATAATCAACCCGCAGTTTTCTATTCGAGTAACAATAAGTCAAGTGCGGCTGCCAAGCACATTGACATAAAGTACCATGTTGTGAAAGATAGAGTCCAGGATCAAACAATTAAGGTTGAGCATATTGGAACTAAATTTATGCTTGCGGATCCGCTCACAAAAGGCTTACCACCCAATATTTTTCGTGATCATGTTGCTGACATGGGTTTATTGGAGAGCATGTGATCCTGGAATAAGAGGACCATGTAAAGTAACCAACTCCCATGAAGTATTATGTTATCCAATCGATATAGAAAGGAGCACTATAAGTACTGATGTCCAGCGGTACTTAGTTGACTGTTGTGACACATTACTTTGGTGTGAATTTTTATTGAGAGAGGGCTTATGATGTTTAGCCTTACGATCAAGGGGGGAATGTTAGGTTTTTGATCTAAGGCCAAACGGCCGAGACGAGGGAGACGTGGGAAACCCACGTCCCGTTTTTTCAGCGCCCTGATCGGGGGTGCCTAACCGACTTGTGGTTACGGTCCCCCGTTGCAACAACGCCATATAAGAGAAGGAGTTCCGGCCTTTCCCGTGGTGTGATTCATGTGAGAGCCAAAACCCCGAACAAACCCGAAAAGCTACCCGATCTGCTGTGCGCTGCTAGCAACGGGAAGGCCGTCATCGCCGCCTCTGCAGGACTCCGCCGGCGACACCCCGTACACCGGCGACACTGCGGTCTTCGCTCATGGCGTTCATCGGCGACCGTAAGTCCCCCAAACTCCCCTAACCCTAAGTGTTCTAGATGCTAGACTAGCGGCTTAATGAAGTGCATGATGATTAAGGAACCCACAAATTTAACTTTCTCAGTGTTGTGCTAGCCAAATCTAGAACTTCATCATGCCCTCTACCTCTAATGCGATATTGAATATCATGCGCCAACAGTTTACTAAAAAAAAACCACTGAAATGTTTAATGTGTGAACTTGTTGGCTCGGGGGCACCTATATGGAGCAAGGTTGTGGTGATTGAGGTAATGGGTTTGAGTCCACACTATTTAATTCCTCCAAGCTATTGTTTTTTTAAAAAAAAAAGTCGACGCATGAAACTTAATAGGAAAAAAAGAGGATAGAGATTCTCATGGTCACCTTTTGTATTTTTTTGCATTGGATCTTACATCAACAGAAAGTAAAGCTCTCCAAATGTAAAGCTCTCCAAAAAGGCGGCTTTGTATTCCTTTCTTTCTCATAGACAAACAAACATCTCTTTTGTAATGTTATCTTCTTTATGTGATTGTTCTTTTCCTCTTCCCCTAGGCTGGGCATAAATTTATATTTTAGGGACCAATGGTCATAGACCTAGACATGCATGCATATATATCAAGATCTAAATCATCGCAAAGAGACGAAAGACGAGATTAGGCCAAGATCTTTTCCACCCATCTACCTTTCCATCGGAACAAAGTAATCCAGCAAGCAACGCAGTGCTATTGCATAATAATATAACTCGAAGCAAAGCTGCGGGGCCTCATCGAATGCCCAATCAAGGAAAAGAAGACGGGTGCCGTCGAACCTTTGGCCGGCCCCGATCGACCCAAAGCTGCGGCAGTCGAATCAAATCGCTCACTCATGCACCAGTACCAGCAATACGAGCGCTACTCATTTTGCAATTCATTGCCTGGCTCGCCTCCGACAAATTTGATCCGTGTATCCATTTGGTGGGCCGATGTCTTGGCTTCCAGTATTGTCGCATCAGTGCACCTTGCTATGCCGAGGACACATTCAGATCGCGAAATATTTCTTATGTTATTGTAAGGATGGAATATTTCTAGTAAAATTTGGAATGTTTCTTATAAAATTTGTGTGTTTTAAGTAGGTTTTATAGTCTGTTCATATTGTCTTCTGTTTCTAGATTCACTTAGATGAGTTAGTAGAAGTCTGAAGTTAATATAAACACACGGCTTCCCAAAACAGCTTCCACATTCTCGTTACAGAGATAAAACAAAGGGTTACGGGCGCATTATACATTCCACTTTCTCCACCATTCGTATCTTCGTTCTAAAAGTTATTCCTTTCGATCGCTACTATTTATTTTCAGCCAAAAGTTATCGACTGCAGCTAATATGTACACGTCTTAGATGATGCTACTTATGCATCTTTTTTGCCACGCACGGTGCGTTATCATACCGTTCCCAATTCCTAGTTCCGCTACCACTTTGCTGTTTGATTGTACAGGGGAAGCTGAAGGGATCTACTAGTAATGGAATCACTCTACTGCTGCTACTCCTAGCCAAAGTGATCTTGTCACGGGACAAGGATAGGATTTACCGGCCGGGAATCGCTCGATCGCCTCCTTTGGGCATCGGCATCATGATGGCTTGATCATGTCGGGATTCGGACGAGAAACGGACGCGCTGCCTGATGGGGACC
Organism: Dendrocalamus latiflorus; assembly: GCA_017311315.1. NCBI lineage: Eukaryota > Viridiplantae > Streptophyta > Magnoliopsida > Poales > Poaceae > Dendrocalamus > Dendrocalamus latiflorus. Next base: position 19,815,959 of record CM029665.1, on the reverse strand, counting down.
CTCGGCCCTCTCATCGCATCGTCTGCGCGCGCACTCCGAGGCTGTTCGCTGTTGTTGCTATGATACTTTACTAAAAAAGACTTATATTAAACGTTTTATTACAGTTGATTTATCAAAACCGTTAGTGCTAAATATAATCATAGACGATTTAAATTTAGAGATCATCTGTATTGCTGTCAATACTAAAAACCATATGTAAAGAGATAATATCAAGGACGGTTCATAGACGAGTCTGTTTGATTGTTCATGTTATCACAGACGGTTTGTATTAAAAAATCGTCTGTGATATGTTTTCCACCTCACAATCCTCTAAAATTTCATAATCGCTCGCTTGATGCCAAGTAGGATTCCGTTCCAAGATATCTCTAGGAAAGCGGGTATAATTTTTGCATATGGTGTCTGTTTTTAATGTTCTTGTACTCGCTGAAAAGCTAACGATGAGTCCGATCCAAAAAAATTGACTAGCTTGTGCTCGTCACCCTCTAAGACCCCTAAAATCAGCCATCTTTAGCCTCAAATTTACATTGCAAGTTTTTAGTTTCTATTTTTTGCCAAAATTTTTGATGTTCCATTCGGAATTTGGGGTTTGCCACAACTGCAAAGTTGTAGATGTCATTGAAATATTTCAAACGAGCATATATAAGCCATATAAAACTTTGCTATTGTATCTTTTGAGACTAGTTGTTTACATTGCACCGGTATATATAGATATTGTCTTCAATAATTATGTATCACAGACGGTTTGTGGTTCAAATCGTCTGTGATCATTACGTATCACAGATAGTTTATGATTCAAACCGTCTGTGATAATTATGTATACCTGATCGTTAGGCCCGTCGATCCTTTCCAACCCAATCCTACCCAATAGAAACTTACCAACCCCCACCCCACGGATTGTAGGTCCACCTCTTCGTCCGCGTGCCCATTCTGTCAAAAATTTCCCACTCATGCCTCTCCCTCCTTTGTACATACTCACCCAAACCCATCCTCTACCGCACTCAAAATCTCTCCAGCCTCCTCACCGCCTTCCTCCTCGATCCCGACCTTGATGGCCCTTATGAAGTAGACGGCACGCAAGTCTACGGGCAGCAAGACGCTGTGGAAGTAGCTAGCTACCAAGACAGCACTCAAGTCGGCGTCGACGACGGCGGGTGTCAAGGACATCCAGCTCGTGTGCTGCATCAGGGGCGAGAGAGCCTAGACATAGAGGCCTCGTTGGCGTAGTTGAGTTTCTACTGTGTGCTAGGATCTTTACTTTCTCTATGTTCTTTCCATATTTAAGAGTTGGGTTCGTAGGATTAGGAGATATGTTCTTGCTATGTTTTTACTGTGTTAGATGGGTAACCTACTCATCATTTTGTTATGTTGTAATGATGGATTCTAATTTTAATGGAAATGGAATGTGTTGTTTGTGTTTCCTGCTATATTTGCTTGTTTTCAAATGGCATAGTTAACATTTTTTGAGGCTAGCCAAAAAACGGAAAAAAGGTATAGAATGAACTATCACAGATGATTTTGTGATATAAATCGTCTATGAAGGACTATCACAAATGGCTCGAACAAAAAATTATCTGTGATACTCGTACATCACAGACGGTTCAATCTACCAATTGTCTGTGATGCTCACACATCACAAATAGTTCTATCTACCAACCGTTTGTGATACTCGTCCATCACAGATGGTTGGTATCACAGATGATTTTTGGTTTGAGCTATCTGTGATAGTATTTTTTATAAACGGTTCTAGTTACAAACCATATGTGTTGTATTTATCACAGACAGCTTACAAACCGTCTGTGATAACCACTGATTATCACTAACCTAGTAACCTATAAATTCAGACATTCAAAAAACTACCAGTGATAATAGTTCTGAACTATCTATGATAATCTTTTTTGTAGCAGTGGATGGAGCCCAGCCGCTTGATATCTGCAGTTGATTCTGCGTGACCTGAAGCCTGAACAGAAGATTTGTCCGGTCTAACTCACGACCAAAGGTACTCCTTACGTCTAATCCAACAAGACATCATTATGTTATTCGAAGATGTGATGAGGTTAGTATAACGTACGTCACTGATATCGATGTGCAGGAAATTTTGTGGAGAGTCATAGGCCAAAAAGCATGTCATTACGCCATCAAATGCCAAGTAGAGAGACAACACTGAAGGAAGATACGTTGCCATTGGAGGGGCGATACATGTCACGGCGTGTCCTTACCTCGCCGGTTTGACACATGTCTAAAGCAGACAAAGGAGATCAAGTATACTGTTAGCGAGAAAGCACCAACAATGTTGTCATTTGGCGTGTGAAAATGACACCGTAATATGGTGACAAGAACCACAGCCACACTGACTGTTCGGCTGAACTCGCCGCTAACAATACGGACAAGTACGCGGAGAGGCTCACAGAAGACAAAAAACTCTCCAGAGAACTGAAGAGCTCAAAGCCTCAACCACAATTCCATCTCACAGGCACGTCTTAGTCATGTACGAGAGGTGCACAAGCCCTTATTCGTCTTTGCTATCCTGATGCCAGTATTATTCTGTCCATCCCAATGCATATACAGAGGGCCTTCATCGTATCAGATCCATCGTACAGACATGGACCCCCTGATACACAAGAACAAACATCGATCGATCCTTAACAATGAATAATTGATCCATGCATGTCTGGTGATAGCGGAGTGCTCATATATTACAACGAAAACATAAACTTTGTACGAGATAACATGAAATACTTGTCATAAACTGTTGCTTACCTCGGAAAAAAATATTATGGCCCAATTTTTTTTAGATAAAGGATATAAAATCTGACCTCTATATCTACTTGGGATATATACAGCCAAAAATTACACGAGCACTTAGGCTCAAAGCCTCAACACTGAGGATCACACAACATCAACAAGAAAGAGAGCTAAAAGACTATGAAAAAGCTAGAAAGACTAAGCTTCATAACTTCTTCTCCGTCCTTATTTTCAACCAAGCTCCTAATCTCCTCCAACTGAGCCACTCAAACTCTGGTCTACTTTGCGTGAAGATGAACCTCTGAGGCAACGTCTTCATAGAGGCGATGAGGGTCGCCGACGCCGCCCGCCTCACCGAGACAAGGTTTTCACCTGGGGAACATAATACATGAGAGCTATGGAGTGCCGTGACAACCCTCCAGGAAGGGAAATGGCGTCCAAAGGCGTCATAGTTGTCGAGACCGGTAGGAACACCGGCAAGGCTTTCGCCAGCACCTCCACAGCAACCCACGCACTACCTTCACACAAAAAAAAGACCGCCACCAGCACACCGAGGTCCTGCTCGCCTCAAGGCCATGGCATAGCCACCCTTGAACCCCACGACGAACCGCTTCCCGCTCAAACAACGTCGCGCCATGGTTCCCTGGACAAACCCAGCAGCCATAGCTCCTGCCGCATCCCGGCCTTTGCCGCCAGCGCCGATCAGCCTCCTCCACCCGCCGGACGGCACGCTCCAGCGTGCCCACCCTCTCCGTCAGCTTGCTCTGCCCACACAGAGCCGGCCGACGCCTCGGCTCCTCACCTGCCGCCCGCATGCGGCCACCACTGAATCGCCACCCTTATGCGGCAGCCGCCACTTGCCGGCCCTACCCGCAGCCGCGCCCCACACGGGGCTTGCCGCAGGTCTCGATTGCCGCCGAACCGCGCCCGCCGGCGCCCGCTCGCCATACCATGCCGACGGCCCAAAGCCACATTGACTTACCGTGAGCACGCCCACAGGCCGCCGCGACCGCCGCGTCGTCCCGCCACTCCTGGAGAGCGCCGGCCCGCCGCCTTGCGCCGCTCGGCCTGAAGCTGACCGCCCGCGCTCCGAATAGCGCCGCCGCTGCCGGCTTTGGCTCCTCCGCCGCACCCCGCATGGCGCCCGCCACCGTTGGCCGCCACCGGCAGCAGCACGGCACCGGACGCCTCCGCCGGCCGGCAGCCGCACGGCGTTGCCTCTGCCGGCCGACGCTCCCGCACCGACTCCCAAGATCACCACGGCCGCCGCTTGCCCGAAGCAAGCCGCCCGTCCGAAGCGTGACCCGTGGCTACGCCCACCGAACGGAGCACGGGAAGAAAAGGCCCCGCCGTCGCCCTCCTTGCGTCCACCGGTGACGGCGAGGAGGAGGGATCCGGACAGGGGTGGGAGGTGAAGGGACGGGGGTGGAAGGTCAAAAAACCTAACCCTACATGATGGCCCAATATCTTTAGCCAATTTTAACACAACATGGAACAACAGGATCTCATAAGCTAATATTTCTTTATCGACGACATTGCAACAAATTAGATTTCAATTTCTTAATGAACAAAGCACAAAGCCCAAAAAGAAATACCTATTAAAGCAAAAGCTGAATAAATCCATCAGTTTGTCCACATAGCCCGCAGACTGCACACCCCTAGCCGGCTCCATCCCGCTGCTTCTCCGGACAACCGTCGCCCTTGCTGCAGTTGCCCTACCTGCTGACCGGCACAAATGAAAAGTCTGTTGAGCTGGCATTCGCATAAGACGACAGCTGGCCATTTTGTCGCCGTATTGCTACGCCCTATCGAGCTCGACTCGTCACTCACAAGGCTCGTGGCCGACGGCAACGCACCCACTATGCCACATCCCAGCGTGCGGCCACCTTCTCCTCTAGTCAGCGCTTGAAGCGGTAATTGCAGACCCTGATCCCCACTCAACATCCTCCCACATAGCGTCCTTCGGTGTGCATGGCATAGTTGGTCGTGCACTGGGCAGCAGAACATGTGGCCTTAGCATTGCAAGCATCCCCTTGTAAATTTCTACATCTTTATCCCACTATGTGATTAGTGTTTCCAAAACTTTGTTGTATTTGCACTTTTTTAAGGATGGATGGTCCACCACATGGACAGACCTCTCACCCGATTCAAAATTTGAAATTTGAATGGCATTATACAAGCACAGTACACCTTACCATATACTTTGTATTTCACATGCAAACAAAATAACACAAACTGCCACATACATGTATTTGTACCAAATAATACCGAACCTTTTGCATACAAAAAATTATGCACAAAAACTATACACACATAGAGGGAGAGAGAGAGAGAGATGGATGTTGCTGGCATTGAGCGTCAACGATACATGCTTGTTGGAGATGCACCGACGTGAGGTCCACATCGGCAATGTCGATGACAAGGTGAAACTCCGTTGCACCTAGCGGCAGTGAGGTGCATAGTGGCGGTGTTGACAACGAGGTGTACCTCCGATGCACACGCTTCCTAGGTCGACGGCACGTGACGCCACAGCCGCCTCGCCATGGCACACCGCCGTCACCTCCCATGGCGCTGCTCAACACCTAGAACGCCATCGCTGCCCACGCCGTCGCTGCAACCTTTCTTGATTCGCGTTCCACCTCTCGCTGTCCTCTTCGCCTTCCCTCTTGTCAACCTACCGTCCATGTGTTGTGCTTGCTGATGTGAGGATCACGCCACAGCATGTGATTGGGACATATAACGGGAGGGCATAATGAGAGAGGGAAAACGAGTATTGGGGAAGGAATTAGAACTGGAGAAGGTGATCGTGGGTGGGGATTTGGTGGATGGAAGATGGTGGAACTTGAGAGGGCTTCATGGGGACCAAAGGAACTGTGAGAGGACCCATCTGTTGATGCTCGATTTCTCTTCGATAGAAGGGAGGGGACGATGTACCAATATCACCACCAACTTCTTCTTTTAAGCAATAGAAATATCTCACGTTACATGATTCGTCACACCTACAACAATAATGTAGCCTGCCTAGCACGTGAATCACACCAAAACAACTGAGCAAATTACTACTGAAAACTAGTAAGCTATAGGGCTCAATCTAGTTTAGCAACACCATCGTGGTTGGTAGAAAGAAAATTTTGCAAGAACTCTCTCAGCGGAAGTGTTGCAGCAGCCGGTTGGCCTCCCGTACGCCGCTCAGGTAGGCTGCGTGCGTTGTCGAGTAGTGTGTCCGGTGCGTCGCCTCGCCAGCGAACAACACCCGCAGCGGCGTCCGTTCGGCCTCCGGTGCGCGTGGCAGCGGCTCGGCCATCAGATCGAGATCCTTCCCGCTTGATCCGACGGCCACGTAGCTATAGGACCCGAGGAACAGCGGGTCCGTGGCCCACCCGCTCCTCTTGATTCTCCTCACCCTCCACCGTGCCCTCGCCGTCGCGGTGGCCCCACTGCAGCGGCGCGGTAGGGTCGGGAGGAAGGAGTCCAGTGTGGCGTGGACCCCGCGGATGACTTCATCGTCGGGGAGAGACTCGAGGTGCACAGCCTCCCGCCCGGCGAACCATGCCAGCGCCACGCTGGAGCCCGCATGGACGGGGCAAATTGACTCCGTGCCCCGCATCCACCACGGGATCTTCGCCACGTGGCCCCCGAACGCCATGTGCAGGAACGGAAAATCTGGCGGCGGCGCCATGGCCAGCTGCTCATCGCCGCCTTCCGGTTCAGGCGCCGCCACGGCCTCCACCTCCATGAACAGCTTGTTCACGACCCCGAAGCCCAGGCGCGCGACGGCCTCGCGCTTGAACGGCGGTAGTGGCGGGTCGAAGGCGATGGCGCCCGCGGCGGAGGCGTCCTTGCCGAGGCTGGCCTTGAGGACGCCCAGCGAGACCGTGAGGATAACGTGGTCCGCGGTGAGCGTCGGCGCTCCGTCGGCGAAGTGGAGGCGCACAGGGGTTTCTCCCCAATCGAGACGGCGGAGGCGGAGGCCGAGGCGGACGGTGCCGGGCGGGAGCGCGGCGACGAGGTGCTCCACCACGCGGGAGTACCCGCCGGGGATCGTGACGTGGTCTCCGGGGAAGTCGCGGTACTCTCCCTCGGCAGCGAGGTCGAGGTCGCCAAGGTCGTCGGCAGAGGTGTCCGTTCGCTCCCGGTTGATGTGCATGGCGAGCAGCGCCTCCTCGACCTCCTCGAGCTCCTTGCTCCGGCCGGGGCGCGCCGCCTGATACGCTCGAAGCCCCCGTCGCAGGTACTCCTCCACGCCACCCCCTCTTTCCGCCTCGCCGGCGCGCGCGGCCTCCATCATGCCCCTGTAAAGCTTCTCGATCGGCTTGGCCACCGTGTCCGCGTCGACGACGTCGCCGCCCTCGGCGACAGTCACCACGCGGTCGGGGAACCCGTCCATGCGCTCGTACGGGAGGGCAGCCGCCTCCTCCCTGAGCGCGCCGGCGTCGCGCGCCAGCGAGTACACGGGGCTCCCGACGATCCCCTGCACCCACGTGGCGCCCATCTCGATCCGGTGCCCGGCGAACTCGGACGTCAGTATCCGGCCGCCGACGCGGTCCCCGGCCTCCACCACCGCCACCTCGAACTTGTCCCCGCCCGCGCCGCACAGCCGCTGCGCCGCCGCGAGCCCGGCTATGCCCGCGCCCACTATGACAATCCTCGGCTTCTTCGCCACCATCCTCGCCTGCCGCGCGCGCGTCTCGCAAACCACACACAGGTCACAGGTGGCCGCAAAGCCACGGGCACGAGCAGTTATAGCGAGGAGCCAGCCAAGTGAGACGAGCAAAAGAACACAAGTTACACGACACGGGGGAAAGCGGTGGCACTACGCATACGCAAACAACACGACGAGCCCCTCCTTTTTACATTAGCGCGCGCGCGCGTATTGCTGTGCAGTGCGCTGTTGTCAGTATGAGCGCGTACTACGTAGTAATGAGAAAGTGTGTGTTTGGCGCACGCAGCTTCTCTGTTTTTCTTCTTCTTACCTTCCTCGTATTTTTATCGACGTGTTAAAGATTTAGAGTATTTTTTCTGTCCCTCTTATATTACCCTGATATTCTAGATATTCGCTACATAAATACAAGGGACAAAGTGAAAAGAATAGGAAAGCTGCTTTCGTGTTTGGCTACATGCCGTCGGAGCGCAAACTTGACTACGGCTAATAGGAATACGTACGCGTTGGTTTCCAGGTTACTACGGCTAGTGTGCCTGCTGGTCTCGTTGTCCGGACAAGACCCGGGAGGGGTCCCTCTCGCTACTACCTTTCGCAGCGGCACCTTCACCAATCGCGCTCAATAATGCCACCTCCACATGTGCCGGCCCATGTTTGCGACAGGTGGTTTCGGTCGTGTGGATTCTCCATCTCATCAAGCTCTGCGGCTGCGCGCTCGTGCTTCATGCGCTCGCTTGCTGCTCATGGCGGCGGGCCGGATAAGAAATTCGCGGTAGCTAATGAGTCGTAAATCTCGTCAAGTTACACGCTTAACAGTGCAATTGCAAGCGAGCTAATCTGCTTGTTTTGCACGGCTCGTGCTGTCTTGTGTATCGCGCGGACGGTCTCGATCCGCAGCGTAGAGAATCTCGCAGTAATGGCGGGCTGACCTCTGAATAAACCTTCTCGGATCCTTTTCCAATAAGACACGCACTGTTTATCAGAATCTTTGTCGTGTGGTTGACGAATAATACGCGGTTTCAGCGAAATAATTTTAGATTCATTATGAATATAAGGGAACAATTCCAATAATGAACAAGTAACATGAACACTAGTAAAATATATGCAATTACATGACTCTTTCTCATATCATCTAGAAGTGAAATCATAATCAACATGATAAAGAGAAGAGGATAAACAATCGGCCAATTGCTCAAATTGTCATCGTTTATGTTGCAATAAAGAGAAGAGAATAAACAATCGTCCTATTGAATGTGTTTTATAAATATGTTGAAGTACATGCATCTGTCTCTGCTGGAAAAATGACATGCGGTACGACCAACCATGTGTTAGTGGTCTGACTGGTCTTGTCATGGTGGTACGATTGGCTCTGTTTGAGCTGTTGGACCAGGCGGAGGTACAAATGACTCATGAAAAGCGGTCCGAGCAGACTACGTGGTGTTACGTGAGCAGTCAGACTGGCCATGTAGTATGACCGGTGTTATGCGAGCAGTCAGACTGGCCATGTAGTATGATCGGCCCGTGTGGTAGTCTGACTAGCCCCTGTGAGGGCGGTCTAACCGGCTGAGGCTATAACAACTAGCTTTCTAGCCGTTGCGAGGAGGGCGGTCTGACCGGACCTTTGCCTGCGGTACTATCACTCCTAATTTTTTTGCTTCCAATGGCTAGTTTCCTTGTGTAAGGGTATAAATATCCCCTTATGGCAGATTGGAGATGTGGTTGTTGAACTCCATTCTATTCCTTTTGAGCTAATGTGAACCTTTTCTCTTAATTATGCATGTGTTACATATTGTGAGCAAGGAGATAAGTCCCTAGTTGTATGTGTTACATTTAGACGTGGATTGAATATCTATGGTTGCATTCATTGCATTTGGTGAGAGTCAAGTAAGAGGCTTGACTTGTTACTCTTGGAAGTTGTCGTATCCTAGACGACATTGGAGGTGCCATGTCCAGTAATCTTCTCAAAGAAACTTGTGAGAAGGCTTGAATTCTTATAATTCAATTGTTTCTTTGTTACCCTAGGATTGATAAGCTTAGGGTGTTGGTGTATTTAAGTGAAACTAGATGAATTAGGTCTTAATTATGCAAAACCAATTTGATATATTCTTCCGCATATAAACTCAGTTTTAGCCAAATGGAGATTTTAAAAGCACATATGCACCTCATCTAGTCGGCCTCCTTGACCTAATAGTCACCTAGTACTAGAGATTAGATAATTAACCAACAACAAAAATCACTAGTAACTGACAACATAAATCACTAGTATGTCACATCGAGCAAGATAACCAGGCTAGTAACCGACAACGTTAACATAAATCACTAGTACGTCACATTGAACAGGATAACTAGCTAAGAAATCAATAGAGAAACATCTCACATAAGGGATGGTACTCAAAGCCACCAAGTAGAAAACACAGCAAGGCACGTCAAGGTTGATGTTGTCCCAGAAAACTTATCGCCGCCGCTATGTCATTGTGTGATCAGCATGGTTCATGGAGATACATTGCCCTTATCCACAATCAGGGCACACCAAATAGTGGAATCAAGGTGCAAGAATCGCCACACAAGACAATAGAGACGTGCGCACCGGACAAGAGACGCCACCACTAGATCACAGCGGAGAAGAGGACGACCTGGGTCCGTTAAGACTCCAGTCAATCTACCACTCTGGCCACCTCCTTCACCTCCGCCTTCCTCTGTGGCCCCGAATGGAACCTCAGGTTGCAGGAGGGAAGCTGAAGCACAACCAACTGTAGCCACCACAAAATCAAAGAACTGCAAGATTAATCGCCCAAGTGATAGAGGATAGGGTGTGAAGTGAGAAGTAACTCTCCGATCTGCTCCTTCCAGTGAGGAAATCACCAATATATAAAGGGAAGAAGCCATGGCGGCCGTCGGCCACCGAGAGAGTTGCGTGAGAGAGGCCACACGGGCCGATCTATGACAGGTGGGTTCTACCGGGCTCAAAATTACATGTTGAAGGCAATCAAAATTTGGAAATTACAACAAAAGTCCTCAGGTCCACCAGTAGTAGTCAGATGTGATCTGGCCACCTGTGCGCGCGCATATTTTACAAGAAAAAGCATGGATGATATGCGTACTACCGTACGTCTACATTCCAAGTACGTAGAGGAGAGCTACGTACAGATGTACGGTGCGTACAAACTAGTTCAGTTCAGGCGATGACAGGGAGATTTTGTCTTCATCCTTGTGCTTTCTATCGAATGCAAGTTGCAAAGCTAAGTTTTATAGCAATCATATGATCATTTGACCGTTATGGCATGGGGAGCAGCTAGGGAGAATAATTTGCAATTTTGCATGTACTCCTATATCTTGTACGAGATGAGTAAATCTGATGCCAATTCTGAAAAAAAGGACAAATATGATGGAACGTCACTATTCACCTGTCACTTACTACTGAACTCTGTAGTTGTTACGTACAGCTAGCTCTTGACGTTGTTTGCATATATGTGCCGATGTGCCGGCATCAACTGACAAAAGTTGCTCTCGCATCAAAAGAAAGGACGCCTTTCTTTGTCGTTTAAGAAGCTTACAAACCGCATACATGACGGTCTTAGGTGCCACATCTGAAGCTTTCTTAAGTTCTCTTAAGTGCCCTACTACAAACTGATGTGCCGGTGGACAGTCCTGAAATGTTTGTTTAGTTCCACAATCGTACGCTAACACGCTTTATTTTTAAGCAACTTGGGAGTTCTGCATTTGTAATGCTTTATTTTTTTCAATTCGAGGACTTTTTCTTAGAAAAGTATGATTTTTGTAGTACTTGATTCACCTAATACATTTGTAGCATATATATATAGGCCTCATGTTCAGTATTCCAAATATATAGCTTTAGCTATGTACCACTGAGAACTAATTATTGATCGAGGGGCAATTAATGTAAGTACTGTCAGGTTGTTGACGAGTCTCTTTTGGCATGGTTTTGAATGAATCTACTACATGGCCGTGGTTTTCTATTCATCCATTCTGTGTGTGGCTATCTTTCTTAAACTTTAAACTAGATAGCTCCTATGTACTATACTAACTTTAGCAGAGTCCATTTCAAAAATAAAAAAAGGTAGGGTCCCACTCTTATACAATCTTGCATGGTAGGTTTTTACGCTCCGCTAATTTCAGTTTGAGTTTCTGACTTCTGATTTATTTTTTACTATTCATGAATTTCGTCTTTTCTGAACTTTTGGCTTTTTTGGGTTTTTTTGCCTGTTCTTTTTTCGCATATTTGTTTGTATTATACGTGATGGGCTAACATGTTTTTTCTATTTTTAAATTTTTTTAAAAGTTAATTATACTAAATAAGCCACTATCAGCTACAGTGCAAATAAGCCAGCTACAGTAAAAATTCAGTTATAAACCAGACTTATTCAGTCCAAATGAGTACAGCCTAATCATACGCTGTCACTCAAGAACAACAGAACTATATTTTCCCAAGTTGTTGTGTGACCTTGAAAAGATGCTCATGTGTGGAGTTTCTTTTGAGCATACATTCGTTATTACAATTGCAGTCGTCGTGTTTCTCATTTTAGCACACGGTTCTCTAAAAACTGTAGAGTGCATTTCTTTTTCGCTCTTAAAGTGTTTTCATAAGCGCACTTATTAGGTTTTCCAAACAGGATTCCAGATGCCCCCATGCATGCGGCCATGCATGGTACGGTTGGAAGATCAACCGATCATTGCTTTGTTTTTGTATGCGTTAGCAAACAGTTCATCAGTCAACCGATCATTGCTTTGTTTTTGTATGCGTTAGCAAACAGTTCATCAGTCTCGCTTTGTTTTTCAAGTTACTATTTTTTCCTTGTTTGGTTACCATGACCACGGGGTTTCCTGTACTATAATGCATTTCCAGTGGGAGAATATGTACTATTTCGGTACTATCCACCAGGCCCGGATCCCCACCACTTTGCCCCTGAATGCCAAGATTAATCGCACAAATTTCATGCGCAAATGTTCATCTTGATGATTTGCGAACCTCGTGTTTCTTGAGGTACTGAGCATTAACGTTCCCTGTTCTTTTCATGACTTCTCATGAGTGACCCCAAGAAGAGCAACAGAGCCATTTGTTCATGCTAATAGAAGCACAACTTCACAATACAGCATACCTTGGGCTATAGGCTATAGCTAATCCAATCAATTAGGCATGATGATTGATGAGCTCCAGTGTGCAACAGCTTGTGAGATCATGAACGATCTTGTACTAGTCTCAAAGTTGGCCCCGTACGTGGCTACTGTTGGTGGGTTCGCACTTAAAGTTGGCCTGACCTATCATGATGTAATGGTGATTGTCAGTGTGGCTACTGTTCCTTCCTGCCGATTCTGGTGATTGATGAGCTCCAGTGTGCAGCAGCTTGTGAGAAAATGGTATGAAACGCACGTGTGCTCGCCAAGGCTCCCTGCAAACCCCATAAAAATCCTGCGAGCGAAGGCACGGCACGGATGCCTCCCTAGGCTCCTTCCTACAATTGAGCGTTCATTTGTTTTCTCCATCCATCCTACAAACGGAGAGAGAGAGAGAGAGAGAGACGAGAAGGACGTTGTGTAGCTTAAAGAAAAACCGGGTTTAAAGATAATGCTACAGTTCGGTAGTTTACAACTTCACATAATCAGCCCACTCGTTTCAGTTTCAATTTCCAACTTCTAGTTTATTATTCCTTATTTCATCTTTTTCTAATTTTTTTTAACTTTGTTGAGCTTTTTTTTCTGTGTTCCTTTGTATTGTTCATAATGAGATAACATGTTTTTTATTTTTATTTTTTTAAATTTAATTATGTTAAAAAGCTATTAGCTACTACATAGCAAAATAAGTTAGTTATAGTAAAAAATTAAAAGCCACGCAAAAAAAAGAAGAAGCCAAAGTGAGAGTCCAATGAGGCACTGCTCGATGTGGTGCTGCACACGGCCAAGTGGCCAACTATGCATTGACCAGTCAATACGCATGCAGAGGGGACAGCGCCCGGCTGGCCAGCTGATCGCTGGGCAGAGGCAGCCGAAGCAAATACGATTTAGCGCTAGTACATGTCCATGCATGGACGCAGAGGAAATCCGTATCCTGCGAAAAGAGAGCGAAATGATGGAGCGTGCCTGAGGCGGAGACAGTGCAGAGGACTGCTCAGTGACGCTACAATACCATGTGTCGCTGCCTGCCTACGTGTACCAAGGCGGAGGTGTACGTGTCGAGCTCAGATTGGATGGAAGTCGATCAGTACCCCTATCCCCAAGCCCACAAACCGAGCGCTAACACATGTACAAACGGAGGCAAACACACGAGAAACACACCCGTGCCGCGGTGCTAGCGCGATGGCGGGAGGCAGGGAGTGGAGTGGCCAATGGTGGCATGTACGAGTGGCCAATGGTGGCATGTACGTACGCACCTACCTACGGCTAGAGCGAGTTTGACTTAGCAAGCTCGAGCTCGGTAGAAACTCGAGCCGAGCTCGAGCGAGCCTAAGATCAACATCGAACTTTAAGCTGGGCTCGAGCTCGGCTCATGTAGGCTCGGTGCGTACCTGCGTGGTCGAATCCCGGTCGAGGAGGGGCGGCGCCGGCGGGGGAGGAGGGGTGTCGGGGGGAGGAGAGGCGTGGGCGGCGGGGGAGAGGAGGGGCGGCGGCGGGGGAGAGGAGGGGCGCCGGGGGGACGAGGGGCGGCGACGGGGGGCGAGGAGAGGCGGCGGCCGGTGGGGGGCGAGGAGGGGGACCGGGGGGGGGGGGGAGGAAGGGGACGTGGGGCGGGAGAGGGGGGGGGGGCGGCGGCGGGGCGAGAGGCGAGGAGGGGAATGGGGGGAGAGGAGGGGCGGCGGGCGGGGGCGGCGGGCGGGGGCGGGGAGGGGCGGCGGCGGCGGGGGAGAGGAGGGAGGGGGACGGGGAGGCGGCGGCGGGGGAGAGGAAGGGGACGGGGGTCGGGGGGCGGGAGAGGGGGTCGGCGGCGGGGGGCGAGGAGGGGCGGCGTCGGGGGAGAGGAGGGAGGCGATGAGGGGGACGGGGGTGGGGGGCGGCCGGCGGTGGGGCCCGCGGGTGGCGGCGGGGGGCCTGGGGGTTAGGGGGTGAATTTGAGAGGAGAGGCGGGAGGGAGGGGTGGGGCCGGGGGGAATTAGGGAGGGGTAAAAAATCCTAAGCTCACGAGCTATTCGAGCTCGGCTCGTTAAAGCTCGCGAACTTAGGATGAAACTCGAATTCGATTCGTTTGGAGCTCGAGCCAAGCTCGAATCGAGTCTAGAGCGAGCCAAGCTTGAGCAGCTCGCGAGCCTCGAGCTTTTTTTACAGCCCTACGCGCGACGTCCATGCCGCCGTGCCGCACGCGTGCCTGGGCTGCGCCATCGTAGCTAGGCGCGGGCCGCGGCATCTCCCCCCGCGCGCGGTGATATTGCGTGATAGAGGAAGCGGCGGTGGTGGACTTGCGCACGGCCTGGCTCCGTCCGCTGAGAACCCACGCAAGGCATGGCGGCCGGCGTGGTACAGGGGCGGTAGAACCGGGTGTTTTCAACTGTGCACGCCCACCGTTGGCCGTTGCTCGGCTTGCGCCGGGCCTGGCCGTGCGAGCTATGGGCCATCTCCCACCGAATCATGGTCCAATCCGCACGTACTTGCGAAGTTGCGTTCTCCCACGGGCGGTTGATGCTGGGCCGCTGAATTTGCTGGAATTTTGGAGTTTTTTTTTGCGAGGTGGAAATTTGGAGTTTGACCGATCTGGATTGGGCTTGTCGCTTGTGTGCAGAACTTGATGGGCCATGGCATAATCCTCCAATCTAGGCACGGTCTTGTGTCAATGCTAAAACCCGGCCGAGCCCTCCATGCATCAATGCTTCTTTCCTCAGTTGTTTGACCATCAAGGTATCTTCATCATTTCATCAATCATAGATTCATGGGGCGCTCTTGAAAGAGGAGGATAACACACTAGTACCAAACTACACTAGTAGTCTAGCACGAAAAGAAAGGAGACACTCCTCTCCACAAGAAAGGTGTTTGCAAGGGACAATTTCCAAAATTCAATAGTAGACACCTATTATAAAATGCTTTCATCAGACTTCAGAGACAACTTATAGTGAAAATATGGATAAAATAGCACCATATCAAAAACATTAGTATACGCAGACTTACGAAAGTGTCTAGGTAATCTAGCTAAGCAAACATGAGGTGGGTTAAGGTAACGGCACCATATAAAACCGCATGTGTATGCAGACGTAGATTACCTTATGTGAATACATAACGGAATAGCTGAGGCATGTATGCCCAAGTTTTATTTCACGACTATTAATTGCAGAACCAGCACAAAGTTCTCTCTGACACAAACTTATCACAACTTTAACCACTACTATTACACCACCATCATCATGGCTTTTATTGACATATCACACGCCAATATCACAATAGCAAAGTTAAAGCACACGATCATTTAATCGTTCACTTACGCACAAACTAATTAAACCCTCCAATGAAGGAAGGTAGAAGATTAGCCCCCGTGCCCTTCTTCGTACCCTCCGCTGGTGTCTTGGTCTCCTTGCTGCCCGTGGTGGCTGCGTCACCGCCGTCGATGACCTTCCCGGTCACGACCGGTGGGACGGGCAAGTCCTCCTGCGCGGGCTGCTCGAGCTGCCACTCCCCAGTTTGGTTGAGCACCATCCCCTTGTTCCTCTCCACCCACCACGACTCCGGTACGAGGTTGTCGTCCTTGAGGTAGGCGCACGACTTGTTCACCAGCGCCACGCTCCGCTTCACCTGGAGCTTGAACTCTCTGTCCTTCCCGTTCCATCCGGCCACAGTGTGCAGGATGGCCTGCAGGTTGTGGTAGTCGCCGATGTTGGTGGAGTCCGGCTTCAGGTAGGGCGACTTCTTGGAGTCCACGGCGAGGACGTTGCCGACGTTGGCGTAGCCGAGGAGGTTGCTCGGGTAGAGCGGGATGAGGTCGGGCATGTTTCTGACGTGCAGCGCGCGAAGGTTGGGCAGCTCGTCGAACCGCTTCTTGAACTCCGGGTTCCCGATCTGCGGGCTCCCGAACACGATGGCCGTGACGGGGATGTGCGCGTCGCCGACCTTGGACACGCCGTTCACCACGATGTCGAACGCGGAGAGCGTGGCCAGCGCCGCGCCGAGGCTGTGGCCGGTGCAGACGATGCTGAGGCTCTCGTCCTTGTACTTGGCGACCAGCTCCCGCACCGCCGCGAGCAGCTGGTCGCGCGCGCTGTACCTGGAGAAAGGCGACCGCTCGGAGCTGGACGTGTATATGACGTGCCACCCCTTCATGACGAGCGCGTGGCCGTGGGCCGGGTCGCCCTCCGGCAGGATGGGGTCGGGGAAGACCAGCAACGGCTTCAGCACGTCGATCCACTCGAGGCTCCGGATGGTACCGCGCCACGCGACGTAGATGACGCGCTGGCCCGTGGCGGCCGCGGCGGCGTCGGTCGACACGGAGACGTAGCCCATCCAGTTGGACTCCTTGCTCCACGCCTCGCGCGAGAGCGAGAACACCATGACCCCCACCGGGAACGACGAGACGGAGGTCGCGTACAGGTTCGCGGCCACGGAGACGTCGGCGGCGGCCGGGAACTGCGTGCGGCTGAATAGCGTGGCCTTGGAGTAGCGGCAGCTGCCGCAGTACCTGGACTTGTTATCGGAGTTGAAGGAGTCGTAGGTGACCTGGCAGAGGTCGCCGCAGAGCAGGATGAAGCGGCGGAGCTTCAGGTCGAGCGGGTCGAGGAGGCCGTCCCAGTGGGCGGAGCCGAGCAGCTCCGGCCATGCCGGGGAGGAGCCCTCGGCGCCAGCGCCGACCAGGGCGCTGGACAGGAGGACGCCTTGGCTCGCGTCCATGTGGGCGCGCCGGCGACGCGCGTGGTGTGTCCGTCCGTGTGATGAGAAGAAGATTAGGCAGTGAGTAGTGACTGGTCAGAGTTGGGGATCAGGATATGCTACGAGTGAGTGCGCTGATTGAATATATAAGCGGTTTTAGCAGAATAATTCATATTTAATTATGAATATAAAAGTACAATTATAGCAATAAATAAATGATATGACCACTAGAAAAATATTTGCAATTACATATTTCTTTCTCAAGTCATCTAAAGGTGAAATCATAATCAACATGTTAAAGAGAATAAAACAAACAATTAGCATATTGCTCAAATTGTTATAGTTTATATTGCTCCCAGATGTCGAGCTGCTCTTTAATAAAACAAGGCCTCCTCAGAGTAATTGTCAAGTTAGATCAACAATCAAAGTGACTCTGTCTTAATATTCTTTTAGTTTTGAGCTCTACACCTTACCACAGTATTAATCATTAGAGCAACAGTATCAATTAAATTAATTGCAAATACTGTATATATAAGTAACAAATTAATGCTTTGTTAAGTAACAAAACAACGTAAAACTAGTTAGTGCCTCGGTATTTAACATAATAGCATATGAACTAGTGTCAATGATTAAATTGTCGATCTTACGAAATGTAGGAAAAATCGAGCCTCACAGAAGGATTAAAGAGAAGAAAATGGGACTATCTTCATTCCTATATTGAGATTACAACCCGCTCTTGATGAGCGATTATAAAGAGGATGCTACTAGCCTTGACTTCGCTATTCCTTCCTCCGTTGTCTATTGCTTGATCGAGAGATCCTCCTTTCGCTTTCTCTCGTAAGGTTTAAATAGTGCCGAAGGGGTGTTGGTTGTCATGCGAGCAGGCATCTTGCCGATTCCTCATGTCCGGTCGAGTAATTAGTTGCTGTTAGAGAGACAAACCTGATAATAACTGTTGATTAGTTATTGTCAGCGGGAGAGAATCCTAGACATAACCACGAGGCAGTTGTCATTAGAGGCACAGAGTCGGATCGTCGTGCGGATACTAGGGATAGAAGCGCACATGCTCTATTTCACTGCACATGAGGCTGCATTAAGTTAAGCCCAGTTATCAGATTATAGGATATTTGAGTAGTGGCTAGTCGGGTAAATAAGCAGTAATCCTCTAACTAGGGGTACTCGGCCAGCATTGTTTCAAGTGATCTACGACCACAATAGTTTAGAGTCTTAATTGTGTATTTAATTGATTATCCAATCTTCTTCAGTTGGCACCCGAACTTTAAGTGAATTCATGATTTAGAATCCTTCGATTGGAATGCAAGTCAGGAGGTCTTTTTTTTTATGATAGTCAAGAAAGAGAAGTTTTTTCACTTGAATTTGAAAAGGCCAACTGGAAGGGGAAATGGAACTAAAAGGTTTATATCCATTAGGCATAGTTCCTATAACCACTAATTTTGGTTGTGAGGAACATCTTTATAAACCGAAGTGGTACCTGTTGAGTTTCATGCTTTTAGAAAACCTTTTGAATTCCTTAGTTCCTCAATTTTTCTCTGCCTTAGTGATATTCGATCTTGGTTCTTCCTTGCTCGATTTCCCTTGATCTCTACTAGATCTAAGCTATCCATAACAAAAATGTCTGGATTTATCTCCGAATGGCCAAGGTTCGAACTAGGATTAAACAGATTAAAGGCCTTGGAGAATCCGAGATTGATTCCCAACCAAGTCTTAATCCCATGGAAGTCAGCGATGGGAGTGGAATTTGTAAATGACAGAGATGGAGAGATTTCCATGTTCTAGGCATACATAAAATGCGGGTTCAAGCTCTCAACGCATCCCTTCTTATCGGAGGTGCTCGAGTTTTATGGGATCGAATTATTGAATTTGTCTCCCAATTCAATGCCATACTTAGATTTTCATATATTTGTGTGAGGTGTATCTAAGAATTTCAACAAACCTAGAGCTCTTTGGATACTACTACTGTATGACTGGAAGAGCCGGGAAGGCGGGAGCGTCACTTAGGAGCTACTCTCTATGCCTTCAAGATGGAAAGGCAAATGGGTACATTCTGATGTACTCAAAGTCTTCCTAGTTGTCATGGAAGAAACTTTGGTTCTTTTTGATGGTGTGCAAGGAAGACAGCCTATCATTTGTAGGACCGAAATGGCGACAGAGGGGGGGGGGGGGTGAATGTCGATTTTTAAAAACGCCCCCTAAAGTATCCACAAAAATATTCTCTACTGACCAATAGCGATAAACAGCTATGAAGAAGAGAAAACGGAGCTCAAGGAAAATCAACAGAGAACAAAGAAATTAAGCAGAAGACACGACACAAAATCAGCTGCGAATCGCTACCATGGCAAAAACATCAGCTGCTACGGCTGCCATGGCAAGAAAACTGAAATGAAATGATGTCGCGGCAGGAAAAATAGTTGTAGCCGAGAGGGACAAAAATAGCAGCTAAAGGACGCATCAAGCTGCCAATTTGCACCAACTAAAGCTGAACTAAAAGCTGAGAACTAGCAGCCGAGAGGACTAAATCCAAAAGGAAAACTAGTGGTTCGGAAACTCTCTGGAAAACAAGGACTGAACAGCTGCTACTAGCAAAGCCAAACAGCAAACTGAAACGCACAGGAGAGATCAAAAGGCTGGCCAAAAGCAATGAAAAGAAACACCAAAGTGCCAACTGATCTCCCAGAATGGACCAACACGATACTAGAACAGCTAGCCGGCCGCAAGAACCGAATAACCAAAGAGTATTACTGCTCTCGGCCAAATAAGAAAGTAGCACAAAATAAATACCAACAAGAAATAACAAGCTGGCCGAAAGGAGTTTTGCTACTCATAAATAGTCCAGCTGAGATTGTGATCTTGCCGACCAAAAACTAAAGGAATGAAGGCCAACCAAAAGCGCATGAGAGCAAGAAAAATATGCTTGCTGAAGAGAACAAGAGAGCTCAAACACAGGGAAGCATCGCACATGAAATAAGAACAGCTCTCATAAAATCGATACAGAGAGATACATGATTAATATAAGAGTTTTACATCTCAGCTCCCTTCTCTCAATCTCTCACTAAACAAGTCCCCATACATGCTTAGAAAATCATGAACACTACCCTATCTCATACAACCATGGAGAGACACAAATAAAACCCTAACTCTTACATCCACAACGCCATTCTGCTGAGGGACGTATGGAGAAGAGAACTGGTGCTCTACACCTGTCTCACCGCAGAAACTCTCAAAGTAGGAATTCTTGAACTCTGTGCCATTGTCACTGCGGATCGCTCGTAAGGCACCCGGGAGCTCAACAGAAAGCCTACTAAAAAGACCTCAAAAATGGGTAAACGTCTCATCCTTCGAGGCTAAGAAAAATACCCAAGAAAACCTCGAATAGTCATCGACCACGACAAGAACATACCACTTCCCTCCTGCTGACTGCACTCGAGCTGGTCCGACTGTGTCCATGTGGAGCAGCTGTCCCGGTGCATCGGTCATAGTAACTGTGATCGGAGGGTGAGAAGCGGCAACCATCTTGCCGTGCCGGCAAGGAGTACAAACTAGATCTTTGACCATCTTGAGTTTCGGCAAACCACGAATGAGATCGTGGCCGCTAACTCGGGTCAAATGGTCAAATCCAATATGACCAAGTCTCCTATGCCAGAAAGAGAGGTCGCGGGACTCAGAAGCAACTAAACACCTGAGAGGATCGCCAGAAGACTCAGAAAAATCAGCACGAAAGATCCTCCCATAACGAGAAATCCCGCAAACCAGACTACCCGAAGAATCAAGAATTTTACAAGCGTTTTTCTTAAAGCTCACCTCGAAACCGTCATCGGTAAGCTGAGAAACTGAAAGCAAATTGTACTGCAGCTTACTAACCAAAGCAACATCTTTCAAAATGAAAGAATCATTAACGCGCACAGTACCTTTGGCGATGACGCGCCCAGATGAAGCATCTCCGAAGGTGATCTTCTCATCACCTGGAGCACGGGAAGAAAACCAACAGGAATCTCCGGTCATGTGTCGTGAACACCCGGAGTCTACGAGCCAAACCTTTCCCTTCCCTGCCCGGCGAACCTGAGTCAACAAGAGAGTAAAGTCTCAGTACTGGGGTAAATCAACAATGATTTTGGCACCCAATACTGAGTAACACGTCGAGCAGATGAAGTAGTTAAGCACGACTGACCTCTATCTACCCTACGCTCTCTGTCACTCAAAGCAGAAGGTCTAAGAGCAGACCTGAAGCTGTTGCTGGGTCCGACTGCTACGAGGGAGCGAGTCGGAGCACCTGCAACATGCTGAACACGCCGCGGGTAGCTATCTCGATGGGGGGGGGGGGAAACGAGATCTACCCTCAGGATGGCAGAAGTTACGATCGAAGGAAGCATGAGGACGAAAACCAGAAAACTCAGAAAAGCCAAGTCCTCGATGCTGCCCAAACCCAACAGAAGGAACTGAAGCAAACCTGGATCTCGTGTTGGTCTTAGGTGCAGTCAAGGTCTGGGGCTGACCCTGAATACGCCTAAGAGACTCAACACGGTCTCTACGCACGATCTTGGCGCGCCTGAAGCATCGATCGATCAGATGTCCATCCTTCTGACAGAAGGAGCAGTGATACTTCACCTTGTGAAAGGTAGAAGTAGCACGGGGAGGCTTCGGCTTCTGAGAGGCCGAAGCAGCAGGTGGACTCACCTTGCTGTCAGAAATCCCTTGGACAAAACCCGCTGACTTGAATTGGATTTTCTCGGTCCTGGGCTCAGTCTCGATCACACCTGGTGCTATGGGTCTAAGCACGGCAGGTGGATGCTTCCTCATATCCTCATAGAAATCATATCCTAGACCCTGATTGAACTTGCAAATCTTGGACTGGTCTAGAATAAGATTAAGCTTCTTCTTGCCGCCTACAAATCTCTCGAGAGTGTTCATAAGATACTGACACTCCCGAAAGAGAGAGGTGCAAGAAGAGCAGGGAGAAGAAGAGACAGTAGATGGTAAGGGAGCAGAAGAAGAACCAACAGCAGAGGGAAGAATGGCTTGTGCACGCACAGCCGACTTTGAAGGGACACTCCTACTGCTAACCAATTGGTTCACGTTCCTAGGCGTCTCCACCTTACCCTGGGACTTCTCCCCCTTCTCAGCACAGACAATACAAGCAGATGGTGGCTTCTCTAGTAGGTCCTTAGTTAGCTTCACACATTTCTCATCCAATGCAACCAAGTCAGATTTTAGTTTGTTATAATTAATGCATGGTGAGCTAACAGGGTCCTTAGAAGCATACTGAGCCAACTTCCTATCATGATCAATCATTTCTTGAAACTGTTTGAAGACAGCTTCAAGTTTAGCAGTTAACTTAGGACAGTTCAAGCATGAATCAATCGACTCAAGTAAAGAAGCTTGTAGTTCAGCAATTTTATGATCTGCCCGTTTTAGGTTCATCTTCAAGTTATTACAATTTTCACAAGACTCGGGCAGATCAAGGAGCATGGCATAAGGTCCTCTAGCAGCAATGTCCTTAACCTCACATGAGGTGGGAGAAGTAGTCTCATCAGTAGTAAGTAGGGTAACAGCCATCCTACTCAACTTTAACTCAGCAAGCAGACTAACATTCTCCACCTTAACAATATCAAGCTCGGAGGACACACTATCATGCGAAGTCCTTAATTTCTCCATATCACCCAGCAAAGCAGAGCATGTATCACAATCATCACGGGAGGGAGCAGATGTAAGTGAAGTAAGCTCCCGTGATAATCTATCTACTTCCTTCTCTAACTCGGTACACCTAGCCCTAGCTCTAGCATAAAAACCACCTAGCTTAAGAAAAGCATGATTGAGCTGGTCGTAGGTGGGGCATACCTCGTCCGAGTCGGAGTACAGCTCGCTGTCGCTCAGTTCGCCCTCGAGGGCCATGAAGCACATGCCGAAGAAGTTGTCGCCGCTCTTGGGATCTTGGTCACCCGCCCCGTCGTCGTCGCTCCATCCCTCCACCTCGCTGAGGTCGAGGTCGTCGAACGCGGTGAGGACGCGGTGGAACAGCTTCTTGGCCTTCCCGAAGTCGCGGAACTTCTTCTTGCCTTGAGGGTGCGCTGGAGTCTTCTTGTTGCGGTTCTTGTCGGTGTAGTCGTTCTTGCCCGAACCGCCGTAGTCGTTCTTGCCCTTCTCCAGCTTGGGGCAGTTTGCCCGAATGTGGTTGGGGCCACCACACTCGAAGCAAATTACGGGTCCTCCCCTCTTTCTGTCCCTCCTCTTGTAAGCATGGGAAAACTTCCGAGCTAGGAGGGCCAGTTGCTCATCCTCGAGCTGCTCTAACTGATCATCAGTTACGTTACATAGAGCAGCAAGGGAGAAACCGCAAAGCGAATCAGAAGAAGGACCAGAAGAAGAAACGGGATCGGTGACCAAGGCCATCGACTGTGACTTCGACCTACGAGAGACAACGTCAATCTCGTGAGTTTTGAGGCGCGAGTACAGCGCGTCAAGAGTCAAGGTCGAGAGGTCTGTCGTGTCTTTGATGGTGGTCACTTTCATCTCCCAAACACGCAGATCGAGTGCCGCGAGCATCTGACGAGCGTTGTCCGAGTCGGGGTATGTGAGACCGACCGCTCGGAGGTTGCTCAAGATTTTGTGAAATCGCGAAAAGCACTCATCGAGGGACTCACCAGCAAGCATCTCAAATTTGTTGTATTCTCGCTTGAACTGGTCCTGTCGATCCGTCTTGATCTGGGTGGTGCCCTCATGGTATGTGTCGAGGGTCACCCAAATAATGATGTTCCTTGCCTTCGCATTTGCCTCAACATCGGGCATGTTTGTCACGTTGATGTTCTCATCGGCAGGAACAACATATCACACCTTCACCTTCCGCCAGATGGCGTACCCCTGAGCCTGGATGTATGTCTCCATTCGGCTCTTCCAGAAGGGGTAATCGATGCCATCGAAAATGGGCGGCTTGGTGGAGTACTTGTCCGTCGCCATGGCTCTTGAGACCGGTTAAGATTTATTGATTAGAGCTAACCCGCTCTGATACCAATTGTAGGACCGAAATGGCGACAGAGGGGGGGGGGGGTGAATGTCGACTTTTAAAAACGCCCCCTAAAGTATCCACAAAAATATTCTCTACTGACCAATAGCGATAAACAGCTATGAAGAAGAGAAAACGGAGCTCAAGGAAAATCAACAGAGAACAAAAAATTAAGCAGAAGACACGACACAAAATCAGCTGCGAATCGCTACCATGGCAAAAAAATCAGCTGCTACGGCTGCCATGGCAAGAAAACTGAGATGAAATGATGTCGCGGTAGGGAAAATAGTTGTAGCCGAGAGGGACAAAAATAGCAGCTAAAGGACGCATCAAGCTGCCAATTTGCACCAACTAAAGCTGAACTAAAAGCTGAGAACTAGCAGCCGAGAGGACTAAATCCAAAAGGAAAACTAGTGGTTCGGAAACTCTCTGGAAAACAAGGACTGAACAGCTGCTACTAGCAAAGCCAAACAGCAAACTGAAACGCACAGGAGAGATAAAAAAGGCTGGCCAAAAGCAATGAAAAGAAACACCAAAGTGCCAACTGATCTCCCAGAATGGACCAACACGATACTAGAATAGCTAGCTGGCCGCAAGAACCGAATAACCAAAGAGTATTACTGCTCTCGGCCAAACAAGAAAGTAGCACAAAATAAATACCAACAAGAAATAACAAGCTGGCCGAAAGGAGTTTTGCTACTCATAAATAGTCCAGCTGAGATTGTGATCTTGCCAACCAAAAACTAAAGGAATGAAGGCCAACCAAAAGCGCATGAGAGCAAGAAAAATATGCTTGCTGAAGAGAACAAGAGAGCTCAAACACAGGGAAGCATCACACATGAAATAAGAACAGCTCTCATAAAATCGATACAGAGAGATACATGATTAATATAAGAGTTTTACATCTCAGCTCCCTTCTCTCAATCTCTCACTAAACAAGTCCCCATACATGCTTAGAAAATCATGAACACTACCCTATCCCATACAACCATGGAGAGACACAAATAAAACCCTAACTCTTACATCCATTCTCTCAAAATTTCAGCACACATCTCCCTCTCTATTTATAGCCTCCACTAATGGGTTTGCACCATGCTTTACCCATTAGGCCTTCAACAACTCGGCGCTTTATCCAAACCCGCTTCCTTTTGTGCCGCTTTGCGTTTTTACCGAAACGCCCCTCGCGCACCTTCCAGGAAGCTTCCTCATCCCTTGCCCTGCAAGCCACGCAGCTTCGCCGTCTTCGGCACACCTCGACCATTCTGACCTCAGCGCCACCTGCGCCTAGTCCGGTCCACCGTGCCTCGCCACGACTCCACCTCGAGTCCACGTCGTCTTCGACACATCCCGACCGTTCTGACCTCAGCGCCACCTGCGCCTAGTTCGGTCCTCCGTGTCTCGCCACGACTCCACTCGATGTCCTGCAGTCACACAGACAAGAAGCACGTCAAATAGCACCGCTCGACACATGAAAGCGTAAATAGCATCAAAACATCATACTCATGCATGACGAAGTCCAAACCTGTCGAAACAATAGAATATGCATCCTAAGTCCATACGACCAAGTTTGACCAAACCGACCGAGCCCGTTGCACCACGCAACGACTTGGTCCGAACCACCCAAACCAAACTCGACTATCCTAAACCCTTGTCAATTACTCATCACTCTCATGGGATCACGACCACATGGTCTCTCAATTCACAAAAAGTATTGCTGTGGAGAGTCTAGAGTGGAGGTCCTCTCCTAAAAAGGTGGGAAGGATACAATGACTGGTCAATGCAATTGTGTATTTGAAAGATAAGGGATTGACTTCATGGCACATGATGAGAGATTTCACCATGCACCGAATTAATACCTTGAAATCGCGTGATCATTTAATAATATGGTATGAAGGCACAAAAGATTTGACCAGGGACTCCTTAGAAGGTGAGCATCAAGGATTCTGATTGGTTAAAAATATTTTATTTAATAGTGTTTTTTTTGGACTTGAGTTCTCCTTTTTTAATTTTATAGCCTTATCCCTTTCTGAGATAAGGGAAAGGGTGAGGGCAATCTACGAACGGGAACCTGAGCAGCAAGAAGGAGCTCCTTTGATCCAGGAAGTTATCTCTCTAAAGGATACGATCTAGAGGATCAAGGTAATCTATGATACCTATAACCTAGAATTATCTTCTAATTAGTGTGTTCTCATGTTCTTGGTATATGCAGATGATTAGAGTAGATGGCTCTATACCAAAGGACAGCACAGAAGAAGTCGTGCCGACCCCGAAGAAATAATGACTGGTGAAGAAATGATATGGGGCATCAGGATCTTCTTGTGCACATCCGATCACCCAAGCGCCTGAAGAGAAGGCAAAAATTCCCTTGGAGGTAGTTTTTTATTATGACCCCGAGAGTTTTTCTTATAAGCCCACTCCTGCTCTTGCATAAAGAATGGAGAAATTATGCCACCCAAAATATATTTCTTGGGTAAAGGCTTTCACCACTGAGTTTGTCCATGGGAGCAGAGCTGGAACTACTGGTCAAAGGGGCTAATGCTACAGGACCAATAGTGGAAGCAAGTCTATCGGTCATGAACACTGAGGTGGTCAGGATTGAACAAGTTTAGAATATGGTGGCCACCCCAAGACTTCTTCAATACCAATGGAAATAAGTATTCTAGTGGTCGAGGAAGCCCGACCCTCCGAGGAAGTTCGGGTGGTCGGAGAGACAATCTCTGATAACCCCCGAGAAAGAAACGACTAAAGATGTTGCTCCGAGTGAGAGCATCCAGTTGTAATTTGCCAAGGGTCTGACCAACACTACCGGTTTTGAACTGGTAAAATTGGTCGAGAAGAAGAGGAAGGTATGTGCCCTAGACTATGCTCCAGGAGGGTTTAAATTCAAGAAAAAGAAGAACAATATGAAATAAGTACTAGAAAGTACATCATTGTACCTTCGATTTCATGATATCTTGGCTTTCGTACTTCTTTCTTGTTTTTGATTTTGAAGTTCGTCTGCCACCTCAGGATCAGGCCACCCAAGTGCTTCAACAGAAGAAGTATCGATAGAGGAAGTGGTTGTTCCTATTTCTTAATCGGCAGTGATGTCAATCGGAGGAAAAAAATTGCTATGATCGGAAATAATCCAGTAATTCTGACACCATCGAGGGATGTGATCATAGAGGTGGAGGCAAAAGCTCAGTAGACCCTTGTATTTGCTAAGAAAGCTGGGGTTGAGGAGGAAGAGGTTGAAATCCTTCCTCCTCTCCTCGGAGGTATAGTGGTTGAGAGTTCTTCAACAATCAAGCGATCTCCTCATCTGAAGGATATCCCTGATCGAGGCTATATTTTCAACAACCAAAGACTTGAAGATCTTTAGTGGAGTAAAGTGTCAGACCTCAAGTTGAAGACTAGACCTAAGGAGCTCTACTCCATATTCGCCAATAAGGTGGTCTTGGTAAGTATCTAAGACCGTTCTTATTATTTTTGATATGATTGAAACTTTATGAATTTCTTCTTCTCCTATTTTGTTTTAGCATATGGTAGAGATGGCCGCTCTGGTCAGATAATTGATCAGGCGATCTCTACCTCACGAGAAGGAGAGATCTATACTCTACCATCAAGCGGATGATTGGTAAGATTTTCAATTATTGCCATGAAAGATTTTCTTTCTTGTGATCTTCCAAAATATTTTGCAGGTCGGGAAGCACGATAAAGGTGCTCAAGGAGACCCTTAAGAAGGAGAGGAACATGTTTGGGTTTACATTGACTGAGAACTAACAACTCCTGAAGACTCTCAAACAGAATAACCTTCAATTGAAAAGTAAATCTCTTTTCAATTTTACTTCGTCTGTTTAATCTATTTTCAATTTTACTTCATTTGTTTATCTGTCTTTGCCTTTGTAGGACCCAGATTTTTACAATCCAGAATCCTCTGTGATTTCACCACACTATTCCCTGGATCAGTAGACAGTGCTCACAGAGACAGTACTGAACATCAAAATACATATCACGCAGAAGCGTAAATATAATAGTTGACTTACTCATGGGCCGATCAGGATGAAATCAGTAAAATGCAGTAGCGGAAATGAAGCACACAAGTGGGACCCTTAGGACGTGCCCACAGACAGCCAATTGGGGTTCGCGACCTAGTTCTTGACATCTTCATCTTCTTCACCATCATGACCAGGTGTACTACTGAAGCGTAGAGATTTGACTCCTGATTCTAGATTAATTGAGTGAGTGAGGGTGAGCACATACCACCGTGCTCCGCGAGCCAATACACAAGATGCAAATAGATAGCATGCATAGCTTATCAAGGAAATGCTCGGGTTATTTTATTTGCCATAAGTTGCTTTTAAAAATACGGTACATAGAAATTTCCTGAGACCTAGCAGTTTTAACTAAAACATATTTTATCAATGTATGAAAGAATACAATAATAATAGTGATCTAGATTCCATCCAACGTTACATGGTTTCTGCACCATATGCTAACCTTTCAGCATTATAACCGCTTACCGTATCACTGGGGCGGCACCCAGGGCAATACAAATAACGGCTTTCCACTGCCCACCACTTTTCTAATTCCACCCACAAAGTTTTTGAAATAGAACTATATCTGGTTAAGTTCCCATGTCCACCCTTGACCGTAGGCACAGCTATTCGAATAGTTTTCACTCTATAGAGTTTGCACACTTTACCCACAAGAGACAATCTGCTCGTTACTCCACATGATTCCTTAGTCATGCGGTTGAGTAGATCATCACAAGCCTGTTACAATGCATCTTCCTAGTATGGTTACGCCCACTAAGGTCTTTCTTCTGTAGGATTCGACCATCCTTCGAGAAGTTTTCCTCTTGAGTCGTCACGGGCAGAGGCAGGGATGAGACCATCCTTCTCTTTGCACGTGTGCACACCTTCACGTAACCATGCTAGGTCAATACTCCGTGCAATAATAGTGCAAAGAGTTAATACTCTTGACTACCTCAATAATCTTGTGATTACCTCCGTGTATAATAGTGCAACCACAAGCTGGCAGATTGTAGGCAAGGCTAACGTGGAGCACGGAGTATTGACAGAGTTAGAGGGGTTGGAGCGAAGTGATAAATGGCTATGGGAAGATCCGTCGAGACAGGTGCCAAGGAAAGTTTATAATGAAGGAATATTCACGGGAATATTCCACTTAGAACTTGGAGATGGCTAGGCATAGCTGACGGTAGAATATCATGACTTGGCCTCTAGTTTAATAACTTCTTTTATTGTTTTATATTTATCAAGGAAGTTCCATAAATTAGGTTATGAATTTCGCTCATGGTGTACATCAATTTAACTTATCAAATTAATCTCAGATTTTGTGTTTGTGGCATTTCACAATGTGATTTTTATGTGAGTTTTAATGGTCAATTAATCAATTTATCACTTAAAGATTAACACCCCAATTTATTATCATATGGGACCGTTTGTTTAGTCACTGTTATTTAAATGGTTAATACTAGTTGATTTCTATTTCTCATTGACCCGTGACCATTGAACTGTTTTTGGGTTTAAATACAACTCGAATAAAATACCACTCCTAGCTAGGGATGCAAACGGATCGAATAAGGACGGATAATGTCTCTACCATATTTGTTTTCATATTTTTCTCGGATGCGGATACGAATACAGATACATCGGATACGAATACAAATACGAATAATATCGAATACAGATACAGAGCGAATATGAATTGAAACGAATACGGTCATGAATATTTATCGGAACACATGAAAAACCCCTTAAACTATACATCCAAAATCAATGAAAACACATAAATAGTTTATCTTATCAAAACATTCATGAAATATAAACAAGTATAAGTATTCTTTATCCACAATAGTCATACCGTTGTACAGATTTTAATCTTCAAGTGGCAGTTAATTTTTCTAAAGTCCTAAATAATTCTTAATGGATTTCTACCATTTACATGTGATTAATAAATTAATTAAGTATTTAAATTTGCATCAAAATGATTTAAACGGGAGTACATAAATTAATTGGTACAAATTTTAATCCACCGACAATATTAAATTTATTTTCTAATAAACATAAGTATTTGCTAGTGGTGTTTGTAATTTAATATGACTAAGGAAGCTAATGCCTAATAGTAATAGAGGCTTATGGCTTGGTTGGGCTAGTGGGCTGGTGGCAGGGGAGATGAGAGAGGCTGACTTGGGCTGAGTAATGTTGGCCTGAAATCCAGGATATCTGTTTTCGTATTATCTGGATAATCCGTATTCGTATCCGTATTCGCCGGATATCAGGCCTACTGTATTCGTATCCGTATCCGACAAAAAATCCGTATTCGTATCCGATCTGAGAATTATCCGAAGAAGATCTGATCCGACACAATCCGTATCCGTTTTCATCCAGATCGGTCGGAAACTATCCGATCCGTTTTCACCCCTACTCCTAGCTATGCCTGGTATCACTAGACTTTAGATTGCATATTAGCAAGATTATTTTAATTACTGATGATCCATGGCTACTATATTTTAGCACCTATACACTAATATGACCTTTTAATTGGAGGCATTCTGAGAACCAACTGACATTGATATTTTATCTTGCATAATTTAATCTCAATTAAACTCTTATTTACATAAGGCCGAGCTTGCTATACACAACTATATTTCACTATCATTATTAACTAAATTCACCATTGAGATTTATTTATCGGCGACGTGCTAATGGCGGGGTTTATATTTTAAATTATGACTTTCTAATTTAAATGCACGTTTCATTTTAAATGGTTATAGCATATCTTTTAATTAATTTTATGAAACAACTTGATTTTGCCATTCACCTTGTTACTTTCGAGTTGAGATTATTAAATTTGGACATTTCACCAAAGCCACCTTTTAATAATGCCCCTTTATTAATAATTAGACTTTAAATAAATATTCAAGCCACATTAATTACTCATATATGATAATTAATCCAATATTAAATCTTAAATCATCTTATTTACGTACTAATCAAATTTATTAGCTTCCATGAATAAATTTCTAATTTTTCTTAATTGAAATGGATTAAAGAAAAATAAAAGAAAAAGATGTGGGTGAGAGGATTCGAACATGGGACCTGGGAATTAACTTCAGCTTGGTTGACCAACCGGGCATTCACCCTATGGTGATTGAGTGGAGGGAGAAAACCGGAAGAGATATGAATGCCTACTGCTTACTGGAAGACACTAGGCCGAAACATGGGAGAGCAGAGGAGTAGCGGCCAAAACAGGGGAGCGGTTGGCGCTGGGCAAACGGAGGATGGGTGTAGGCTAGCAAAATGGGTTTCTGCGGAGGTGGGTATGCCAAGGGGGGCGGCGGTGTAAGCCAGGGAAGAGCAGGGCAGCTCAGGCGACTGCTTGAGTGGCCGGCGGCGAGGTGAGGAGGGGGCGCCAGTGGCCAGAGGGAGGGGAGAGCGGGTTAGGGTGAGCATGATCAAGAGGAAGCCATGGGGAGCTTACCCAGGGGGTTGGTGGAGCCGGAGGGAGGCCGAGGCTGGCCGGCGGTGATGGCCGGTGGTGGCGCGGGGAAGCTCACTTCGCCGGCGAGCTACAGCGAAGGAGAGAGTGGGGCGACGCTTGGGGAAGCTCTGTGGCGGCTTGGTGATGCTCTTGAAGGATGGAATCAAGGCGCGGTGCCCTGGAGGAGCAACAACGGAGATGGGGGTGGTGGTGATGTTATTTCGGCCAGAGACAAGGAGGA
Organism: Dendrocalamus latiflorus; assembly: GCA_017311315.1. Classification (NCBI taxonomy): domain Eukaryota; kingdom Viridiplantae; phylum Streptophyta; class Magnoliopsida; order Poales; family Poaceae; genus Dendrocalamus; species Dendrocalamus latiflorus. The sequence goes on along the minus strand of CM029665.1, from coordinate 19,784,021 downwards.
GAGCATTCCGACGTGTGGTGGTGATGGAAATGGAATTAACTGGGAGGGGAGAGGAAGCACTCCTGGGGACACATTTTGATGCGCTCAGATTGCCAGAGGGACGGGAAGGGCGAGGAGGTGGGTCAACCGATATGTGGGCAGCGCACAGGATGGCCGAGCTCGGCTTCATGGAGGAAAGGAGGAGGTCTGGGGAGGCAAGGGAGGAGCCAGGGGCTATATATAGCTGCAAGGGAGGAACCGTGCAGATGCTGCTGCTGGAGATAAGAAAACAGGGAGAGGGATGGCACGGCGTGGCGTCGTTAGTGATGCATCTCGGCTGGGCAATGGGACGGCCGATGGCAGAGTAGGGCATGGCACAACGTGGGAGCAGACGATGAGGTGACCGACTACAAGGCATGGTGAGTTGACTCAACCGGAGCAGGCACGCGATAGGGGCGCTGTGGCAGACGAAGCATTGTGCGTCGGGCAGGGGCCGGACGGACGACGACGTGGTGGCGCTGTGGCTGATGGAGGTAGCACGCTCAGAGAGAGATGGCGACGTGACGGGGACGTGCGGCGTAGGAGCATGACGCACGCATAGGGACAGCGGGGCCAACCGGTCAGGGCGAGGACAGTGAGAGTAGATGGGCGAAGACGAAGAACAGGGAGAGGAGAAAAGAAAGGAGGCAGGGGAAATTGGGCCCAGCGGTAGAGAAGAAAGAGAGAGAGGGAGGAAGAGAGAGAGAGAAAAAAAGTGGGGCCCACATGTAAGAGAGAGGGAAAAAGGGAAAGGGAAGAAAAAGAGAAAAATGAAAGGCTCAAGCAAAATTTTAAAATTTGGATTTTTAATTTAAAATTTTAATTTACATTAGGATTTATTGATTTTGAGTTTTGCATGATTTTAAAAATTTGAATTCTCAGTTTAATTATTTAGATGCTACTTTTTAATATTCCTTTAGCCATTTCTTTTCTTTACCTAGTTAAATTGAATTTCAATTTTTTTCCTTTATCTTATATTTGAATTTTAATTTGTGTGTAGATACTCGGAGTTTTCATTTCTTTTTGTTAACACCATTATTGTTTTTTACTTGGATATTATTTCTCAAATTATTTATTTGCATGTCACAAAACTCAAAAGATTTCAAATAATTATTCAGAAGAAATTTGAATGCCAGCAAAATGCAAGAGAATTTTTTTAAAAATTTCATATTTTTGAACATCCAAATTTTGGGATGTTACAACCTTCTTGTCATCTCTTTTTCTTAGCATGGTCGATAGGATTGGAGAGTCTTGAAACATAGGCAAATGCTAAGAGTGTTGTCATACAATATCTAGAGGAGGCATGCAAACCGAAGGACTAGTCGATCAAAGACTGGGCAAACAAGTTTAATGATAGTGTCCTTAAGCATAAAGAAGACACCCAAACACATGAGAAGGTCAACCAAGGTAACTGGTCATACATCTGAACATTTTCTTAGTTATTTACACTTTTCTCGACTTATTCTACTCTACTCATGCAAAGCAAGCTTTAAAACTTCAAGAACTTGAGAAGACTCTTGGGGTCGAGGAGGAGAGGGAGAAGGAAGTGCAAGGAATCATACAAGACAAGATTCTTTTTCTCAACACCATGCTCATCAAGATGGGTGCAGAGACATTTACATCCTCCTCAGAGAACCCGGTTGAGAAGGCGCACTGCATAGGGTAACAAGTCGAGAACCTTCAAGGCCAGTTGATTAACTTCGGAGGATTACCATCAAGGGCATCGCCTCCTTTCAATCTCATTCCACTTGAAGCAGAGTTCGACTGCTCGGAAGAAAAGGCAGTAAAGTTCTTTGAAGAGGTAAGACCCTTTGAGAACATGATTGCTGATGAGATGAAGGTCGGATCTCTATCAGACAGCAGCCGGTCAAGAAGCTCCAACGAGTAATCAGACTAAGATTAACTAAATGTGAATTCTTGTAAATATTTGAATGTAAATACTTACCTTTGATTATAATAAAAGTTATTTTTATTAATTACTCTTCTTTGATCGAGTAGAATGATGATCTTATCTCTTCTAGCTCCTGACTGCTTTCTTAGTATGAAAATTTAGTAAGTAAGCAGTATAAAAAGAAGACATATTGTGTTTATTTCCGACCAGTAGACTTAGATATATCGATGCTTTTGGTAATTAAGCTGCAAAGAATCAAGTAGAACTAGGAAATTCTCTTACTGGGTAGAGCCAAAGTGAGAAATTTTGATTAATCATAGATACCTAAGCCATAACTGTGATATATCATAAGCGTGGGAAGGTCAGAATATAAATGATACAAAAAGGGCTTGTGCATAAAACATAAGATAAGTGTTTCTATTCATATTCTTATCTAGCGTACTCGTAGAATAGCCAAGGACGTAAGGCATAGATAAAACTTCTCGAAATGTATTCTCTTTCTTGATTTTAGTTAGTAGCAATGATTATAGGAAAAAGGTTGTCGCTAGGAAACTCCTTCCAGTGGGCATGACCACATACAGAGAGGAGAGATTTTGACTAGGAAGTTTTTCATGTCTTGACTAGAGTAGACAAGAGAAGAATCGAACAAAGAAGTAAGAAATAAAGCCTTTTAGCCCTCAAGTTGTAAATATATTATATCGGTTGCCTGTTTTTTTTGCTTATTTCCTTTTGAGGAAACATGTAGATTATTGTGAAGACCTTGGCTATCAAGGTCACGATAAGGATCTGCATGGTGTTTAATGACAATGTCAAAGCCAATACAGAGTGAAAATATCCCTAACAACGGGTTCTAAGAGAAGATAGGGTATTCTCCAAGAACTTAGACAATGTTTATAATGTAAGACCAGAATCAAGATAAGAAATTACCAATAGAAATACTTATTGGAAAATTGACATAATTGAAAAGGACTTTATTTAACATATATAAAGAAAAGATTATACATAGAACTTATTGAATTGACCAATTTACTAAGATTTTGAAAGAATAAGCCCACCTACATGGCTAGTCATATCGAGCCTAGTCTGGTGACTTCGACCACACTGTAAGAGCATTCCCATGTAGGTGAAAGCTTGTTATGATTTGCCTGGCTCTGAATTTTTTTAAGAACCAGATCACCTACAACTATTCTATGAGGTTGTATTTTTATGACTACGGCGTCATCGCATGGCTTGTTGGTAAACTGCTGATTGGATAAGAGCTGTATTTCTTCATTCTTCGAGGGAATTTATGTCATCGATCTGATGATCTTCTTGATTGTTATAATTATAATGATTTGTATGAGCAAAGCCCATTTGTAGTTCAGGAGAAAGTATGGCTTCTGATCCATAAACTAGGAAGAAAGGCATTTCTCTAGTCGCACAACTGGTCATGGTCCAAACAGGCCACAATATAAAGGGAAGTTCTTGTACCCAAGTTCATGACTATTTTACTAACTGGTCAAAAACTCTTTTTTTAATTCCCTGCATTAATATACCATTGGCTCTTTCTACCACCCTGTTACTTGTGGATGACCTATTGAGACATTGCATACTTTGATACATAGACCCTCCGCATGAGAAATGGGTAGTGTTATCCATGATTATACGATAAGGTACCCCAAATCATGAAACCATATTTTAGTGATGAATTTCTTGGCTGTCTCAGTTGTTGTTTTGACAACTGGTTTAGTTTTGATCCATTTTGTGAATGTATCGATCATCATAAAAATGAATTCAAAGCTCCTAGGTGCTTTTGATAAATGTCCCAAGATATCTAAGCCCCATGTTGCAAAATGCCAAGAGAAAGGGATTGTTTGGAGAGTTTGTGCATGTTGATGTACTTGTCAACTATGAAACTAACATTGTACATACTTTGTTATAAGTTCCCTTGCGTCATGGAGGGCAGTTGGTCAATAGTACCTTTGTCAAAAGGCTTTACCAAACAGTGTACTGTAGGAAAAATGTGCTCAACAGACCCCTATGTCTTTTGGTAGTAAATATAAACCATCCTTTTGAGATATATATCTTATCAACACTCCGTGAGTTCCTCATTTGCAAAGGGTACAATTGATTTGGCCTTTTGAGCTATATGATAGCCTCTATGTCATCTTCAGAAAGTTTGTCATGTTGAAGATATTTATAGATTGATGTCATCTAATTATTTTTAGGGTTGATCTGAGTGACCTTCATAGAAGCTTCTTCGAAATTATCGACTATCAAAGGCTTGTCAAGTTGCTCTAGGAATATTCTAGGTGGGATGGGTGATATTAACGAAGCCATCCGTGACAACTGATCTACTAGAAAGTTTTCTTTTCTTGAAATATGTTGGACTTTAAAACCAAAGAAATGTTTCTCTAGTTTCCTAACTTTTGGAAGATAATATGACATCACGGTACTAGTTGAGAATTGCCTTTCACTAGTAATCTTTGAATCTCAAGTGCCTTAGCCATTCGGAGGCCTACTAGTAAATCTTTGTACTCTGTCACATCGTTTTCGGCAAGGAAATTTAACTGGATGACATGTTTTATACTTTCTTCAGTTAGAGAGATCATGACTATCCCAGCCCCTGAGCCTTTAATCGTCAAACACTGATTGAACTGATTGAAGTACATAGTTCACTACTCGTGGTTTTCATACTTGAGCCTTTGGATAGGTTCAGGATTTTTTCACTCAGCAATGAATTCTGCTAAAACTAGGACTTAATGGTTGTTCGTGAAATGAAATTGTTGGAGGGTGGGGGGGGGGGGGGTGGGGGAGTGGCCCCCACCTTGGCCCAAATGGCCTATGGCACCAGCAAGATAGTTGATAGCTTCATGGAAGCTTACAGGGTCAGGGAAATAGCATATGTACCCCTATAAGAATAGACTTAGGTAGGAGAGTTTATGTAATTCCAAGTAGGAGAAAGAACATGTGTGCCCTTATAAAGATAGGGATATATATAGGTGTATCTGTACAACTAAGCCCCCATGGCTATAAATACTTGCTTGAGTGCACCATGGGAAAATGGTAGAACTCTCTTTTTTAGTAGAGGGCCAAACATCACAAACTTCCAGGATACTAGCACATACTTCTATTGTCATCTCTAGGGTGTGCAAGGTTGTAGGCGGCCTCTCCATGGAAATGAAGACCAAACTCCCCAAGTTCGATAGCCCATTTTGCTATATGTCCTAATGATTCCCTATTTTGGAGGACTTGATCGATAGGGTATCTGGATGGCACCGTAATTTTATGGGCCTAGAAGTAATGCCTTAATTTCCTTGGAGTTATAAGGAGGGCATATAAGAGATTTTGTATTTCTAGATATCGCCCTTTTGGTCTATGTAAGACTTCACTTACGTAGTATACTGGTCATTGAATATTGTCACGTTCAATGACTAGTACTACACTAACTTCTTATGGCGTAGCTTCTAGATATAAGAGTAAAGATTCTGCTGGTCTTAGAGAAACTAAGACCGGGGCACTCGTCAAGTATTTCTTGACTTCTTCAAAGGCATCACTAACTTATTTAGTCCACTCGAAACTCCTATGTTTCTAAAAAAGTTTAAAGAAAGATAATTCCTTTTCTCTTAACCATGCTATGAAACAACTTAATACAGCCATACAACCAGTTAGTTTTTGCACTTCTTTCTTCGTGGTAGAAGGGCACATCCATTCGATCACTGCTATTTTCTTAGAGGTTGTTTCCATTCCTCTGGCTGAGACTAGGAAACCAAGAAGCTTTCTAGAGAAAACTCTGAATACATATTTCTCTAGATTTCTCTGAATACATATTTCTCTAGATTTAACCTAAGGTTATATCTTCCTAAGTTAGTGAAAGTTTCCTGTAAGTTGGAGGCATGGTCTCCGATGTTGACACTTTTCACTACTAAGTAAACAACGTATGCCTCTAAATTTTGGCCAATTTGTGGATTAAAGGTTTTTTTGCATTAACCTTTGAAAAGTAGCACCAGTGTTTTTGAGCCCAAATGGTATTTTCACATAACAGAAAGTTTCATATGGTGTGATGAAGAAAGTATTCTCTTCATCTTCTTTACTCATATTAATCTGATGGTGTCTGGAACATGCATTTAAAAAGCTTAATATCTCACTACCAGAGGTAGAATCAACAAGTTAGTTGATGTGAGGAAGGGGAAAATCATCCTTTGAATAAGATTTATTTAGATCTATGAAGTCTACACATATATGCCATTTTTTTATTACTTTTTCTAAAAATTACAGGATTGACAAGCCACTCGGGGTGGTCAGCTTCATGAATAAACCCAGCCTTGAGAAGCTTGTCGATCTCCGACTGAATTGTCTCCTTTTGATCTTGTGTGAAATGCCAAAGCTTCTGCTTGACCGGTTTTTTGTCAGGCAAGAGCACTAGCATGTGCTCAATTACCTCCCTGGGGACACCGGGCATGTCGAATACTTGCCACATGAATACATTCGAGTTTGCTCAAAGGAAGAAGATGAGCAACTCTTCCTATTTATGATCGAGTCCTCTCCCAACTTTGATGGTTCTCGAAGGTATGTCTTTGTCGAGGAGTACCTCCTTCATTTGATTGTTTTGAAATCTACTACATCAACAAAAAGGAGTTGCTAGGACTTCCAAACGTAACTGGTAAGGACACTTGTCCGATTGGTTTGGCCAAAAATCCTGGAAATATGCCATGGAAGGCATACTTCATAGATTTTATTTTTGACTTGGAAACTTGTATTTCTTCAATAGCTCCTATAAATAAAATATTAAGAGAACTACCCTTATCGATTAGAATTTGATTAACTTTGTAATTATTAATGGTACATTCTACTATGATAAGGAACCTCCCTGATCGAGTCAAAGGGATGTTGCAGTCTTCTTTGCTAAAGGTGATGGTCATTTCCAACCACCTTGAGGGCTTGATGGTGATCGGAGCATCAGTGAGATTCACCTTGTGGTCTATGGTCTTCAGTTGTCGTCTTGATTTATAGGAGGTTGATCCATTGAAGATTACAATGATGGTGTGCTCTAGCTCTTGATACTTCATTTCTTCATCTCCATCTTTCTCCTTTTGGTGCTCGGCTCTCTGACCTCCTAGATAGAAGGGAAATGCCCTTTACCTGAGTAATAGTCCTAAGCTTCTTCTGCTAGGCATGACAGTTGCGAAGATCATACCCTGCCATTTAGTGGATTTAACACCATCTCTTGCTTTTATTGAATTCATCGATCAAAGTTTTTCCTTTGTTCTGATAAGAATAATCCTTCTTACTTTTAAAGTGTTTTTCCTGGAATCACAAGGACTTTCTTGGTGTTAGGCTTGCAATTCTTCTTACTCTTTTGTGACTTCTTGACTTTCTTTTCCTTTTTATCCAGGCCTGGTTGGGGAATCTTTTCTATTCAATCGATTGTCTTATTCCACTTGACCACTTAGCTAGCGGTGGCGTACTTGTTAGCCATGTCAAATAGTTCGATGATTGTTCGTAGAGGATTCATAGTGATGTCCTCCATAACTCGCCTATTCCTTTGTCCAGTCTTGAATGCCTAAATAATGGAAGAATCATCTTCAGGATTGAATTATAAACTTGACTTAACCTCTTGATGCACCACCGCGGAGTTTCATTGGGTTCTTGTCGGATTTGGTGATGGTTATCTTCCTTGTCGTGTAGATTGTATGTGCCTTGAAAGTTGGCGATTAGTAGATCATAGAGTTGTTCCCAAGTGTAGATTGTTTTGGCCGGTTGGTTAAGTAACCATGATTGGGCAGAACCTTCGGTCAAGGTCATCTTCACCCCAAGTTCCTTGAGGGGCTCGGCGTTTTTCCCCATGGATGGTGCTAGCTATCGATGACCAAATCATCAATCTTATAAAATGTAGGAAAAATCGAGCCTCACAGAAGGATTAAAGAGGGGAAAATAGGACTATCTTTATTTCTATATTAGGATTATAGCCTACTCTTGATGAGCGATTACAAAGGAGATGCTACTAGCTCTGGCTTTGTTATTCCTTGACTCCATTGTCTACTGCTTGATTGATGGAACCTCCTTTCACCTTCTCTCGTAAGGTTTAAATAGTGCCAAAGGGGTGTCGGTTGTCCATGCAAGTAGACGCCTTGCCAATTCATCACATCTGGTTGAGTAATCCGTAGCTGTTAGAGAGAAATCTAACAATAACTATTGATTAGTTATTGTTAGCAGGAGAGAATCATAGAGATAGCTGTGAGGTGGTTGTCATCAGAGACACATGGCCGAATTGTCGTGCGGTTATTGGGGATAGAAATGCACATGCTCTATTTCACCGTATGGGAGGCTGCATGAAGTTAAGCCCAATTATCGGATTATATGATCTCCTAGTAGTGGCTGGCTGGGTACATGATTAGTAATTCTTCAAGCAGGGGTACTTGAGCAACATTGTTTCAAGTCATCTATGACCATAATAGCTTAGAGCCTTAATTATGTATTAAAAACATATTTAATGGATTATCCAATTCTCGTCAACTAGTAACAAATAACTCGAACACTAGCAAAATATTTCTAAATAGTCACACTAATTTCACTTAGACAGATTATCCTCATTGAATATTTCAATCCCATAAATTATCATGCACAGTCACCCAGTACTAGAGGTTCTGAGATTAACAGATAGCAAATTTCACTAGTACATCGTATTGCATAAGATAACTGATCAATATTTCAACATAGAAATAACTCACATAAGGGATGGCACTCAATGACACCAAGAAGAAAACACGGCAAGACACTTCGAGGTTGACGTGTCCCAGAAAACCTATTGTCATTGCTATGCCGTGGTGTGATCGGCGTGGTTCACGGAGATGCAATGCCCTTCTTCACAAGCAGGGACACACCGAATAGTGGAATCAAGGTTCAAAGATTGCTGCATAAGACAACAAAAAAACGCGCATCGGCCAAGTACACACAACAAAAGGACCCAAACACCAAAATCACAACACAACTAACTGTGAATCACGGAACCACCACCTAGACCCTCACTGCACACGGAGAGGTCCTGAAGTCTAGTGAATCACTGCGTTGGCCCAGTCAGACTGTCGCTTTCGCTCGACCTTCCCTTCCCCTGCTGTTGCCGTCAACCAAGCTTAGAGTGAGCAGAACAACATGTTGCTGAAGGAAGAAGCCGGACATCTACCGCCATTGCTGACCTAGTTTTTGGTGGGCTCAGCGCTAGATCCTAATAGATTAAGACACAGAAAAGAAACTGGAAGGTGATGGATAGATGGAGAAGATAAAGTTCTCAGGTGTCTCATGGAGAAGGACGAAAACCTGGTATTTGTGGGGTGTGAAAGACTACATATGTTAGTGTTACCATGAATTTTTTTTGTACTACTTCTAGTGCATGGGGAAGATATGAAAAACCAATGTGGTGATTAATAATGGTAACAGGTGGTTCCTTGTGGAGGTTGGTCAAAGTTTGTCTATGATAGTCGTCTGTGAGTTGGTGATATCTGAAGTAGAAAAAATAAATTTACACAACACACACGAAGTATATCTTACAGAATAAAGAATAAATTAGTACGGACCGTGAAGCTAAGGTGGTACAAAGCATTAATAAATATTGTGAAACAATTGCCTTGTAAACAAATACATCATACTCAATTACCAAGAAAGTCACAAAAAATTTAGAAGTATTCAACAATACAACAATTACACCTTAAAAGAAACCTTTTTGTGGATATATTCTTACCTTGGTGATGAAGACACCCTTGGGGGTGAGGAACATGGTAGAGATTTTGTTAAGAAAAAGCTAGTTGTAGATGAAATTGGAGTTCTTGGTGCACTGTGGATTAGAACTATCATTCATGTGCTAGCATTACTAATTTAACTTCTGAATCATTTAGTATGGAATATGAAATCATTAGGATTGTAAAGTTGTGAACCTCGGCAGGTGGGGGGGCCATCGGGCGGGTGGGTGAACTCATCATGAGGTGGTGGCATAACTTATTTTTACTCCATTCCTCAGATGATAGTGATATCAAACTTAACATATTTTGCATAGCTAAAGAAAATTAAGTGCAACTTTATTTAATTATAATTGTGTGAGTTATTGACTTGATATTTATATGTAGTAAATAGCTTTCTATGAATTACATAACAAATGAAATATATATTGTTGATGTGAATATGAGTACTATCAGATTCAATGATTATTATATAATTGCTTTTATTTCTATTTGGAATTGATGCTTAGGAGCATTAGCAATTCATCTTGGGATATTGACATCAAAAAGGCATAATTGAAACTTAAGTCCAGGCATTCATCCTTGGGATGTGTATTAATGAAACAACAATAGAGCAAAAGGGATAATTGGTAACTATGATGATATATTGTTCATTTTCATATCATAAATAGGAAAGAAGAATGTTACATACAGTGTGCTATGGGAGGAGGCCCGTCGGGGAGGAGGCGACGTGCTCGGGGAGGAGACGCGTCGGGGAGGAGGCGGTATGCTCCAGGAGGAGGCGCACCAGGGAGGAGGCAGCAACTCGTGCTCGAGGAGGAGGTGGCGGCTCATGCTCAGGGGAAAGTTAGAGAATATTGAATAGGTCAGACATCACAAACAATTCTAAATTATAACCATCTGTGATGATATACATCATAGATGGTTATAAATTAGAACCGTCTGTGGTAAATACAGATTGCAGACGGTAATAAAGTAGAACCGTCTATGATAATACACATCACAGATGGTTCTAAATGCAAATTCACACATATATGACATATTCTCATATACATAAATGCAAATTCATATATATATATATATATATATATATATATATATATATATATATATATATATATATATATATATATATATATATATATATATGATACATTCTCATATACATAAATGCAAATTCAGTAATGCCTTAGGAGTAAATATGTATTACTCAATTATTTTTTACTAGTCAGTAATACCATCATGTCATTATACCGAGACTGTTTACATATATAGAAGGCAGTAAATATAAATTCAACTGATTTTTATATATTTGTATTTATATATGGCCAAACAACATGGCTAGTCACTTCTTACAAAGATTAACAAAGTAGAAACCTAAATAATCAAAGTTTTGATCTAGTGGCAAAGGTAGTATGCTATCTCCATCTTCCAAACTTTGTAGGTGACGTCATCGGCATCGGATGGTTCGGGTTCATCAACAAAAGAAGCCCAAAATGTGTCCACCCACTGATGCGTTTGTTCGAGTGTCTCTTGAAGACCCACCAACTGATAGATCAAGTTGAATTGAGCCCATAGGCTCTCTTCCCTTGCTTGAGAGATCTCGGCAAGGTTGACTCAGTCACCCATTGTCTCGACTAAGCAGTCCAAGTGATAGCAAGCCTCTTGGAGATGTGCAACATCATTGTGGAGGACCACATCAATGGCGAGGTTAGCTCGCCAAAAGTGAGAGACCAATCGGAAGACATGGTGGAGGAGGATGTCAAGATGGAAAAAGGTGGCCGTCACCTGCTCTGGCAAATCCTTGGACATAGGAGGGAGGACACTATTGGCACAGTATCCTTCTGCAGCATTTGCCAGCGTACGACTGGTGAGGTTCTCATATAGGATAGACAGGTAGGCCATCAATGCTATGACAAGGAAGAGGTCAAAGCTATTTGTTTGCGCTTGAGAGTAGATCATCGATGTGGGATTCATTTTTGGTGCATGGTGGATGATCATTTTTATAAAACAAGGAATAAATTTAGCTCATGAGACAAAGAGACACATCGGGAAGCCAAATTGAAGAGACGCATCGGGGAGCCAAAGTGCCATATTCATGCATAGAAGAGACATATCATACACGGTTCCAACCACAAACCGTATGTGATACGTAATTATCACAAACGGTTCGTATTAATAACCATCTGTGGTAATATCACATACGGTTCTAATAAAAACTATCTGGGACATGTGTAATTATTGTAGATGGTTCTTGTTAATAACCCTCTGTGATAATTACGTATCATAGATAGTTCTATCCATCACTAGTAACATAGATGGTCACGCTTGTAAAACCTTCTGTGAAAATTACAACATAGATGGTATCCATGAACTGTCTGTGATGAGACGTCCAGTATAGCTTGTTTTATAGTAGTGGGGATGCTTGTTGTGTGCCACAGTCCTAAGCAAGCTCACCATTGAGGAGGCCCGAGGAGCGGGTGGCTTGATCATGCCCTAGAGTGGCCGATCATGGTGGAGGACCCTGTGTGTGAAGTTTGGTTTGGTTCTTGACTAAGGTAAGCCATCACTAGTTGGTGCTTCATCCCTTACATCGTGGTGTGAGTGGAGGGACCGCCTCCTCTTCTTCCCGAAGCTGTCTTGCTATTGTCCTGTGGTTGAATTGCTCTAGTTGTGGTTCCATGTGCTTTCGTTGTTGCTTGTCATGCTGGTGGTTGCTATCCAGTGTTGTTGGTGTTGGCACAGTCAATAGTGGCTTCACTCTGGTGAGCCGTGGTGTGGCTGCTACCATGGTGAGCACCATGGTGTTCTCGGCTGCATCTCAAGCGTTGCAATAGTCTTCATTCTCTAGTCTTGTGCTTTGCCCCGTGGATAGTTAGCTCTAGGTTTCTTTGGTTGTAGAGGGAGGTGTTACTTTGTTGCTCCACAGGTTGCATGCTTTGTGGGTGTAGTTGGTGTTTTGATAGGAGTTCCAGGTTGGAACTTCTTTCTGCTGTTGGATTCCCTCCTCTTAGGGCTAGTGTTGATGCCTTTGATGTATCCCCTTCAAAATCAGTGTTTTTCTCTTTTTCTTCAAATGAATGACAGAACTTTTACCCTTGCTTTCAAAATTCCTCGGTTTCTCTTATCTCTACCTACATGTATCATGTTCAAGTTGTTAGACCATGTGGAGGTCGTGAATATAGTGATGAAGAATAATTGGCATTTATGTTGAATTGAAATTTGTGTTTGTGAAAGTTTTGGTTGATGCTCTTTGGTAAATCTGGAATTGCAGGATTATTCAGGATAAGCGGTCTGACCACCTTGTATTGGGCGGTCTGACCGGCAGACTTTGACCTCGGTCGGAAACCTGAGATTTTATGAGCACAGAATGTCGACCACGACAAATCGATCACGGCATTTTGATCATGGAAGAATGACCATGGCAGGTAATCCGTAGGCTTTGACCATGAACAGTGAACCGGTCGTAAGCTATTGTGAACCAGTCGAAGCTACTGTGTACCTGTCGTATGCTACAGGGAATCGATCATATACAACAGTGAACTGGTCGTTTGCAACAGTGAATCGGTCATGAGCTATAGTGAACCAGTCGGTAGTCGAAGCTACAACGATCGGAGCAGGTGGTCAGAGCTACAGTGTACTAGTCGTAGACACAACGAACTGGTCGGAGGTCATAAGCTTGTCTGCTACAGTAATTGGTCGTTGATCGGTAGTTGTAGACTTTGCGTAGGCTTCGTAGTCGTAGTTGTAGGCTTCATGATCTATTGTCTTAGACTTTACGGTCAGTTGTCGTGGACTTCACAATCGGTAGTCGAAGGCTTTATGATCAGTTGCCATAGGCTTTACGATTGGTACTCGTAGACTTCAAGTGCTTCAATACTTGTGATCTTCGAGTACCTCGAGTACTCGTGTTTGATGGGCCAGCGGTCTGACCGGCCTATGCATGGTGGTCAAACTGGTCTTACTGGCTGGTCTGAAGTTGATTTTTGCAGAGCATGAAACTGTTGGTTGTAGATGATCTGGTTTGTAGTTACTGATGGTTAAGAGTGTGGTTTGTGTGTGTGTGGACTGATATCGGTCAAGTTTGGGAGAACTTTTGTTGGGAGAAAGGTCTTTGGTCTTCGCATGTGCAGGTTGGCATGAAGATGGTCATGGTCGGTGACAAGGAGGACCGGACTAGGAGGGGGTAATCTGAGGTCTAGGCAGTTTAGGATGTCGTGAGGTGGTCGGGCTCACGTTGGAGCACATGGAGATCAAAGGTGGGTGATGTGTGGACTAATGTCGGTCAAGTTGGTAAGAACTTGTGCTAGAAAAAAGTTTCTTTGGTCTTTGCATGTGTAGGCTGGGTATGGAGATGATCATGGTCGGTGACAAGGAGGATTGGGACTAGGAGAGGGAAATCTGAGATCCAGGCAGTCTATGATGTCACGAGGTGGTCGGGCTCACGCTGGAGCACGTGGAGATCAAATGTGGATGATGCATGGTGAAGCTATGAGAGGTGCAGTTCTGGAGGCTTCGTCGTGTTATGAGATTGGAGAAGTTATGGAAGGAGTCTGTAACTTGGAAGGTTTAGAGATATTGAAAAACCCATGTTTGGAGGGTTTTGGGTCCTCTGATTTTTGGAAGAGATAGGATTTTATGTCCGTGTTTGATGAGGACACGTTTAGTGTGTTAGCCTATGAGAGCAGGGAGAGCTAAGGGTTAACGCAAGGCTTTTGTAAGGTTTGTGGGGAGAAGATTGAAGAAGCTTTAGTTTCGGCTATGCTTTTAGGGGTGCTTGTGAGTGCACTTTGTAAATCCCTAAAAATCCAGCAATAAACATCATCTTGAATTAATATGGTTCATGATTTGCTCAAAAAGTGCTGCTGATTGCAGTTGGATTGAAGTTTTATGACGACGTGCAAATGTATTGAATCATTGTCTAGAAAACAGAGGAAATATGAGTACTCAAAGGCACATGTATTTGAGAGGTTCTGTATCCTGTGTGGAAGATTTCGAGTACATGCAAACCGAGCAGTCGAACGAGCAGTTGAGTGAGCGGTTAAACACCAAGCAGTCAAAACCTTTTTCGAGCACGTGCAAAGGGGTCAAGCGAGCGGTTGAGCATCTTGTGGTCGAAATTCACATCTGATAAGTTAGATTGTTTTGTTTTTGGTTTAAGATTTGCTTTTAGGTACAAAGAAACAGAGACAATCATTCATTCTCTCTGATTATTGTATTTGATCCTACATAAGTGTGTGTGTCTGTAGATACAGCCAAAACTCATGCTTGCGCCCTGTTAGATCTGAGTGGATTACATGTTATTGACTATTCCAGCGGTGGGACACTTGCAAGAGACAGCGATGAAATGACCTGGATGGCCAGGATGATGACAGTTGTCGGTGGCAATCCTGACCTGGCTAGGCTTGTCCACAACCAAAAGGTGGGCCTGACGGACAATTATACAGAGAAAAGAAGAAAGCGAGTGATCAGAGAACGGGAGGAATCTTGTTATGCTCACATGCATGAATGGTTAATTGGAGTGGGTGAGTCACAACCGATGGACATGTCAGCTTTTATTGCCTGAATATTACTGCATGCATTTTAGGTTTTTGAACATGTGTTCTTTTGTCTATTCTAGAACGTAGCTAGATTTGCTAAACGACATATTTGATTTTGTCCCGACATGCCGGTCTATAAGTTGAAATTAGGACCAAACAAGCAACTTGTTTTGCAGATTATACAAGTGTGGACCTCTGTTTTACTAGAAGCTAGCTAGCTCCTGATGAACTCATGGCAAAGGGCTTTTCTGTTGACTTTTAAACTGGAGAACCCTTACCAACAAACCCATAAGATAAGCTTGAGCTAGTATGAAAAGACCGGCTGTTTTGGTGCAGGGCATTGGAAAATGACATTCGCACTTAGCATCCAAGATTATTGAAGTTGGAAGTTAAATGCGATCCATATATGTTCCATTCTGTAACTATGTAGGAAACTACCGATGTCCTGTTCATCTAAATTACGCAGAAAACTACCCCACCTGAACTTGTCACACTTATTATTCCATTTGACTCATAGTTTTGCCACTGCCAAATGGTGAAAGGATTATTAGATAAGCACAGGTTTGCCATGGCCATTGTTTTTCAAAAAAGATTTGCCATGCGTTGGAAAAGTGGGCAATATTTTAATTCTAGATTTTACTAAAAGTAAATATCACAAAATACTAGTGATACAAATCTCATAATTAATAGCAACAAGCAAGTCATATTGTACTTCAAATATACGCAAAAACAAAATTATATCAGAGTCGATCGATTATGTGAATGACTTACAGTGGGGGTCTGATGAAGAACAAGAAGCAACACAGACTCGATGCAGTGTAGAACATAGATATAGCAGTGAAGCGAGCTGTGTTATGTAGGTGTGCAATTCCCAGAAACCTTATTGCTACCCTGTGCCGGTTCTCTCTGCGGCAATGGTGCAGAGATCCTGCTCTCCTCCCTTCCTAGTGCACGCTGAGATGAAAGTGCGACGTAGTTGAGCATCTTGATACTACAACACAACTATCCAGAGAGGAGGTGGAAGAATGGAGGAGGAATTCTGTGTGTTCTTCTAGACATCTTTAGGTCTTTTTAAGGACACTGTAATAATTCACTAATAACTGCCACCATTAAACAGAATTAAAACACTGGTGACTACCTCATCAAACCAACAATAATAATTATGCATTGTTTATCAGCTCCTAGACAGTTCAAAATGAGAGAGAACTGCATGGTTCGCAAAAGAAAATGTGGACTTGGTCTGCTAAGTGGTGCTCCATGTTACGGTGCGGTCGCGCATCGCACGTAACAAGTCACGCATTTTTTTGTACAAAAATACACAAATAGACGGCACGTGTGTGTTTAGCCAAAGTCCTCCTCATGCCATTCCCATCCATGTGTCATATGTCTCAAGGAGTAGCAAGAACTTCACTTTATAAATTGCTTTCCCTTTACTTGGCTAGCCAATATGGTATTAAACCATGCATGCTTTGGAATTATAGAAAATAGGCCTCACATTCATATGGGCCTAATTTCTAATAATCCCCACCAATTGCAAAGCAAATAGCAGAAAGATGTCAAAGATATTGTGTTGAAATACTTTAATATACCTGTCTTTGAGTGCAAGTCCTGTACTGGTTGAACTTGTGCCTAAAATGACAAGATTCATCTTCCCATAGCTGATGAATGGTCTAGGCCTTGAATTCATAGCCTTTTGTGATCAGAATTCACTTGAAATCTCAACTGATACTAGACTACCAAAGAATCACACCTAAACAAAGCATTAAAAATGTCATGCTCCCTAATATGCTCATGAGCTTTCTAGAGATGCCCCATTTCCGTGAACTGCGATCATATAGTTAGGCTCAAGTAGGTGTATTCTTTCTAGGTATCATGCGGGCTAATACCTTTTTCTCATTTCAACAACAGAATACATTAAGACTTTATGCCAACCTTCCATACAGTTGAGAGTACTTTGCCTATTAGGACACAGGTATAATGAATATGTACTCTCTTGTTACAACATCAACTTACTTTTTCCACTACCTAAGTCATGTGATCTCCAATCAAGAAGGTATGTGTTATAATTGTGATGTAACTCAAATAGGCTTCATTCCTATGTCCACGGATGCAACGGAAATTGCTTTTTGCACTAACCTCATTGTAAAAAGGTCTACCAGATTTTCTTAGTGCGAATATAATTTACAACAATCACTCTGGAGTCAATTTTCTAACATATTCATGCCTATGCTTTATATGTCTAGAGGACTTCATATTATCCTTAGTACTTGTAACTTTAGCCAATACTGTTTGATTATCATAGTACATCAGGATTACCAGTATTGGTTTCTCAACCAATAGTAAGTCTAATGGAAGCTTTCTCAGCCATTCAGCCTCAACAGTGGCCGCGTCAAGAGCTACAAGCTCGGCTTTCATGGTTGACCTTGTCAATATGGTTTGTTTACAAGACCTCCATGAAACGCAGCACCAGCTAAAGTAAATTCATTGCCACTTGTAGCTTTGATCTCATCCGCACAAGAGATCCATTACGAGTCAATGTATCCTTCTAATATAGAAGGGTATTCAGTATAATGAATCCAAAGGATATTGTGCCTCTCAAGTAATGCAACACTGTTTCAAATGCCTCCGGTGATCATCACTGGGGTTAGATGTAAATCTACTTAATTTGCTCACAGCACTAGCTATATATATACATGAATGACTTAATGATTTGTAAATATCTTAATTGATGTTTTTCTATCCCCTAATTCTTTCATAGCTTAATACTCACATCATAGGGTGTTGGAGAAACTTTACAATTTTCAAAGCCAAATTGGCTCAATATTTTGTCATCATAATGAGATTGGTTCAAAGTGATCCTATTATCAGTCTTGATCAATTTAATATTCAAAATGATATCTGCCTCTCCCAAGTCTTTCATGCCAAAGCATCGAGATAATATAGATTTGATCTCATCAATTACGGTAGTGTTTATTCCAAATATAAGTATATCATCCACATACAAACACAAGATCACTCCTTGACCCCACCATAATGATAATATACACATTTATCAGCTTCATTCACAACCAAGCCAGCGGATGTCAAAGTTTCATCAAACTTCTCGTGCCAATGTTTATGTGCTTACTTTAGGCCACACAAGGATTTTAATAATATGCATACCTTATTTTCCTGCCTAGAAATCACAAAACCATCCAGTTGATATATATATATATATATATATATATATATATATATATATATATATATATATATATATATATTTTCATCTAACTCTTCGCTAAGGAAACTATCTTCACATCCATTTGATAATCGCCATAGGAAGATGCTAACGAAGAAAGCACTCAGATAGTAGTTAATATGGCGACAGGAGAGTAAGAATCAAATAAATATTCTCCCTCTTTCTGG
This sequence comes from Dendrocalamus latiflorus, assembly GCA_017311315.1. Taxonomy (NCBI): domain Eukaryota; kingdom Viridiplantae; phylum Streptophyta; class Magnoliopsida; order Poales; family Poaceae; genus Dendrocalamus; species Dendrocalamus latiflorus. The sequence goes on along the minus strand of CM029665.1, from coordinate 19,765,452 downwards.
GTGTAACCCTTAGCCGCAAGTCTTGCCTTGTACTTCCCAAAAGTACCATCAAGCCTAAGTTTCTTTTTGAAGACCCATCTACACCCTACAGGTTTGTACTCGCTAGGACAATCGGTGATCTCCCAAGTCTCATTAGCCATGATAGAGTCCATCTCCCTTTCTAGTTCCACTGCCTGAGCCCGTCGCCACTCCTCCCTTCATCTTTCTTTCCAGTTTCGCTGCCTCTCCACCCTCAGAGCTCACAAATCTAGTGCCTCACCATTGTGTGCTAGGGCTTAGTTGGTGGTGGTGAGCAAGGTGGGGGGACTTGTCGGCGTTGTTTTGGGAGGTGGAGGCTGAATGCTATCAATGCTTGTGAAACCTACGTGAGAGCCCCCATGCTTAGTCACCGGTGTAGCTCGCCACCATGCTGCTCCATGTCATGGCCACCGTTTGGATGTTAGGGTAGCCAGCAAAGTAGATGGCTTGCAAATCTGTTGAGACTTGAAGCCGATGCTTCAGGGAGTCTAGATCTGGGGTCGTGCTCAGGCCCCGGTGGTGATGGTGGGCCATACAAGGACGTCGACAACGGTATTCCAAGGGTTGTGCCTATTGTTGCCACTCCCTCCTCGCTGCTGTAGCTGCTGCCATGGCAGCGATGGTGGCAAGGCTCCATGGCTCCTCTCTGATGGAACCATAGGTGCACAGTTGGCGTATCTATGGTTGTGCCATGCACTGGCGGCGTGGCACAACAGTGTCCCTTCTTTGATTCGACTGGGTCACCTCCTCCTCACCATCGAGACAATTGCTGGTAGTGAAGCCCGTCGTGCTCAGCAAGGTGCACATGGGTATCGTGATGGTGGCCGGGGTAAGCTGCCGGGTGTTAGGATGGCCCGATGGGTGGCACGATGGTGTTGGCATGTCGCAGACGACAATACGTGGGTGTGGTGCAGCATGCGTTGGGGTGCATCATGGGAAGGACCAATCCTTTTGCCGTTGTTGGGGGCACTAGTACAAGGTCATCACAGATAGTTCAAAACATCATCATAGATGATTTCATGAGCTCCCGGAGTTTACGGGTCAATAATGACATGAGGTCATCACAAACAGTTTTCAAATCGTCTGTGAAAAGTCACAACACAGACGGTTTTTAAAAATAATCGTCTGTGATGTGTAGATATCATAGATGGTTTTTAATTATAACTATTTGTGATGTGTATGTATCATAGACAGTTTTAAAAAAAAACCGTCTGTGATATCGACATATCACAGATGACTAATAAAAAAAATCATCTGTGATGTGTTATCACAGAAGGTTTTTAAAAATAACTTTCTGTGATATTACTAATCACCATTTTTAGTTTTACATATCTTCCCCATGCACTGGAAGCAGTACATATATATTTCATGGTAACGCTAGCATATGTAGTCTTGCATGCCCCACAGTTTAAATGGCCTAGAGACAAAGACATACCCATATCACACTTGGGCTTTCAGTGCGTGATTTGCTTCATGCCCTTTGAAGTCCAAGTGTGATATGGGATCTGACTTTGTCTCTAGGTCATTTAAATTGTGGGGTGTGCATGACTACATATGTTAGTGTTACCATGAAATATATATGTACTGCTTCCAGTGCGTGGGGAATGTATAAAAAACCAAGATGGTGATTAGTAATGGTAACATGTGGTTCCCTGGTAGAGGTTGGTCAAAGTTTGTCCATGACAGCCATTTGCGAGTTGGTGATATCTGAAGTAGAAAAAAATAATTTTACACAGCACAAACGAAGTATATTTTACAGAATAAGGAATGAATTAATACAGACTGTGAAGCTAAAGTGGTAGAAAGCATTAATAAGTATTGCGAAATAATTGCCTTGCAAACAAATACATCACCCTCAATTACTAAGAAAGTCATAGCAAATTAATAAGTATTTTCAGTAATGCCTAGGAGTAAATATGTATTGCTTAATTATTTTTTACCAGTTAGTAATGACATCATGTCATTATACCAAGACCATTTACATATATAGAAGACAGTAAATACAAATTCAACCGATTTATTTATTTTTGTATTTATATATGGCCAAACAGCATGGCCAATCACTTCTTACAAAGATTAAAAAAGTAAAAACTTAAATAATCAAATCTTTGATCTAGTGGCGAAGGTAGCATGATATCTCCATCTTCAAAACTTTGTAGACGACGTCATCGGCATAAGACAGTTTGGGATCATTAGCGAAAGAAGCTCAAAATGTGTCCACCCACTGATGCGCTCATTCGAGTGTTTCTCGAAGACCCTCCAACTGATGAATCAAGTCGAATTATGCCCATAGGGTCTTATCGATGTTTTAATATCAATTTTATGTATGATTTGTTAGGTTTCTGGGAAACTCTAGAAGACTCGGTGTATGAACGTGCAGAGTAGAGACACAGGAATTTTTTATACAGGTTCGAGCCTTCTCCTAGGAGAATAATAGCCCTACGTCCTGTGTAGCTATTGCTCAGAAAGATGTTTACAACAGAGAGTAATGCGAAGTGCCTAGCACTATCTCCTAATCCAATGTTTCCAATCCCTTCTCCTCTCTGACGTCAACCTTTATATAATCGACGAAGTGGTGGCCATTGTCCCATGCCAAAAGATGCCTCAACGATTCGGTGATAACCGTCTGATGGAACTTACTGTCAGAGAGACGTAATGGCCCATTCACCGTGTGATGGTTGTTGTCAGAGAGAGAGATCATGTGCAGTTATTAGGAATAAGCACACGTTTTAATCGCCATGTCAGAATACCCAACGATGAAGTAGGTCATTGAAAACAAGCTAGGTCATAATCCCTGGTCAGATCCGAGGCACCCGAGTACATCCACATGGGATGTGCTTGTTGCTAAGGGCTAATTCGACGCGTGATGATGTCCTTCACCACATGCTAGCCCGTAAGACCCCTGTTTCTTAGCTCTTTGATACTTGAGATGTAAGGAACTATTTAGGTGAGGTCCTTAGGGACCGAATTCCAGAGGCTATTCTTCTCCATAGCCTTCCCACGAAAGAAAGGCTGTCTTCTCTGGTTGTCTCCCAGTAGAACCACCGCTTTTTCCATCCCGGCCATGAAGACCGAGTGTACACTGGGATATACAACTCCGTTTTGCCGTCGTGGAGCTTCAGACCACAGCTCCTGGTAATTCCAGTCTACCAGCCCATCTTGTAATAATATCGGAAGAGCTCAAGGTCAGGCGGGATCCCAAAATACGCCTCACACAAGTACACGAACACGGTGAGTATTGTGATAGAATTGGGAACCAAGTTCACCAATTTGACCCCAAGATACTCGAATACGGTGGTGAGGAAGGGATGAAAGGGAAGACGAAGGCCGCACTCACAATAGGCCTGGAACACCAAAATTTCTTCGATTTGTCCCAATGGCCAGTTTTGTCAGGCGGCTTCGATCCATCTGGCGAATCGCCACAGAGTATTTTGCTATGTCAAAATGCCATTTGGCCTAAAAAATACTAGTATGACTTTTCAACGTTTGATGCAATTGACCTTTATACATCAAATGGGCCAAAATTTAGAAGCCTATGTTGATAATGTAGTCGTCAAGAGCATCAAACAACTTAATCATATTTTAGATCTATAGGAGACTTTCGACAACCTCAGAAAGCATCGCTTGAAACTCAATTCTGAGAAGTGTGTGTTCAGAGTTTCTTCAGGAAAGTTGCTCGGATTCCTTGTTTTGGCAAGAGGTATCGAAGTAAATCTTGAAAAGATCAAGGCCATCGAGCAGATGCACCCTCTGATCACGAAGAAAGAAGTTCAAAAACTCACCGGCTGCATGGCAACTCTAAGTCATTTCATTGCACGTCTGGGAGAGAAAGGACATCCCTTCTTCAAACTTTTAGGAAGCACGAAGGTTTTGAGTGTTTGAAAGAGGCTAATGATGCCTTCGAGGATATCAAGAGATATCTTACGAGTGCTCTTATTCTGGTTTCTCCAAAGCTAGGCGAGACACTCATGGTATATCTTTTCACTACACCACAGGCAGTAAGTGCAGTACTCATTGCAGAATGCGAAAGTATCCAGTGACCAATATACTATGTAAGCGAAGTCTTACATGGGTCTAAGGAGCACTACCCTCAGGTCCAAAAACTCTTATATACTCTCCTCATGTCTTCGAGGAAGATAAGGCATTATTTTCAGGCGCATAAAATTATTGTGCCGTCTGAGATTATCTTAGGAGAGGTCCTCTAGAACAAGGAAACAGCGGGACACATGGCAAAATGGTTGGTATAACTTGGAGAGTTCGACCTCCATTTCATGTCCTGAATGGCCATTAAATCCCAAATCTTAGCAGACATTGTCACTGAATGGACAAATCCTGAACTTGTTTAGGATCCCCAATAGTATGCTTCCTACGACCAGTGGACGATGTACTTTGATGGGCCGCTTACACTAAGTGGCTCGGGGGCTGGCGTGGTCTTGGAATCTCCCATAGGAGAGACCTTAAAGTATGTCATCCAATTACTCTTTCCAACCACTAATAATGTGGCTAAGTATGAAGGTTTGTTGCCTAGCATACTAGCCGCTAAAGCGCATGGGATTCGTTGACTACTCGTGAGAGGAGACTCTCAACTAGTCATGAATCAGGTTAGCAAAGAGTATCAATGCTCAAGTTTGACCATGTCTCAGTACTTGTCAGAAGTTCGGAAGCTTGAGAAGTACTTTTTCGGTTTTGAGTTATAGTATATCCCTCTAAAGGATAACTTTCTCGTAGACCAGTTGGCTTGAATAGCTTCTTCCGGTCGCAAGTACCACTAGGAGTCTTCTTGGAGCAACTCCAGAAGCCATCTCTGGTCAAAGCATTGGAGACAATTCCTAATGAGACAGCTTCTATCGAGTACAAGGATACCTAGATGGGTCCCACCTATGAGCATCTTCAGAAGGGTTTTGTACCTAATGACGATCTCAAAACAGATCGTCTATCTCGCAAGGCCAAAATGTATACTTGGTTGACGGAGTACTCTATAAACAGAGTACTCAAGGAGTTCTCATGTGATGCATATTGTAGAAAGAAAGATTACAACTCCTTAACGGCATACACGGGGTATCTGTGGAGCACACGCCTCTTACAGAACATTGGTTGGAAAGGCCTTTCGATAAGTTTTCTACCTAGCCAACAGCCCTCAATGACACCAAATAGCTAGTTAAGAAGTGTGTAAATACCAGTTTCATAGAAGGCAAATACACCAACTAGCTCATGCTCTTCAAACAATTCCTCTCTCATGGCCTTTTGCAACCTGGGGTTTAGACATCCTAGGACCTTTCCCAAGAGCATCCGGGGGCTTCGAGTTCCTTTTTGTGGCTATTGACATATTCACAAAATGGATCAAGGCTGAACCTGTGACTGGGATAACAACGAAAGTCGCAAAGAGGTTCATGATGAGAAGCGTGATTACTTGATTTGCAGTACCAAGTCGAATAATTACAGACAATGGTAAACAATTTTCTAGTGCAAAATTCTAAGAATTTTATGACAAATTGGGTACCAAACTTTGTTATACCTCAGTCACCCATCCTCAAAGCAATGAGCCAGTCGAGTGCGCGAATGACCAAATAATGCAAGGAATTAAGACTTGAATCTTCGATTAGCTTGTAAAGCACTCGAGGGCAAGGGTACAATAATTACCTTCGGTATTATGGGCAATTCACATGACTCCTAGTCGGGCGATAGGAGAGACTCCATTTTTTCTAATTTTTGGGGCTGAAGCTATGCTTCCTCCAAAACTAAAGATCCAATCGACAAGAGTCGAGAACTTTAATGACTCCAACCAAGAGCAACTCTGAGCAGATGATATCAACCTGCTCAAAGAGAAGAGGAATCAAGCCTTAATCCAACCAGTGGCCTATCGGCAAGCCATTTGTAATTACTACGATCGTAAGGTCTAACCTCATAGCCTTGCTGTAGATGACTTCGTATTGAGAAAATTCAATCCCAATCTAATCAGAATAAACTTCCCCCAAATGGAAAGGTCCTTACACTATGACTAAAGTCACACAATCGGGCTTTGTATAACTTGCTATGGAGGATGGCCAGATTCTATCAAATTCTTAGAACATTGACCAATTACGCAAATTTTATGTGTAAATATTTCTACTCTTTCAATAAAGTTTTTAGTTTGTTCAAATATTTGTTGTTGTATGTTCAGTAGAACTTCTTTTGTGTTTGTTCAACAACTTCTAGCACATCCAATTGTTTAATTGGTCAGAGAAGGGGACACCACTAGTCGAAGTCTCTCCTCTCTGCATATCGTCCTACCCACTAGAAGGAGCTTCCTAGTGACAAACTATTCTTAACTCTTGGTATTAGTATAAAATAATTGTGTTATCTATGAAAACGTTGAATAGGTGTACAAGAAGGATTCTGAGTCTTTATCTTCTTATCGTTTATGTCTTCAATTTGATTAACCTGGTCGAAGGGGGTAACATCACCTAGTCGAAGCCTCTCCTCTCTAAACGTGGTCCTACCCACTAGAGGAAGCTTCTCAGCATCGATTAGTTCCTAACTTTTGCTACCAGCACATGATAATTAAATTCGACAATGATAGTCGATGGCTGCTCTCTGCATACTTTACTCTGTACTATTTGATTAGTTTATCCATATAAACTAAGTAAATAGTCGGGGGTTAGAATAGGGTTATCAGTATAACTTTATTTCTTAGTCATAAATTCATTCTCTTTTGTTTCTTTTTTGTCTGATGATTACTAACTACTCAACAAGATGAATTGCAAGAAAAAGAAAGAAGTCTTTCATCATTCAAAGGTAAGTATTTACAAAGTTATTATTTATAAACTACTCTGAAGAAGGATAGTCAAGATGCATCTCCTCTGTGACCCTTCTACTAGTCGGCTCTAGTTCTTCAGTTAGATAGGCTACCTCTGTTTCAGAGCAACTAAAGTTGTGGTCGATCTATTGAATGTTGAGGTTCTGGTCGCATAACTTGAGTTTTACCAAGGCATAGCTTACAAGTCCTTTAATTGCCTCTTGAATCAACTAGGCCTGATCAGTCTTTAGAGTAGATAGATGCTTCTCTAAAGTCTTCACTTGTAGGCCGATTATACTTGCATGAGCGGTTATGGTATCTTCAGAAGGACTCATCTTCTTCGAACCAAACCCACCGAGTAGATTGTTGAGAAGTACAACATTGTCATGGAGGGTTGCCTTCATCGACTTCGTTTCCTCTTTGACTACGAGTTGAGACTTCTGAGAGACGTTTTATTTTGACCACTGCAAATAGAATAACAATGGTCAGGAAAATACTTAACACAGGACTAGTTAGCAGAACTAGTTGAAGGTGAAGCTTTTCTTACCTGCTAGTCGAGCATCAAGCTTATCTACTTCAGCTTTGTGCTTTTCTTCCGGCAGATTCATTCTCTAGATGGTCTCTTTATTGATATGAGTAATTCTCTAATCACCTTGTCTTTTCTTTGACTTCGGTTTGGGACTTACTCGCTTCAACCTCTTTTTCTGTCAAAAGAAAAGAGTAAGAGGAACACCAGAAAGACAACCAAATAAGTAGTCTTAAGTTCAGAACTTACTATTTATTTTCACCTACAATGCTTTAATTGCAAAATTAGCCTTCATAATGGTTATTGATTGGTCAACATTTTCTTTCTTTAGCGTCTGCGTATCAACCCTCTCGTTGTTGAGCGCAACAGCTAAAACTTTGTGTCACTCTTAGACCTACGAAGGTTAAAAGCAGACAAGAAAGCATGGATAAGTGGTTGAAATAGAGTTTGACTACATAAGCCAGTAACTTATCATTCCACTGCCTTGTTGGAGAGTTTGGCATTTTCCAGTCGTAGGAGCATGAGTTGCCAGTGGTATTCAACCATAGTTGCCATATCTTCTAATGCTCTCTAAAAAAGACGCTAAGTGAGAGATTAGAAAAGACCTAGTAAGAATGTCTAAGTACTCGATACGTATATTCATGATCCCCATGGGCAAACTTAGCAAGTACCTGCCTGGAGTCTTCGAGTTGATTGAGCTCGTCAAGCTTGTTCCACCACACCTTTTCGAGACGTTCATCATCGAAAATGTTCCCTTTGTTGGGAAGATTTTTGGGGTGTGAAACTCAGCTCAGAACTCAATCAGTAGAAGATCCCACTACAAATGCAAGGTTAAAAAATGCAAAGAAGAAGTTAGGTTGTTCTTCTCCTCCTCCTTCGGCTATGCCTTCTTGGGAGAGAAGAGGAACATCCTCTATATTTTCCTCCTCGCTGCCACGGTCGGAAGGATTTCCAACTTTGTATTTCTACCTTGTCTTTAGCCGCATGCATTTCTATGCTGCGACTACTTCCATGGTTGTAGTCTTTGCAGCTAGCCTTGGTAGCAACTTTTGTTGCTACAGTGGTCTTCCCTTTGACCACCATCTCCACCGTGTCTTCGACCATGGGCAGAGCTACAGGGGCTTCTCAGCAGAAGCATCCTTAGGCAGTGGAGGAGCCAAGCTACAATAATCAAAAGTAAGTTGGCATTAAAGAAGATAGAGGTAAAATACAATGTTTATGCCTATGTTTTTCATACCTTGCTTTCACATCCTTTATCTTGAATTTAGAAGAAATTTTTTTGAGATTAGTTTCTTCGACTTCTTCTCTTTGACCATGTCTAGTCAAAGGTCTAGAGCAAGAGTTACTGCTTCTTGTCCCTCTTGACCCTCCTAGTAGTTGAAACCAGTTTTCACCACTTGAAGGGCGATCTCCTTCTTAATCATAGGTTCTGCTGCTGCAGTAGTCTCCTTCACAAAGGATACAAAACTTTTCCAGTTTTTCTTTTTGAGTTGCTTGACAAAGCCTCGAGAAGCGTCTACTGAGTGAGTTTCAGTATCGTAATAGAAGGGTACCTTGATCTTATGAGATGGATGCTCAAATACAGTAGCCCCTATCTCACTTGTGATACTTACATCCACAAGGAATTGCTTGACGGGGGCGCTTGGAACAGTAGGAGGAAGAATAGAAAGGGGAATAGCAGTGCTCGTCCTCCCTTTCTTCTTGTTGGTAGCCTTTATCAGCAGACGTCTCTTGGCCGGAGGACCCTTAGCTTTCTCCACCTCTTCTCCAATAACCATCAATTCGACCTTTAGGTCATCCTGATGGTTATTCATGTCTACATTCTGTGAGAAAGAAGAATATTATTTAGTCGTTCTGTATGACTACGTACTCCTAAATATGAAATCGATCTTTTGATTACCTTTAGGCATTCTTCATTTTCTCCGGTGGATATATCCACTAAAATATGAGGAGCCTCCACTTCGAGTGAAGGAGTCTTCTCTTAAACACCCTTGACTCAGGAATTGATTTCCCCCAAATCAAGATCTATTCATACAGACATGGTGGTAGATACAGAGTACTCAAAAGAAGTAATCTAATTATGAGTACGAGTATGAGAGTTGCTTACCATTCTCATAATCCTTGGTCGATCCAAGGCGCCTGAGTACATCCACATGGGATGTGCTCGTTGCTTCAAGGGGTTGATTTGACGCGTGCTGAAGTCCTTCACCACATACTAGCCCGTAAGACCCTTGTTCCTCAGCTCTTTCATAGTTGAGATGTAAGGAACTATTTGGGTAACGTCCTTGGGGACTGAATTTCATAGGCTATTCTTCTATGTAGCCTTCCTACGAAAGAAAGGCTATCTTCTCTGGTCATCTCCCAGTAGAACCACCGTTTTTTCCATCACGGCCATGAAGACCGAGTGTAATTTGGGATGTACAACTCCGTCTTGCTGTCATGGAGCTTCAGGCCGCAGCTCCTGGTGATTCCAGTCTGCTGGCTCATCTTGTGGTAAGAGCTCGAGGTCTAGCAGGATCCCCAAATACGCCTCGCACAGGTACACGGACATGCTGAGCATTATGATCTAATTAGGAACCAAGTTCACCAATTCAACCTCAAATTACTCGAGTATGGCAGTGAGGAACGGATGTGCAGGAAGACGAAGGTCACACTCACAATAGGCCTGGACCATCAAATTTTCTTCGATTTGTCCGGACGGCCAATTTTGTCTAAAGATTTCAATCCATCTGACGAATCACCATGGAGGAAACTTCTTAGCATCCTCCAATGCCTTCAATTTTGTATCATCCATCTCTGACACCGGCCAATTAGATATGGACTTAGTCATTTCCTAACTAGTTGATGTGGATTTGGAGGAGTTGAAGAAAGATGGTGACTTGGTCGGCGACAGAAATCACAAAGTAGATTGGAGAAGATGGGGAAGTAAAAAAGACCTAAAATTACCCTGAGGTAAGCTTTTTTAGCCGCATGAGTTACCCATATTGAGAACCGAATGGTTATCTTGGGAACTGATTCAGCGGACAAGAAGGTGGAATTGATTGGAATTCACCTATTTGAAGTTCGTCTGTCTTTACAACTCAAGCGAAATTACCTTATTGTCCAAGCTCATTTCTTATCGATGAGGGTTGAAAAGGTTTTGCTTTCAAACATTTTTCATCTACAACCTCTCTTTCTCAAATAAGTTATTTTCGCTTGAAGTTGGGGGGCTAGATAATGAGGATATAATAATCCTCTAGTTATTATATCACTATATTCTCTGAGTATAACCCTTAACGATAAGGGAGAGATTTCACAAGGTAGTCGTAAGTCTTACTACAACTACTCGTTGGTCACAAATCTTTATACGACCATATATTCATAAGTCTTACTATGACTACTCCTTGGTCGTAAGTCTTTCTATAACTACATAGTCGTAAGTTTTACAGCGACCAATCCTTGGTCGTAAGCTTTTCTACGACCACGTAGTCATAAGATATCCTACAATCATCTTGTAGTCGTGGGTCTTTCTGAATCAACAATTTCCCGACTAGCTTGTTTATGACAACCAACTTCATCATGGTGTCATCTGACAAGGCGGTTAGAACGTGCGCTTATTCCTAATAACCGTACACGATCTCTCTTTGATAATAACTATTACACGGTGAACATGCCACTACGTCTCTCTGATAGTAATCTCCATCAGACGGTTATCATGCGAAGTGTTGAGGCATCTTTTGGTGCAAGCAATGGACACTGTATCGATTATATAAAGGTTGACATTGAAGAGGAGAAGGGATTGGAAGACATTGGATCATGAGATAGTGCTAGCCATTTCGCATTACTTTTAGTTGTAAACATATTTCTAAACAATAGCTACACAGGACGTAGGGTTATTATTCACCTAGGAGAAGGCTCGAACCTGTATAAAAATTCCCGTGTCTCTACTATGCACATTTATATACCAAGTCTTCTAGAGTTCCCCAAATCTAAATAAATCATACGTAAGATCGATATTAAAACATCAATAGCTCTCTTTCCTTACTTGAGGGATCTCGGCAAGGTTGACTTGGTCACCTGCTACCTCGACTAAGCAGTCCAAGCAACAGCAAGCCTCCTAGTGACATGCAATGTCGTTGTGGAGGACCACGTTGATGGCGAGGTTAACTCACTAGAAGTGGCAGACCAACCAGAAGACACATTGGAGGAGCATGTCAAGACGGTAGAAGGTGGCCGTCACTAGCTCTGGCAAATCCTCGGACATAGCAGGGGGACATTATTGGCACAGTATCCTTCCGTAGCATCCACTAGTGTACGGCCGACGAAGTGCTCGTACAGGATGACCAGGTAGGCCATCAATGCTTGCGACAAGCAAGAGGCCGGAGCCATTTGTTTGTACTTGAGAGTAGATCAGTAATGTGGAGATTCATCTTCGGTGCATGGCAGATGATCATTTTTATAAAACAAGGAATAAATTCGACGCGTGAGACGAAGAGACGCATCGGGAAGCCAAAAAGAAGAGACACATCAGGGAGCCGAAGCGCCATATTCATGCATAGAAGAGAATATCATAGGCAGTTCCAACCACAAACCCTTTGTGATACGTAATTATCACAAATGGTTCATATTAGTAACCATCTGTGGTAATATTGCATATGGTTCTAATAAAAAACCATCTTGTTAATAACCGTGTGTGATAATTACAACATAGACGGTACCCATGAACCGTCTATGATGAGGCGTCCAGTATAACTTATTTTGTAGTAGTAGGGATATTTGTTGTGTGCCGCAGTCTTGAGCAGGCCCGCCATTGAGAAGGCCTGAGGAGTGGGTGGCTTGATCGTGCCCTAGAACGGGCCGATCATGGTGGAAGACCCTGTATATGCAGTTTGTCTGGTTCCTGATTGAGGCAAGTTGTCGCTGGTTGGTGCGTCATCTCTTATGTTGCGGTGTGAATGGAGGGACCGCCTCCTCTTCTTCCCGAAGCTGTCTTTCCACTGTCCTGTGGTTGCATTGCGGTAGCTGTGGTTCCACGTGCTTTCGTTGTTGCTTGTCATGCTGGTGATTGCCGTCCAGTGTTGTTGGTGCTGGCACAGTCAATAGTGGGTTCACTCTAGTGAGCCGTGGTGTGGCTGCTGTCGTCGTGAGCACCATGGTGTTCTCGGCTGCATCTCAAGCCCTGCAACAGTCGTGGTTCTCTAGTCTTATGCTTTGCCCCGTGGATAGTTAGCTCTAGGTTTTTTTGGTTGTAGAGGGAGGTGTTTACTTTGTTGCTCCACAGGTTGCTTGCTTTGTGGGTGTAGTTGGTGTTTTGATAGGAGTTTCATGTTTGGAACATCTTTCCAGGGCTGTATTCCCTCCTCTTAGCGGTAGTGTGGATGCTTTTGATGTATCTTCTTTAGAATCAGTGTTTTTTTCTTCTTAAAATGAATTTTGCCCTTGCTTTCAGAAAACCTCGGTTTCTCTTGTCTTGACGTACGTGTCTCAAGTTCAAATGCTGTGCGTGTCTGTACATACAGCCAAAACTCATGCTTGGGCCATGTTAGATCTGAATGGATTATATGTTATTGACCATTCCAGCGATGGGACACTTGCAAGAGACAGCGATGAAATGACCTGGATGACCAGGATGATGACAGTCGTCAGTGGCAATCCTGATCTGGCTATTATTAAGGCTTGTCCACAACCACGAGGTGACCCTGACGGACAATTATACAGAGAAAAGAAGAAAGAGAGTGATCAGAGAACCGGAGGAACTTTGTTATGCTCACAGGCATGAATGGTTAATTGGAGTGGGTGAGTCACAACCGATGGACATATCAGCTTTAATTGCCTGAATATTACTGCATGCATTTTAGATTTTTGAATATGAGTTCTTTTGTCTATTCTGGAACGTAGCTAGATTTTCCTAACGACATATTTGATTTTGTCCCGACATGCATGTAACACCCTAGCCAATCAATGACTTGGAATGCTACCAAACTAATTACTTAATAAAGAAACTAATATTCATCTTACAAAATTTCGGCAGAACCTCCTTTGTTTATTGAGTAAATCAAAGGTTCCAACAAGCATAATCAATTTATATGAATAACAATAAGCAACAAATTCGTTTAAGCAAAACTGGATTATATTCACCATCGCTCTCATAACAATACTACTAAGATAAGGAACGGAACCAATGCAAAAGATTTCTATTCTTTTATTACACTTTGAACCTGATTGACATTAATCAAATACCACTTAAATTATTCAGCAAATAGTGTTTAATGTTCTTTCTTCCTTCCATGGTGAATAGACCGTGCATGTGCAACAAAACTAATCCTTCTTTATTCCCATGCATGCCGATCTCATGTAGGTACCTAAAACAAACAACAACCACAACAATAAACAACAACAAGAGTGAGTTCAAAGACTCAGCAAATATAATAAGTGGCAACAAGAATAAAAAGGGACGTCACTTCACAAATTCATCCATCAATCAAGAATAAACATGCTATGCATTATGATCAAAAATTCCTTTATCACTTCTCTTTCGCATTTTACCGGTAATGCGGAGTGTGCATCCGTCAATCCACACCCATGCCTGTACCCTCTGGTACAGGGACCAATTGCCCATACTCCTCAAGTATGGGGACCTTTAGCCCGTCACGTCATCAACATGACGGGGACCTCGACGCTTGGTCATCTCGTGACCAAGACTTCAATAAATCAGCATGATGCACATATGTGAATGTCTTAACAAATAAAACGTGCATTCACAACATCTATGCATCAGAAATTCTCATGAACACTTTCACTTGAAATCGCCCATAAACAATATCAACATATCATTAACATCATCAAGACCACAAATTCTCATAACATGGATCAAACATCTACACACCAACAAACATCAACAATCCATGCTACAAAATTTAAACCATCATTATACTTGCCTTAACCCCGAGAAAACGGAGAATGATCAGAAGGCGCGGCCCCTGGAATCCGTCCTCCTCCTGAATAATAATTATAATGATTACTAAGACAACAGTGGCAAGTCTTTAGATTAAATAAAAACTCCCCCAAACTAACCCAACATGTTAGCTTGATTCAAAACCCCAAATCCTTTCGGCCATCCTGTCCCCCACTACGGACAGTCAACTTCAAAAATTCATATCTATTGGTACAGAAGTCCGAATAGGACGTTCTCAGACCTTCTGGAAAGATAATTAAATTATCTAACTAAACCTAGTTGGTGAGCCTTCCTGATTCGGTCATAATCTACCCGCACCATCCAGTTTTCTTAAAACATCCAATTCTCGTCAGGCTCTCTGGACAGAGCACTAAAAACACCATAACTTCCTGTACGAGTGTCCGAATCACGAGTTCTTGGACTTTCTGGAAAGCTAAGACAATTACCGACAACTTTCAGTATACTGAGGTTCTCTGGTTCTCCCAATATCTAATCGCAAAACTCGATCTCCCAAAACCTGACGGAAAACCCTCCGATCCTCAGAACAGCCCCGCTAATAAAATCATAACTTCTGCTACAGAGGTCCGAATGACGCGTTCTAGCACTTCATGGAAAGATAATGACATCCTCTACAACTCTCTAGGAAAAGTCCAGACCTAAATCCCCACGAATCTTCCCCAAAACAGCCGACTAACCCGATCTGATCTAGCAGTCCAGAATACCGACATTGATAACGCAATTAGAATTTACATCTACTAGGGGAAGAACATGGATTACCCTTGACGAACGCTGAAGAATACCACGAACACCCCACGAATCTCTCCTCTCCTTCTTTTCCTCTTTGCCCCTTCTTCTTCCCTTCCTCCGAGTCCAATCGCCTAGCTGTGAATTATTCCTTTCCCCCGATCATTCGGCATCAATTGGAGGTCTTGATCACCGGCAATAGAGGAGAGTGGAGGAGGAGGCGCTGCTGGACGGCGCAAGGCAGAGGGGAGGGGCGCACAAGGGGGGAGAGGGGGAGAGGCGGCTAGGGTTAGAGGGGGAGGTGGCGCCTCCCCCCTCCTGGCCGAAACCCACCTGGGCCAAGGCCCAGGCCCAGGTTGCAAGGGAAATTCAGAAAAATCCCCTTTAAAATTGATATTTTACTCTTCCCTTTAAGATCCTTCTCCCCGATTAATTTGATTATTTGCCGAAACTCTTCCGGGACATTACATTCTACCCCCCTTAAAACAGAATTCGACCCCGAATTCTAAACATACTCTCACTAAGGATTAATTACAATTGAACTTGATCATAAAACACACACCTGATGTGAATAACTCTGGATATTGTTCACGCATGCGAGATTCCAATTCCCATGTAGCCTCCCTCTCGGTCTGCTGCGACCAGAGCACCTTGACATATTTTAAAGTTTTATTCGTCAACACTTTCTCTGATCTTTCCAGAATTTGCATTGGTTTGGACTCAAAGGACAGATCTTGTTCAAGTATTAACGGTTCCAGTGTAATATGAAGCTCCGGATCTCTCAGGTATTTCCTCAACATTGACACGTGAAACACGTTATGCACTCCGCGCATAGATTCTGGAAGATCCAAGCGGTATGCCAACTTCCCAACCCGCGCCAAAATCGTGAAAGGGCCGACGTACCTCGGGCTAAGCTTCCCTTTGGTACCGAACCTCACCACACCCTTGGTGGGAGATACTCTCAAGAGCACCTGATCTCCCACTTCAAATTCCAGATCCCTCCTTCTCACATCAGCATAACTTTTCTGCCTGCTCTGGGCGGCCAACAAATTCTGCCTCACCAAGGCCACTCTTTCAACTGTCTGTTGGACCCAATCCGAACCCAAAACTGCCTTCTCGCCCACCGCTTCCCAGCAAAGGGGCGACCTGCATTTACGGCCATATAATACTTCAAATGGTGCAGCCTTGATACTTGAATGATAGCTGTTATTATAGGCAAATTCCGCTAAAGGCAGCTGATCTTCCCAACTACCCCTCCAAGACAACACACAGGTCCTTAACATATCTTCCAGGGTCTGAATGGTGCGCTCCGACTGTCCATCTGTCTGTGGGTGAAATGTCGTACTCAGGCGGAGCTGGGTGCCCAATGCACTCTGCAAACTCTCCCAGAACTTGGAGACAACTTGGCGTCTCTGTCAGAAATTATGGTCTTTGGCACACCATGAAGTCTCACAATCTCTCGCACGTAAATAGGAGCCAAATCACTCGCTGAGCTGGTCGTGCGGATGGGAATGAAGTGAGCCGACTTGCTAAGTCGATCTACTATCACCCAAACTGCATCCTTCCCTCGCGGTGACCGAGGCAACGCAACCACAAAATCCATAGAAATATCATCCCAAGGCCATTGAGGGACCCCTAATGGCTGCAACAACCCTGCTGGTCTCTTATGTTCCGCTTTTACTTGCTGATAAACACCACAAGAAGCCACATAATTCGCTATATCCACCAGAAATTCTGTTTCAAATCACGGTACATCTTTGTCTCCCCTGGATGAACAGTATATGGGGTGCGATGTGCTTCTCTCAATATATCACCTTTAACCTCTGCCTTCTGTGGCACACAGATGCGTCCCTTAAAACGCAATGCACCAGACTCATCCAAACTGAAATCCCCTTCCTTGCCCATCTCTATACGCTTCCTGACCCTTTGCAATAACTGATCATGCTGTTGTGCTTCCCGCACACGCTCTGGAATGGCTGACTCCAAGATCAACTGTGACTCCACCCGTGCCGTGCCCGCATAACAATATGATATCCCCATACGGTCAAAATCAGCAATAAGACAATCCAGTGTAGCAAGCGTCGCCTTGCGACTAAGTGCATCAGCCACCACATTGGCCTTACCTGGGTGATACTGAATGGTGAGATCATAATCCTTAATCAACTCTAGCCATCTGCGTTGCCTCAAATTCAGGTCCTTCTGGGTAAAAATATACTTAAGACTCTTATGATCGGTGAACACATCACAAGACTCACCATACAGGTAGTGCCTCCAAAGTTTCAATGCAAACACTACGGCGGCCAACTCTAGGTCATGGGTTGGGTAATTCTGCTCATGTTTCTTCAGTTGCCTTGTCGCATAGGCTATAACCTTACCATCCTGCATGAGAACACATCCCAGTCCAACTCGTGAGGCATCGGAGAAAACCGTGAAACGTTTCCCTGGTTCCGGAACAGTGAGAACAGGAGCGGTCACCAGCTTTTCCTTCAAAATCTGAAAACTGCGCTCACAATCATCATCCCACAAAAACCTCACATCCTTCTGTGTGAGCCTTGATAAAGGCTTGGCAATGATGGAGAAGTCTTGCACAAATCTTCGGTAATAGCCTGCCATCCCGAGGAAACTCCTCACCTCCTTGACATTGGTCGGCCTTCCCCACTCCACCACTGTAGAAACCTTACTTGGATCAACTGATATTCCCTTATCACTGATGATATGCCCCCGAGAACCTCACCTGTGACACCCAGAACTCACATTTCTTTAACTTAGCAAAGAACTTATGCTCCCTTAATGTTTCCAATACAAGCCTTAAATGCCGTTCATGTTCTGCTTTAGTCTTTGAGTAAATCAAGATATCGTCAATGAAGACAACTACAAAGTCATCCAGATACTCATGCAACATCCTGTTCATGGTCACCATGAAAGCAGTAGGGGCATTCGTTAGTCCAAAAGACATAACTTTAAATTCAAAGTGCCCATACCTCGTGGAGAATGCCGTCTTCTCAATGTCCTCCTCTCGGACTGGAATCTGATTGTATCCCGATTGGAGATCGATCTTGGAGAATACCTTAGCTCCTCTCAACTGATCAAATAAATCTTCAATGCGGGGTAAAGGGTACTTATTCTTGATGGTCAACTGGTTGAGAGCACGATAATCAATGCACATGCGCCAACTCCCATCTTTCTTCTTAGTAAATAGCACCGGAGCTCCCCACGGAGACACACTAGGTCGAATAAGGTCCTTCGCTCTCAAATCATCCAACTGCTTCTTTAGTTCTTCCTGAAAAGGTCGAGCCAAACGATATGGGGTCATAGAAACTGGTCGTGCACCTGGTACTAAATCAATCCTGAACTCCACTGGACGCGGAGGTGGCATCCCTGGCAACTCTGCTGGAAATACATCCAAAAATTCCCGAACCACTGGAATACTTTCTGCAATCAAAGAGGAATTTGGCTTTTCCACTAGAGATAAAAGAAATCCACTCTTTACTGCTCTACTACCAGGATACAAACTAGCCAGCACACTAGGTGAAAAAGAGGGAGCACTACCCTGGAATACTATCTCTTGGCCCGACGGCGCTTGCAGAGTTACTGTCTTCCAAAAGCATGATATGACAGCACAGTAGCTATGCAACCAATCCATTCCCAAAATAACATCAAACGGCTCCATCTTCATAACCATCAATTTAGCAATAAAGTTCTCCCCATCTATAGTGAGCACACACCCCGGACAGACTGTGGAACTGGAAAGAATTCCCCCAGGCGAATTTACTAGAATGGACTGAGATATTTGCTGCATACTCAACTTTGACCAGCTAGCAAACTCTAAAGATGCAAAGGAAAAAGTAGCCCCAGAGTCAAACAAAACAAAAGCCTCCACTGAATCCACTAAAAGCGTACATGTCACCACATCAGGACGACCCACCGACTCAGCAGTCGGCATGGCGTAGGCGACTGAGGCTGGGGCGGCTGGTGCTCCGACACCTGGGAAAGGCGGTGCCGCCGTTGCAGGAGGAGCTGAAGGCGCCACAGCTGGAAACAATGCCGCGGGGAAAGGCGGCCAAAAGTACCCTGGTGGCATCCCTCCAGGAGTAGGGTAGTAAGGCTGAGGCGGCACCCAAGGCTGAGTAGGAGCGGCTGCTAACATCTGCACCGACCCTCGAGAAGAAGCCGCTGGCGCTGAAGATGATGCTTGAACTGGTTCCCATTTAATGATGCTGGCAGGGTTCCGCTTGCAAACCAATGCCTTGTGGCCCTCCTGAACACAATGGCGACAAGCTCCAACCCAAGAACACTCTGAAGCACGATGCCCATCCCCACACTTGAAGCATTTCATTCCCTGTCCTGGGGCCGGACGCATCATAGGAGCATTTGATGAAGATCGAAAAGTAGATGATGCCTGGTGCTTGGTGAACTTGGACTTGAATGAATTTTGTGGGCCCTTGAACTTCTTTGGAACTGGCTTTAGCGATGACCCACTACCTCCTTCAAAACTCTTCTTCTGACTGCCCTCCAAGCCCTCAGAAGCCGCAGTACCTCCTGCACCTTGCAATCCTCCCCCAAGCTGCATCTCTAACTCCATGCCCCTAGCTTGCTCCACCAAGGAGCCAAAATCACGAAGCTCCAAGGCCCCTAACACCTGGCGAAACTCCTGCCTGAGCCCTCTGCGAAATCTCTTGGCCTTCTCCACCTCATTGGTAGCCACAAATGGAACAAAGCGGATTAAGTTATTAAAACCCACTTCATACTCTGACACTGACATCTTACCCTGACTATAACTGTTCAATGATACCTCCATCCTCTCCACAAACGAGGCAGGATAAAACCTCCTCCTAAACTGCTCCACAAACAGCTCCCAAGTTGCTGGTCCCTGGGTAGCGGTTCTGGCTGACAGTTGTCCTTCCCACCAGAGATCCGCTTGCCCCTTTAGCTGAAAGGCCACATATTGAACTCGCTGCTCTGATGTCAGTCCCAGCACTCCCAAATGCCTCTCTATGTGCCGCAGCCAGTTAGCAGCATCCACCGGCGTGCCCAATCCATCGAAGGTGTCCAACCTCAAAGCATTCCAATGGTGCAGTCCCATAGCGCCCATAGCCGGTACTGTCGCAGGTACCACCTCAGGTGCGGCAATAGGTGCAGCTGGTGGAGTCTGGTTCCCCTGAACCGCTGAAGCAACCTCTTCCTCTGACTCCACAGGACTGGCCTCCCCAGCTGCGGAGTTCTGAACTTCAGGCGGGGGCACAGCCTGGCCTCGACCGGCACCCTGCCGACCACGACCACGGCCACGGCCTCTACCCCTTGCCATCACTATAATACAAACAATAGCAAAGTCAAACATTAAATTCACAATCAATTATGATGTTCAACAGAAACATAGATGCAATGCAATCCCATTCCCACCTATAGTGCTTAGTGTGTCAAATTTAATATTTCATTAACCACAGACCTACTGCCCACTCTGATACCAACTGTAACACCCCAGCCAATCAATGACTTGGAATGCTACCAAACTAATAACTTAATAAAGAAACTAATATTCATCTTACAAAATTTCGGCAGAACCTCCTTTGTTTATTGAGTAAATCAAAGGTTCCAACAAGCATAATCAATTGATATGAATAACAATAAGCAACAAATTCGTTTAAGCAAAACTGGATTATGTTCACCATCGCTCTCATAACAATACTACTAAGATAAGGAACGGAACCAATGCAAAAGATTTCTATTCTTTTATTACACTTTGAACCTGATTGACATTAATCAAATACCACTTAAATTATTCAGCAAATAGTGTTTAATGTTCTTTCTTCCTTCCATGGTGAATAGACCGTGCATGTGCAACAAAACTAATCCTTCTTTATTCCCATGCATGCCGATCTCATGTAGGTACCTAAAACAAACAACAAGCACAACAATAAACAACAACAAGAGTGAGTTCAAAGACTCAGCAAATATAATAAGTGGCAACAAGAATAAAAAGGGACGTCACTTCACAAATTCATCCATCAATCAAGAATAAACATGCTATGCATTATGATCAAAAATTCCTTTATCACTTCTCTTTCGCATTTTACCGGTAATGCGGAGTGTGCATCCGTCAATCCACACCCATGCCTGTACCCTCTGGTACAGGGACCAATTGCCCATACTCCTCAAGTATGGGGACCTTTAGCCCGTCACGTCATCAACATGACGGGGACCTCGACGCTTGGTCATCTCGTGACCAAGACTTCAATAAATCAGCATGATGCACATATGTGAATGTCTTAACAAATAAAACGTGCATTCACAACATCTATGCATCAGAAATTCTCATGAACACTTTCACTTGCAATCGCCCATAAACAATATCAACATATCATTAACATCATCAAGACCACAAATTCTCATAACATGGATCAAACATCTACACACCAACAAACATCAACAATCCATGCTACAAAATTTAAACCATCATTATACTTGCCTTAACCCCGAGAAAACAGAGAATGATCAGAAGGCGCGGCCCCTGGAATCCGTCCTCCTCCTGAATAATAATTATAATGATTGCTAAGACAACAGTGGCAAGTCTTTAGATTAAATGAAAACTCCCCCAAACTAACCCAACATGTTAGCTTGATTCAAAACCCCAAATCCTTTCGGCCATCCTGTCCCCCACTACGGACAGTCAACTTCAAAAATTCATATCTATTGGTACAGAAGTCCGAATAGGACGTTCTCAGACCTTCTGGAAAGATAATTAAATTATCTAACTAAACCTAGTTGGTGATCCTTCCTGATTCGGTCATAATCTACCCGCACCATCCAGTTTTCTTAAAACATCCAATTCTCGTCAGGCTCTCTGGACAGAGCACTAAAAACACCATAACTTCCTGTACGAGTGTCCGCATCACGAGTTCTTGGACTTTCTGGAAAGCTAAGACAATTACCTACAACTTTCAGTATACTGAGGTTCTCTGGTTCTCCCAATATCTAATCGCAAAACTCGATCTCCCAAAACCTGACGGAAAACCCTCCGATCCTCAGAACAGTCCCGCTAATAAAATCATAACTTCTGCTACAGAGGTCCGAATGACGCGTTCTAGCACTTCATGGAAAGATAATGACATCCTCTACAACTCTCTAGGCAAAGTCCAGACCTAAATCCCCACGAATCTTCCCCAAAACAGCCGACTAACCCGATCTGATCTAGCAGTCCAGAATACCGACATTGATAACGCAATTAGAATTTACATCTACTAGGGGAAGAACATGGATTACCCTTGACGAACGCTGAAGAATACCACGAACACTCCACAAATCTCTCCTCTCCTTCTTTTCCTCTTTGCCCCTTTTTCTTCCCTTCCTCCGAGTCCAATCGCCTAGCTGCGAATTATTCCTTTCCCCCGATCATTCGGCATCAATTGGAGGTCTTGATCACCGGCAATGGAGGAGAGGGGAGGAGGAGGCGCTGCTGGATGGCGCAAGGCAGAGGGGAGGGGTGCACAAGGGGGGAGAGGGGGAGAGGCGGCTTGGGTTAGAGGGGGAGGTGGTGCCTCCCCCCTCCTTGCCGAAACCCACCTGGGCCAAGGCCCAGGCCCAGGTTGCAAGGGAAATTCAGAAAAATCCCCTTTAAAATTGATATTTTACTCTTCCCTTTAAGATCCTTCTCCCCGATTAATTTGATTATTTGCCGAAACTCTTCCGGGACATTACATTCTACCCCCCTTAAAACAGAATTCGACCCCGAATTCTAAACATACTCTCACTAAGGATTAATTACAATTGAACTTGATCATAAAACACACACCTGATGTGAATAACTCTGGATATTGTTCACGCATGCGAGATTCCAATTCCCATGTAGCCTCCCTCTCGGTCTGCTGCGACCAGAGCACCTTGACATATTTTAAAGTTTTATTCGTCAACACTTTCTCTGATCTTTCCAGAATTTGCATTGGTTTGGACTCAAAGGACAGATCTTGTTCAAGTATTAACGGTTCCAGTGTAATATGAAGCTCCGGATCTCTCAGGTATTTCCTCAACATTGACACGTGAAACACGTTATGCACTCCGCGCATAGATTCTGGAAGATCCAAGCGGTATGCCAACTTCCCAACCCGCGCCAAAATCGTGAAAGGGCCGACGTACCTCGGGCTAAGCTTCCCTTTGGTACCGAACCTCACCACACCCTTGGTGGGAGATACTCTCAAGAGCACCTGATCTCCCACTTCAAATTCCAGATCCCTCCTTCTCACATCAGCATAACTTTTCTGCCTGCTCTGGGCGGCCAACAAATTCTACCTCACCAAGGCCACTCTTTCAACTGTCTGTTGGACCCAATCCGAACCCAAAACTGCCTTCTCGCCCACCGCTTCCCAGCAAAGGGGCGACCTGCATTTACGGCCATATAATACTTCAAATGGTGCAGCCTTGATACTTGAATGATAGCTGTTATTATAGGCAAATTCCGCTAAAGGCAGCTGATCTTCCCAACTACCCCTCCAAGACAACACACAGGTCCTTAACATATCTTCCAGGGTCTGAATGGTGCGCTCCGACTGTCCATCTGTCTGTGGGTGAAATGTCGTACTCAGGCGGAGCTGGGTGCCCAATGCACTCTGCAAACTCTCCCAGAACTTGGAGACAACTTGGCGTCTCTGTCAGAAATTATGGTCTTTGGCACACCATGAAGTCTCACAATCTCTCGCACGTAAATAGGAGCCAAATCACTCGCTGAGCTGGTCGTGCGGATGGGAATGAAGTGAGCCGACTTGCTAAGTCGATCTACTATCACCCAAACTGCATCCTTCCCTCGCGGTGACCGAGGCAACGCAACCACAAAATCCATAGAAATATCATCCCAAGGCCATTGAGGGACCCCTAATGGCTGCAACAACCCTGCTGGTCTCTTATGTTCCGCTTTTACTTGCTGATAAACACCACAAGAAGCCACATAATTCGCTATATCCACCAGAAATTCTGTTTCAAATCACGGTACATCTTTGTCTCCCCTGGATGAACAGTATATGGGGTGCGATGTGCTTCTCTCAATATATCACCTTTAACCTCTGCCTTCTGTGGCACACAGATGCGTCCCTTAAAACGCAATGCACCAGACTCATCCAAACTGAAATCCCCTTCCTTGCCCATCTCTATACGCTTCCTGACCCTTTGCAATAACTGATCATGCTGTTGTGCTTCCCGCACACGCTCTGGAATGGCTGACTCCAAGATCAACTGTGACTCCACCCGTGCCGTGCCCGCATAACAATATGATATCCCCATACGGTCAAAATCAGCAATAAGACAATCCAGTGTAGCAAGCGTCGCCTTGCGACTAAGTGCATCAGCCACCACATTGGCCTTACCTGGGTGATACTGAATGGTGAGATCATAATCCTTAATCAACTCTAGCCATCTGCGTTGCCTCAAATTCAGGTCCTTCTGGGTAAAAATATACTTAAGACTCTTATGATCGGTGAACACATCACAAGACTCACCATACAGGTAGTGCCTCCAAAGTTTCAATGCAAACACTACGGCGGCCAACTCTAGGTCATGGGTTGGGTAATTCTGCTCATGTTTCTTCAGTTGCCTTGTCGCATAGGCTATAACCTTACCATCCTGCATGAGAACACATCCCAGTCCAACTCGTGAGGCATCGGAGAAAACCGTGAAACGTTTCCCTGGTTCCGGAACAGTGAGAACAGGAGCGGTCACCAGCTTTTCCTTCAAAATCTGAAAACTGCGCTCACAATCATCATCCCACAAAAACCTCACATCCTTCTGTGTGAGCCTTGATAAAGGCTTGGCAATGATGGAGAAGTCTTGCACAAATCTTCGGTAATAGCCTGCCATCCCGAGGAAACTCCTCACCTCCTTGACATTGGTCGGCCTTCCCCACTCCACCACTGTAGAAACCTTACTTGGATCAACTGATATTCCCTTATCACTGATGATATGCCCCCGAGAACCTCACCTGTGACACCCAGAACTCACATTTCTTTAACTTAGCAAAGAACTTATGCTCCCTTAATGTTTCCAATACAAGCCTTAAATGCCGTTCATGTTCTGCTTTAGTCTTTGAGTAAATCAAGATATCGTCAATGAAGACAACTACAAAGTCATCCAGATACTCATGCAACATCCTGTTCATGGTCACCATGAAAGCAGTAGGGGCATTCGTTAGTCCAAAAGACATAACTTTAAATTCAAAGTGCCCATACCTCGTGGAGAATGCCGTCTTCTCAATGTCCTCCTCTCGGACTGGAATCTGATTGTATCCCGATTGGAGATCGATCTTGGAGAATACCTTAGCTCCTCTCAACTGATCAAATAAATCTTCAATGCGGGGTAAAGGGTACTTATTCTTGATGGTCAACTGGTTGAGAGCACGATAATCAATGCACATGCGCCAACTCCCATCTTTCTTCTTAGTAAATAGCACCGGAGCTCCCCACGGAGACACACTAGGTCGAATAAGGTCCTTCGCTCTCAAATCATCCAACTGCTTCTTTAGTTCTTCCTGAAAAGGTCGAGCCAAACGATATGGGGTCATAGAAACTGGTCGTGCACCTGGTACTAAATCAATCCTGAACTCCACTGGACGCGGAGGTGGCATCCCTGGCAACTCTGCTGGAAATACATCCAAAAATTCCCGAACCACTGGAATACTTTCTGCAATCAAAGAGGAATTTGGCTTTTCCACTAGAGATAAAAGAAATCCACTCTTTACTGCTCTACTACCAGGATACAAACTAGCCAGCACACTAGGTGAAAAAGAGGGAGCACTACCCTGGAATACTATCTCTTGGCCCGACGGCGCTTGCAGAGTTACTGTCTTCCAAAAGCATGATATGACAGCACAGTAGCTATGCAACCAATCCATTCCCAAAATAACATCAAACGGCTCCATCTTCATAACCATCAATTTAGCAATAAAGTTCTCCCCATCTATAGTGAGCACACACCCCGGACAGACTGTGGAACTGGAAAGAATTCCCCCAGGCGAATTTACTAGAATGGACTGAGATATTTGCTGCATACTCAACTTTGACCAGCTAGCAAACTCTAAAGATGCAAAGGAAAAAGTAGCCCCAGAGTCAAACAAAACAAAAGCCTCCACTGAATCCACTAAAAGCGTACATGTCACCACATCAGGACGACCCACCGACTCAGCAGTCGGCATGGCGTAGGCGACTGAGGCTGGGGCGGCTGGTGCTCCGACACCTGGGAAAGGCGGTGCCGCCGTTGCAGGAGGAGCTGAAGGCGCCACAGCTGGAAACAATGCCGCGGGGAAAGGCGGCCAAAAGTACCCTGGTGGCATCCCTCCAGGAGTAGGGTAGTAAGGCTGAGGCGGCACCCAAGGCTGAGTAGGAGCGGCTGCTAACATCTGCACCGACCCTCGAGAAGAAGCCGCTGGCGCTGAAGATGATGCTTGAACTGGTTCCCATTTAATGATGCTGGCAGGGTTCCGCTTGCAAACCAATGCCTTGTGGCCCTCCTGAACACAATGGCGACAAGCTCCAACCCAAGAACACTCTGAAGCACGATGCCCATCCCCACACTTGAAGCATTTCATTCCCTGTCCTGGGGCCGGACGCATCATAGGAGCATTTGATGAAGATCGAAAAGTAGATGATGCCTGGTGCTTGGTGAACTTGGACTTGAATGAATTTTGTGGGCCCTTGAACTTCTTTGGAACTGGCTTTAGCGATGACCCACTACCTCCTTCAAAACTCTTCTTCTGACTGCCCTCCAAGCCCTCAGAAGCCGCAGTACCTCCTGCACCTTGCAATCCTCCCCCAAGCTGCATCTCTAACTCCATGCCCCTAGCTTGCTCCACCAAGGAGCCAAAATCACGAAGCTCCAAGGCCCCTAACACCTGGCGAAACTCCTGCCTGAGCCCTCTGCGAAATCTCTTGGCCTTCTCCACCTCATTGGTAGCCACAAATGGAACAAAGCGGATTAAGTTATTAAAACCCACTTCATACTCTGACACTGACATCTTACCCTGACTATAACTGTTCAATGATACCTCCATCCTCTCCACAAACGAGGCAGGATAAAACCTCCTCCTAAACTGCTCCACAAACAGCTCCCAAGTTGCTGGTCCCTGGGTAGCGGTTCTGGCTGACAGTTGTCCTTCCCACCAGAGATCCGCTTGCCCCTTTAGCTGAAAGGCCACATATTGAACTCGCTGCTCTGATGTCAGTCCCAGCACTCCCAAATGCCTCTCTATGTGCTGCAGCCAGTTAGCAGCATCCACCGGCGTGCCCAATCCATCGAAGGTGTCCAACCTCAAAGCATTCCAATGGTGCAATCCCATAGCGCCCATAGCCGGTACTGTCGCAGGTACCACCTCAGGTGCGGCAATAGGTGCAGCTGGTGGAGTCTGGTTCCCCTGAACCGCTGAAGCAACCTCTTCCTCTGACTCCACAGGACTGGCCTCCCCAGCTGCGGAGTTCTGAACTTCAGGCGGGGGCACAGCCTGGCCTCGACCGGCACCCTGCCGACCACGACCACGGCCACGGCCTCTACCCCTTGCCATCACTATAATACAAACAATAGCAAAGTCAAACATTAAATTCACAATCAATTATGATGTTCAACAGAAACATAGATGCAATGCAATCCCATTCCCACCTATAGTGCTTAGTGTGTCAAATTTAATATTTCATTAACCACGGACCTACTGCCCACTCTGATACCAACTGTAACACCCCAGCCAATCAATGACTTGGAATGCTACCAAACTAATAACTTAATAAAGAAACTAATATTCATCTTACAAAATTTCGGCAGAACCTCCTTTGTTTATTGAGTAAATCAAAGGTTCCAACAAGCATAATCAATTGATATGAATAACAATAAGCAACAAATTCGTTTAAGCAAAACTGGATTATGTTCACCATCGCTCTCATAACAATACTACTAAGATAAGGAACGGAACCAATGCAAAAGATTTCTATTCTTTTATTACACTTTGAACCTGATTGACATTAATCAAATACCACTTAAATTATTCAGCAAATAGTGTTTAATGTTCTTTCTTTCTTCCATGGTGAATAGACCGTGCATGTGCAACAAAACTAATCCTTCTTTATTCCCATGCATGCCGATCTCATGTAGTTACCTAAAACAAACAACAACCACAACAACAAACAACAACAAGAGTGAGTTCAAAGACTCAGCAAATATAATAAGTGGCAACAAGAATAAAAAGGGACGTCACTTCACAAATTCATCCATCAATCAAGAATAAACATGCTATGCATTATTATCAAAAATTCCTTTATCACTTCTCTTTCGCATTTTACCGGTAATGCGGAGTGTGCATCCGTCAATGCACACCCATACCTGTACCCTCTGGTACAGGGACCAATTGCCCATACTCCTCAAGTATGGGGACCTTTAGCCCGTCACGTCATCAACATGACGGGGACCTCGACGCTTGGTCATCTCGTGACCAAGACTTCAATAAATCAGCATGATGCACAAATGTGAATGTCTTAACAAATAAAACGTGCATTCACAACATCTATGCATCAGAAATTCTCATGAACTCTTTCACTTGCAATCACCCATAAACAATATCAACATATCATTAACATCATCAAGACCACAAATTCTCATAACATGGATCAAATATCTACACACCAACAAACATCAACAATCCATGCTACAAAATTTAAACCATCATTATACTTGCCTTAACCCCGAGAAAACGGAGAATGATCAGAAGGCGCGGCCCCTGGAATCCGTCCTCCTCCTGAATAATAATTATAATGATTGCTAAGACAACAGTGGCAAGTCTTTAGATTAAATAAAAACTCCCCCAAACAAACCCAACATGTTAGCTTGATTCAAAACCCCAAATCCTTTCGGCCATCCTGTCCCCCACTACGGACAGTCAACTTCAAAAATTCATATCTATTGGTACAGAAGTCCGAATAGGACGTTCTCAGACCTTCTGGAAAGATAATTAAATTATCTAACTAAACCTAGTTGGTGATCCTTCCTGATTCGGTCATAATCTACCCGCACCATCCAGTTTTCTTAAAACATCCAATTCTCGTCAGGCTCTCTGGACAGAGCACTAAAAACACCATAACTTCCTGTACGAGTGTCCGAATCACGAGTTCTTGGACTTTCTGGAAAGCTAAGACAAGTACCTACAACTTTCGGTATACTGAGGTTCTCTGGTTCTCCCAATATCTAATCGCAAAACTCGATCTCCCAAAACCTGACGGAAAACCCTCCGATCCTCAGAACAGTCCCGCTAATAAAATCATAACTTCTGCTACAGAGGTCCGAATGACGCGTTCTAGCACTTCATGGAAAGATAATGACATCCTCTACAACTCTCTAGGCAAAGTCCAGACCTAAATCCCCACGAATCTTCCCCAAAACAGCCGACTAACCCGATCTGATCTAGCAGTCCAGAATACCGACATTGATAACGCAATTAGAATTTACATCTACTAGGGGAAGAACATGGATTACCCTTGACGAACGCTGAAGAATACCACGAACACTCCACAAATCTCTCCTCTCCTTCTTTTCCTCTTTGCCCCTTCTTCTTCCCTTCCTCCGAGTCCAATCGCCTAGCTGCGAATTATTCCTTTCCCCCGATCATTCGGCATCAATTGGAGGTCTTGATCACCGGCAATGGAGGAGAGGGGAGGAGGAGGCGCTGCTGGATGGCGCAAGGCAGAGGGGAGGGGTGCACAAGGGGGGGAGGGGGAGAGGCGGCTTGGGTTAGAGGGGGAGGTGGTGCCTCCCCCCTCCTTGCCGAAACCCACCTGGGCCAAGGCCCAGGCCCAGGTTGCAAGGGAAATTCAGAAAAATCCCCTTTAAAATTGATATTTTACTCTTCCCTTTAAGATCCTTCTCCCCGATTAATTTGATTATTTGCCGAAACTCTTCCGGGGCATTACAATGCAGGTCTTTAAGTTGAAATTAGGACCAAACAAGCAACTTGTTTTGCTGATTATACAAGTGTGGACCTCTATTTTACTAGAAGCTAGCTAGCTCCCGATGAACTCATGGCAAAGGGCTTTTTTTGTTGACTTTTAAACTGGAAAACCCTAACCAACAAACCCATAATACAAGCTTGAGCTAGTATGTATAGACGGGCTGTTTTGGTGCAGGGCATTGGAAAATGACATTCGCCCATAGCATCCAAGATTATTGAAGTTGGAAGTTAAATGCGATCCATATATGTTCCATTCTGTAACTATGTAGGAAACTACCGATGTCCTGTTCATCTAAATTACGCAGAAAACTACCCCACCTGAACTTGTCACACTTATTATTCCATTTGACTCATAGTTTTGCCACTGCCAAATGGTGAGAGGATTATTAGATAAGCACAGGCCATTGTTTTTCAAAAAAGATTTGCCTTGTGTAGGAAAAGTGAGCAATATTTTTATTCCAAATTTTACTGAAAGGTAAATATCACAACATAGTAGTGTTGCAAATCTCATAATTAATAGCAACAAGCAAATCATATTGTGCTTCAAATATACACAAAAACAGAATTATATCAGAGTCGATCGGTTATATGAATGACTTACAATGGGGTCTGTTGAAAAACAAAAGGCAGCACAGATTCGATGCAGTGCAGAATATAGATGTAGCAGTGAAGCGAGTGGTGTTGTGTAGGTGTGCAATTCCCAGAAACCTTATTGCCACCCTGTGTAGGTTCTCTCTGCGGCAATAATTCAGAGATCCTACTCTCCTCCCTTCCTGGTGCACGCCGAGAAGAAAGGCCGATGTAGTTGAGCATCTTGATAATACAACACAACTACCCAGAGAGGAGGTCGAAGAATGAAGGAGGAATTCTGTGTATTCTTCTAGACATCTCTAGGTCTTTTTAAGGACATTGTAATCATTCACTAGTAATTGCCACCATTAAACATAATTAAAACACTGGTGACTGCCTCATCAAACCACATAATAATATTTATGCCTTATTTATCAGCTCCTAGACAGTTCAAAATGAGAGAGAATTGCATGTTTAACAAAAGAAAATGTGGACCTAATTTTTAATAATAGGCCTCACATTCATATGGGCCTAATTTCTAATAACCCCCACCAATTCCAAAGCAAATAGAAAAATGATGTCAAAGATATTGTGCTGAAATACTATTAATATACCAGTCTTCGTGTGTAAGTCTCGTACGGGTTGAACTTGCACCTAGAACGACAAGATTCATCTTCCCACATCTGATGAATGGTCTAGGCCTTGAATTCATAACTTTTCATGATCAGATTTCACTTGAAATCTCAATTGATACTAGACTACCAAACAATCACACCTCAATAGAGCGTTAAAAATATCATGCTCTCTAATATGCTCATGAGCTTTCTAGATATGCCACATTCTTGTGAACTGCAACCACATAGTTAGGCTCATGTAGGTGTATTCTTTCTAGGTATCCTATGGGCTAATACCTTTTTCTCCTTTCAACAACAAAGTACATTAAGCCTTTATGCCAACATTCTATACAGTTGAGAGTACTTTGTCAATTAGGACATGGATATAATGAATATGTACTCTCCTGTTACGACATCAACTTATTTTTTTTAATTGCCTAAGTCATGGGATCTCCAATCAAGAAGGTATGGGTTATCATTGTGATGTAACTCAAATAGGCCTCATTCCCAAATGCAACGGAAATTGCTTTTCGCACTAACCACTTTGTAAAAAGGTTTGCTAGATTTTCTCAGTGCGAATATAATTCACAGCAATCACTCCGGAGTTTCTCAATTTTTTAACAGATATAAACCTGTGCTTTCCATGTCTAGAGGACTTTATATTATCATTAGTAATTGTGACTTTAGCCAATACTGTTTGATTATCATAGTACATTAGGATTATCGGTATTGGTTTCTTAACCAATAGCAAGTCTAACAGAAGCTCTCTCAGCCATTCAGTTTTAATAGTGGCTTTGTCAAGAGCTACAAGCTCTGCTTCTATGGTTGACCTCGTCAATATAGTCAGTTTGTAAAACCTCCATGAAACTGCAGTACCAACTAAAGTAAACACATTGCCACTTGTAGCTTTGATCTCATCCGCATCAAAGATCCAATAGGAGTCAATGTATCCTTCTAATATAGAAGGGTATCCAATAGAATGAATCCAAAAGATTTTGTGCCTCTCAAGTAACGCAATACTCTTTCAAGTGCATCCCTATGATTATCTCCTGGGTTAGAAGTAAATCGATTTAATTTGCCCACAGCCAATGAAATTGCAGGTCTTGTGGCACTAGCTATATACATGAGTGACTCAATAATTTGTAAATATCTCAATTAATCTTTTTGTATCCAATTGAGCTTGTGCATTCGTTGCACGTGGTGAGAGTCAAGCGAAGGGCTTGACTTGTTACTCTTGGAGTTTGCCGACTCCTAGACGGCGTTGGAGGCGTCGTGCCCGATGATCTTCTCAAAGAAGCTTGTGAGAAGGCCGGTGTGTGTGAAGGTTGGAGCTCACCTACCCAGAGCAGGGAAGAGCTACCACTAGTGGATTTGAGGTGGAAGGCTTAATTCGTGGAGCCAGTCCAATTCATTTAGGCTAACCTCAACGTGGATTAGGGGAGACCGACAAGTCTCCGAACACCACGATAAAAAGAGACCGTGTCAATTGTGGTTTGTTTCCCTATGCTCAATTTATATTCAAGCAATTTATATATATATATAATTAAATTGATTGCTTGTCATCCTAGAATTGCAAACCTTGACATAGTCTTAAGGTATTAGTGCACTTAGGTGAACTTATTTGATCTAGGCGCTATTCGTGCTAAACCAAATTGATTTAAGCTTCTCTATTATATATTTGGATTAGACAAATAGAATAGGTCTTTAAATTGATATTAATTGAAAGAAAAATTTTAAGACCACCTATTCACCCCCCTCTAGTCAGCCTCCTCGATCTTACAAGTGGTATTAGAGCTTGGTCTCTCATCTATTAGGCTTAACCACCTAGAGAGTATAAAGGATGGCAACTAGTGGGATTGTACACCTAGATGACACACCTCTATTTGATGGCACTAAATATGATAATTGGAAAATCTGCATGATTTGTTATTTTAAGGCCATGAGCCCGAAAATATGGTGAATTGTAGATGTGGGCTTTTCTCCTCCTAAGGATCCTCTTGTTCCAACAATTGAGGATGAGAAATGCTCATATCTCGACGCTCAAGCTACTAATGCTCTATTTAGTGCTTTGAGTGTAGAGGTGTTCAACACAATATGCAATCTTGAAAGTGGTCATGATATGTGGACAAAAATTCAAGACAAATATGAAATGTCCACATCATCCGATGAGAATTGCATACAAGAGTGGATGTCAGGAGAAAAATGCTCAACTTGTAGCTCCGACGATGTAGAATCCACTATCCCCTCCACATCAACTCAATGCTTCATGGCAAAAGGTAGCAAGAAGGTAAATAATGATGATGACAATTATGCACCTTCTTATGATGAGTCGATGGATATGTTAGAAGAACTTAATGAATTTCTTGGAAAGAAAAAAGCTAAATATAAGATTTTGAAGAATGAGCATGTTTCTCTTCAAAATGATTATGATAAGCTAAAAGGAGAACATGAAATTCTCCTTCTCAAGGATTATTCAAAGTCAAATGTGCATATATGAATTACATGTAATTTAATAGATGATATGCCATATATAGCTCCTAGCCCTTGCAATTCATCTAAAGTTAGTATATCCACATCTTATGATGATTTGCTAGATTTACCTTGTTGCTCTACATTAGATGCTTCTACTTTCTCTATGCATTGCAATACTAACATTGTAGAGGAACATAATGAGCTCAAGGCCTAAGTCACAAGATTGAAGAATGACTTGGAGAAAAGCTACAAAGGAAAGGCCTCTCTTGACAAAATATTGGGTAGTCAAAGAAAATCAAATGATAAGAGAGGTATTGGTTTCACCTCCAAGAAAAAGGTGAAAAGCATCCCAAAGTAACTTGAAGAACAATTCAACAAAGTCAAATGTTTTGGATGTAACAAGAAATGTCACTTCGCCTCCAAGTGCCCCAACAAGGTGGAGAACAAGAAAAATCCGTCAATGAAGAGGCAAACCGGCAATAAGCAAGGCAAGAAAATAAGAAGAGATAGCAATTACTAAACTTGCTACAATTGCCAGGAAAAGGGACATTGTAGTAAGGATTGTCCTAAAGGTATGATTCCTAAGCCATCTCTATTTAATGAACAATATTTGCTTAGGAAGGATAGATATGGCAATGTGTTTACTAGGAATGTTAGAGCATCTCCAAGAGATGCCCAATAAATTCACACCCTAAATCTCTTTTTACAGATCCTAACCACGATATAAGGTCCCAAAATAATCATTCCCTCCAACAGATACCCTAAACCAGAAAAACAGTATTGGGAGCCTAGATCATCCTCTATAAGTAGAGAGCGAGAGCCCATTTTTTGGGTGTGTTCTATTTTTGGGAGTCTATTTGGGAATCTGTTGGAGCTACTTCTTACCCTTCAACTCTAAAATTTAAATATTAAGAGCCATATAGAGTATCTCTTGGAGATGCTCTTAGTTCATATAAAACCACTCCTAGGGTCATTTGGGTGCCTAAATCTATTGTGACTAACATTCATTTTATCACATGACTGGGATCACGAGGATTTCGAGTGGTCGAAGGAGGTAAACGACGCCTTCAAGGATATCAAGAGATATCTTACAAGTGCTACTATTCTAGTTTCTCTGAAACCAGAAGAGATGCTCTTAATATATCTAGCTGCCACGCCATAGATAGTAAGTGTAGTATTGGTGGCAAAACACGAAGGCGTCCAACAACCAGTCTATTATGTAAGTGAAGTCTTATATAGGCCTAAGGAGTGCCACCCTTAGGTTCAAAAACTCTTATATGCCATTCCCATGTCTTGGAGGAAACTGAAGTATTATTTTCAAGCACATAAAATTGTTGTGCCGTTTGAGTTTTCCTTAGGAGAGGTCCTCCAGAATAGAGAAACAGTGGGACGCATGGTAAAATGGTCGATAGAAAGGAGTTACAAAGCTTGAGAAGCACCTTTTCGGTTTTGAGTTACAATATATCCCTAGGAAGGATAATTTTCTCGCTAACCAGTTGGCTCAAATAGCTTTTTCTGGTCGCAAGTACTAGCAGGAGTCTTCTTGGAGCAACTCCAAAAGCCATCTCTGGTCAAAACAATAGAGACAACTCCTCATGAGATAGCCTCTCTAGAGTACAAGGATACTTGGATGGCACCCATCTATGAGTATCTTCAGAAGGGTTCAGTAACCAACGACGATCTTGAAGTAGATCACCTATCCTACAAGGCCAAAATGTATACTTTGGTCAATGGGATACTATATAAATAGAGTACTCAAGGGGTTCTCATGCGATGCATATCGCAAAAAGAATTACAACTCCTTAACGGCATACATGGGGGCATCTATGGAGCATACGCCTCTTACAGAACGCTGGTTGGAAAAGCCTTTTGATAAGGTTTTTACTGACCAACAATCTTCAATGATGCCAAAGAGCTGGTTAAGAAATGTATACAATACCAGTTCCATAGTAGGCAAATACACCAACTAGCTCAGGTTCTCTAAACGATTCCTCTATCTTGGCCTTTTGCACCTGGGGTCTCAATATCTTAGGTCCATTCCCAAGAGCACCGGGGGGCTTTGAATTCCTTTTTGTGGCTATTGACACGTTCATGAAATGGATTGAGGCTGAACCTATGACTGGGATAACAACGAAAGCCGCAAAAAGGTTCATAATGAGAAGCATGATTACTCGATTTGGAGTCCCAAGTCAAATAATTATAGATAACGATAAGTAATTTTTGAGTGCAAAATTCTAAGAATTTTGCGCCAAACTTGGTACCAAGCTAGTTGCCCATCTCCAAAGCAATGGGGAAGTGGAAAGAGCGAATGGCTAGATAATGCAAGGAATTAAAACTTGAGTCTTTGACCAGCTCATAAAGTGCTCAGGGGCTTGGGGGTACAAGAATTACCTTAGTATTATGGGCGATTCACATGACCCCTAGTCGGGTGACAGGAGAGACTCTATTTTTCCTAGTTTTTGGAGCTGAAGTCATGCTTTCTCCATAACTAAAGATTCGATTGACAAAGGGCGAGAACTTCTATGACTCTAACCAAGAGCAACTTTGAGTGGATGACATTAATCTACTCAAAGAAAAGAGGAATCAAGCCTTAATCCGATCGGCGGTCTGTGAACAAGCCATGCTAAGTACTACGATCGTAAGGTCCAACCTCGTAGCCTTGTTATAGGTGACTTGGTATTGAAGAAAATTTAATTCCAGTCTAATCGAAACAAGCTTTTCCCCAACTGGGAAGTTCCTTACACTGTGATCGAAGTTACATGACTAGGCTCAATACGACTTGCCATAGAAGACAACCAAATTCTCTTAAACTCTTGAAACATTGATTAATTACGTAATTCTACATGTAACATTTCTCCTTTTTAATAAAGTTTTCAGTTTGTTCAAATCTTCATTATTGTATGTTGTGTAGAGCTTCTTTTATGTTTGTTCGACCACTTCTAGT
Organism: Dendrocalamus latiflorus; assembly: GCA_017311315.1. NCBI lineage: Eukaryota > Viridiplantae > Streptophyta > Magnoliopsida > Poales > Poaceae > Dendrocalamus > Dendrocalamus latiflorus. The sequence goes on along the minus strand of CM029665.1, from coordinate 19,728,896 downwards.
ACATTCATTTTGTTTCAACTGGTTAGAGAAGGAAACACCACTAGTCAAAGTCTCTCCTCTCTGCATGTGGTCCTACTTACTAGAAGGAGCTTCCTAGTATCATACTATTTTTGACTCTTGCTATCAGCATAAAATAATTGAGTTGGCTACGGAAATCTTGAACGGATGTAAGAGAAGGAACTCTGCCAGTTTGTCCTGTTCTCATTTTATGTCTTCCATTTGATTAACCTAGTCGAATGAAGGCAACATTGTCTAGTCGAAGCCTTTCCTCTCTACATATGGTCCTACCCACTAGAAGAAACTTTCTAGTGTCGACATGTTCCTAACTCTTGCTGCCAGTATATGACAATCAAAGTCGACAACGATAGTCGGATAAACTGCTCTGCTCTGTGCATACTTTACTCTGTACTATTTACTTTGTTTATCCACATAACCTAATCAAATAGTCGGGGGCTAGGATAAAGTTATCATTATAACTTCAATTCTTAGTCTTAAGTTCATTTTGTTTCTTTGTTTTTTTGTCTTACGAGTACTAACTACTCGACAAGATGAATTGCAAGAAAAAGAAAGATGATTTTCAATAACAAAAAGTTAGTTCTTACAAATTTACTTATTACAAACTACTCTGATGAAGGAGAGCTAAACTACGTCTCCTCTGTGACCTTCCAACCAGTTGGCTCAAATTCTTCGATCAGACGGGCTGCCTCTGCTTCAAAGCTATTGAAGTCATAATTGATCGATCGAAGATTGAGGCTTTGGTTGCACGCCTTGAGTTTTGCTAAGGCAAAGCTTACAACACATTTAATTGCCTCCCGAATCGAGTCAGCCTAGTTGGTCTTCAGAGTAGTTAAGAGCTTCTCTAAAGTTTTGACTTGTCATTTGATCATACTCGCATGAGCGATCACGGTGTCCTCGGAAGGATTCGTCTTTTCGGCGCCAAGCCCACCGAGTAGATTTTTGAGAAGTGAAATGTTGTCTTGAAGAATAGTCTTCATCGACTTTGTTTCCTCCTGATTATGAGTCGAGGCTTGTATGTGTTGCTTTATTTCAACCACAACCTTTGCAAATAGAGTAAGAGTGGTTAGACAAATACATATCAAAAGGCTAGTTAGAAGAACTAGTCGAAGTTAAATCTTTTCTTACCTGATAGTAGGGAATCAAGCTTATTGAGTTCATTTTTATATTGTTCTTACAACAACTTTATTCTCTGGTCTTTATCTTTATTGATACGAGTAAGTTCTCTGATCACTTTGGTTTTCTCTTCGACCTTAGTGCGGAGCTTACTCATTTTGACCACTTTACCTATTAAAAGAAAAGAGTAAGAGGAAGATAAGAAAGACATCAAAATAAACAGTCTTAAGTTCACAACTTACTATTTATTTTCTCTTGCAATGCTTTGATTGCAGAGTTGGCCTTCAAATGGCTTATTGATAAGTTGATGTTCTCTTTCTTTAGCTTTTGCGTCTCGACTCTCTCGTTGTTGAGTGCATCAACTAAGGATTGTTCATTATTGTTAGACTTGTAAAGAAAGAGACATGAAAAACTAGATGAGTGGTCAAAACAGAACAAGACTACAAGTATCGGTAACTTGCCATTTCTCTACCTTCTTGGAGAGTTCAGCATTTTGCTGTCGTAGGAGCGTGAGTTGTTTGTGTATTCAGCCGCAGTTGCCATATCTTCCAATGCTCTCTGAGTAAAGAAGGACAGTGAGAGGCCAGAAAGACCAAGTAAGAATGTTTAAGTACTTGATACTTACATTCATTCTCCTACGAGCCAACTTGGCAAGTACCCACCTAGAATCTTCGAGTCGATCGAGCTCATCGACCCTGTCCTACCACACCTTCTCAAGGTGCTCATCTTCAAAGATATTTCCCTTATTGGGAAGGTCTTTGGGATGTGGGACTTGGTCGTGAGATCGACATGAAGAAGATGCTGCTACAAAGGCAGGGTTAAAAAATACAAATAAGAAGTTATGTTGTTCTTCTTCTTCTCTAACTGTACTTAGAGACTAAGAGGAGCCTCCTTAGTGTTTTCTTCCTCGACGTGGTAGTCAGAAAGACTTCCAACCTCTCGACCAGGTATTTCTACCCTATCTTCAACTGCTTTTAGTTATGTTGCTATGACCATCCATGTGACGTACTTATTGCAGCTTCGACAGCAATCTCTATCGATGTAGTGGTCGTTTCTTTGACCATTTCCTCCACCGCCTCTACGACTACGGACAGAGCCGCAGGGGGCTTTCCATTAGAAGTAGCCTTGGTCGATAGAAAAGCTGAGCTAAAGTCGCAAAAAGAGAAGTAAGTTGGCATTTAACAAGACAAAGAGGTGAAATGCTATATTCATGCTTTTACTTCTATACCTAGCTTTTGTTGCTTTAATCTTGAATTTGGAAGAAACCTTTCCTAAGAAAGGCTTCTCCAACTTTGTCTCCTCAACCACGTCTGGTCGTAGATCCTAAGCAAGAATTATTGCTCCTTATCCCTCTTGATGGTCGGGACCAGTTTCGACCACCTAAAGGGTAGACTCCTTTTCGATCATAGGTGTTGTTGTAGCAGCAGTCTCTTTACAAAAGATACAAAACTCTTCTAGTTTTTCTTTTCAAGTTGCTTAATAAAGCTCTGAGAAACACCAACTGAGAAAGTTTTATCATCATAATAAAAGGGCACCTTGATCTTAGAAGTCTGTTGCTCTAGTACGACTGCCCCTACTCATCTGCAGCAGTCACATCAGCAATGACTACTCGATGGGGCCAGTCAGAGCAGCAGGTGGAGTAGCACTTGTGCTCCCCCTTTTCTTGTCGACAACTTTCGTCAGTCGACATCTCTTGACTGGAGGAGCCTTGCCTTTCTCTGCCTTCTCTTCGATAACCATCAGTTCAACCTCTTGGTCATCCTGATGGTTTTCCACGCCTACTTTCTACAGGAGAGAAGAACACTACTTAGTCGTTGCCTACTACTATGTAATCCTAAAAAGGAGGTCGATTTTCAATAAACTTTAGGCATTCTTCTTTTTCTTTGATAGACATATCCACCAAGATGCGAGAAGCCTCCACATCGAGCGATGCGATGGAGCCTTCTCACAAACGAGTTTGACCTGGGAGTCAATTCCCCCAAAGCCAAATCTACTTAAGCAGATGAATCGGTTAGTAAACAGCACTCAAAATTTAGAATCTAATTCAAAGAACGAGTACGATTACTACTTACCGTCCTCGTAGTCTCTAGTCATATCCTTGGCTCCTAAGTACATCCATATAGGATGTGCTTGTCTCTTCAGGGGGCTAATACGATGAGTGATGAAATCCTTCACCACATGACAGCCAGTGAGCCCTTTCTCCCTTAGCTCTTTGATGGCTAGGATGTAGGGGGCTATCTGAGTGAGGTCCTTAGAGACCGAATTCCAAGATGAATTCTTTTCCGCAGCCTTCCCCGTGAAGGAAAGGCTGTCTTCACTGGTCATCTCCCAGTAGAACCATCTCTTCTTCTAGCTCAACCATGAGGACCGAGTAAACATCTATACCACAGCTCCCAGTAATCCTGATTTGTCGGCTCATTTCGTAGTAATACCAAAAGAGCTCAAGATCTAGATAAATCCACGGATAAGCCTCACACAAGTATACGAAGACACTTAGCATGGTGATTGAATTAGGAACCAAGTTCACCAATTCAACCCCAAAGTGCTCGAGTACGACTGTTAGGAAGGGGTGAGCAGGTCCTCAAGAGTTTCCTCTGAATCCCTGTGACTTCTCTCTGCGTGACTGTAGCCAAGTCCTCAAGAGTTTCCTCCGAATCCAATAAATCATACCTAAGATCAGTATTAAAACACTGACAGTTCTAAACCATATATGCTTTAGAATTATAGAAAATAGATCTCACATTCATGCGGGCATACTTTCTAACAACATGGTCATGGAAAAACACACAGTGCCCAGTGGCGGAGGACCCGATAGGGCAAGCTGTGGCATGGGCCAGACCTTGAATTTTTGCAACAGACCCCCATATACCCCTCTATCCAATAGGCAATAGCCCAAATGCCCAATAACGGAAACGGTAAACCCTAGTCTCTCTGTGGCTCTCTGCGCCTCGGCTGAAGCGGCAGGCGCGGCGGGGACGGAACTGGGGGAGCGGCAGGCGCGGCGGCCGGCGGGCGTAGCCGGCGGCGGGCGGGCGGGACTCGGGAGGCGGGCGGGGGAGGCGGGAGGCGGGCGACGGGAGGCGGGTGATCCGCCCCACTTCATTTTTTTCCCGTCCTCCGCCACTGACAGTGCCACATCACTTCATAAAGAAATACGCGTGGAAAACCCCAACTTTGAAACCCTGAGCGGATGGAAAGCAAAGTGATGTCAACTACACGAAGACTTAGGCCCCGTTTGGCACAGCTCAGCTTCACTAGTGAAGCTGTTTTTTTGTTTCAGCTTCACGAGCAGCTTCACCGATGAAGCTAAATCTGTTTTGGAAAACTGTTTGGCAAAACAGCTTCACCAACAGCTTCATGCATGGCTGAGAGAGGGCAATTGTCCAAGATGCCCCTATCTACCTGACTTGTTCTAACATTTGGAGTTGTATGTTTGTATATGGTCATATGAATTAAAAAATAATATATTTGAATGAGTATGAATTAAAAAATTAAAATAAAAATAATAAAAAATTAAAATCATTAGGAAGCAATATTAGTGCCTTGTTTATGTTTCGTAGTCAAATCATTAGGAGCAGTGAAATTTTGGTGAACGGGAGAGGTGAACGGGATGGACTAGTGGCAAATACGTGTAATTTTGGTGAACCAGAGGGGCAGTGGGTTCCTAGGACTACGGGCCTGAGGGAGAGAGCTGTGAAAAGCTACTTTTTTCAGCTTCACCTCTCCCCATTCCTTTGTGAGAGCAGAAAAAAAGGAGCTTCACCCATGAAGCTGTTTGCAAAAAGGGTGTTTGGCAAAAAACAGCTCACAACAGCTCATGAAGCTGTTGGTGAAGCTGTGCCAAACAGGGCCTTAACATCAACGTAGAGACAACATAATAAGAGTATGTACGAGCGGCTTGCTATTTATAGGTTGCCTTTCTTCTAAATTATAAGTCGATTTTCCTGGTCTTTGGATTAGCTTTGAAATATGCGTCTATCTGATTCTAGATTTATCAATGATTCAAAAATATAATTTATACCTAAGAAAGCATAAGTCACCTTAGGAAAACATGTAATGGTTAGCTGTTCGATTTATCGGCAAAAGCAAGGCCCGGTCGTTTTGCGGTTTGAGGCCCAGAGAAGCAGGTACTGTGAGGATGTGGGCCTAGCTTTTGCCCAATAGTGCTGATCGTTCTCGGCCCCGAATGAAGCGAATCCTTCCGTGACCGCCGAACGCGACAGCTCTGCACGTGGTCCATCGTGACCCGCTCGACTTCCATTCCAGGCGCTTCGCCCCGGTGGGGCCCACCTAAACAATTACTAGAATTTTGGTTAAATCTAACACTGTTAATCACACGAAAACTGAATCTAGTCTCCAAATCACCGCAATTCTATTTTTAGCCCTGTCCCCGACCTTGGCACTATGGCAACGTGACACGTGTTAACCATGCGGTCAGGGAGCGCACGACAGCGAGATCGTCTGATCCTTGACCGCACGACTACTGTCGCTGTCGTGCACTCTCCGACCACACGACTACTGTAGTGCGCACTGTAGCTGGACTCAGCACTGTAGCGAGCAAGACGTGTGGCGTCACCGTCCCATCCCACCGAAAGCTGCACCTGTTTGTGCTTTTTTGCAGGCTCGTGCCGCCCGTGCCATTGCCTTTGGGCTTTTTTTTGCATCCTGCATGCACCGCATGTACACGCGTCGCTAGCTTGCATGCATTGGCTATGTCCTCGCCTGTGTTGTCTGCATTTCAGCTTGCTCAGTTGCGCGATAAATTGGTTCAGACGGCATGCGTTTCAGGATTCGCAGCTAAGGGTGATCTTGTATGTGATTGGAGCTTGGACAGAGCAAGAGAGGGAGTGAAGGAAAGGAAGAAAGGAGTGTAAACACAGGATTTTGAGTTGTTTTCATTTGGGATCAAAAGTTTTTGCAATTGCGAAAGTTGTAGATCGCCTCGTGAGCTTCAAGAAAAGATAAATATCGTCCCCGTGAGACTATAATTTTATCGTAGTGATTAGCACGTAATTAGCCAAAATGTCATTTATGAAAGTTGTTGCATGTCAATTTTTGATAAAATGTTTGTTTGTGCGAAACCTTCCATATATGAAGCATGGTGTGTTGTAGTGTACAAAATATGTCATAGTTTATTTTTGGTGAACACATTTATTTGTACTGTTGTAGTCACTGTAGGTTGTGTAAGCGTTAGAAAATATAGTATTTAAGTAAGAGTATTTGTGTGTGATAACAGGAGTAGCCAAATTAGAAGCATGAAAGTCACAGTTAGTCGGATTAGAAAAAAATGGACACCATATGTCGGATGCTATAAATAAATTGCAACTAAATGTGAATGAGTAGAATAAAATTGGAACACAAAAATTGTAATGTAATTTCCATACAAATTCGAAAGTAAGTTTCGTAAATAACAGAATTACAAATAAACTTTAAAAAAATTAGTTATTTGATTTATATAAGAATTCATAAATAAAAATGAAGAAAAATTAGTAATTAGATTTTTGCATTAATTCCAACAAGAATAATACAAATTAGGAGTGAAAATAAAAGAAAATTTGTAATTTATTTTTCATACAAATTCCGAAGTAAGATCCATAAATAAAAGAATTGAAAATAAAATTACATTATATTAGTAAATTGATTTATATAGGAATTTGTAAGTAAAATCCGTAAATAAATAAAATTTAGAATAACAAATAAACAAAAATTACAAATCAGATTTGTAAGTGATAGGAAGAACAACAAAATTAACATGTAAATCTTACAGTGCAGTAGCGGTTGTATGATGTTATGCTTGTTGCATGTTGTATACTAAGAGGGTTCAATATGCACTTATGTTAGGTACGTCATGGGTGAAATTCAAGACTTATTCGTGTTCTACGGAAGTGGTCTCGTACGCGACGGGCCGTACGGGGCGGACCTGTCAAATTGTGACGGGATCGTGATCCGAGCACCCAATCTAAACGCCATGAGCCTGTTTGAGCTATGGAGGTGCGTGTGTTCCGCATTCGACCGGGACACCACAAGGAACAAGTTACGGATCGAGGCAGTGTATGCCTCAGTGGTAGGTGCTGCAAGGGAGACCATGTAGCAACTTCTGAAGGTGACCAGTGATGTTTCATGGGCCAACTACATGGAGGTCATGTGCAACCCTACCGCAGCGATATATGCCAGGCCAATGGTATATGTTCACTTCATGGAGAGGATAGAATTGTCCGCCATGGATGGTTCTAGTGGCGCTGGCAGAGATGAAGTGCCTGGGTTAGTCTCTGGCGCTCATGAAGATGTTGGTATGGGAGAAGATTTCGACGAGGGAGTGGGCGATGGAGACCTGAGGAGGCGTGTGGAGAATTTTCAGGCGAATCAGGGTGTAGAGAGGTGGTGGGCTGCCCGTGTTGATTATCACGAGTATCTTACGGACCAGGTGAAAGAAGTGCACAATAAGGAGGAGGAGGATGTGGAAATAGCCAATTCTGGAGAGGACGAAGATAACGAAGCTACAACGAGAGGTGTGTTAGGTGGTTTTGTGACCACCGACGTTGACGATATCGCAGTGGCATCCCTAGTTCTGCCACAGGCAGAGTGGGGGTTCAACGAGAGCACACTCATTTTAGGGCAGTGCTTCCATAACAAGAGTGCTGCCCAGCAGGCTATTACTAGATACGCCGTCGACATTAGCTGGATGTATCGGGTGCACAGGACCAATCCGGACACCTACATCGTCAAGTGTGTCAACAGGTCCTGTCCTCGTAAGGTCTGTGCACAGCAATTCAAGGGCACTGCCATGGACTTTCGAATAATGGTGCTGAAGGATTGTAGTTGCGAGCTTGCGGCGCCACTACATAGGCACCGCAACATGACGTCGTCGTATGTTGTGGAGCTGATAAGCCACCTCGTGGTGGCAGACGTGTCTATTTCTCTGAAGCTTCTGTTGGTGGATGTAGCGAATATGGTGGGGTTCGATGTCAGCTACAAGAAGGTGTGGCAGGCGAAACAAAAGGTGCTGCAGCGTATGTTCAGGATGTACGAGGAGGCGTATGATCTGGTCCCAAGAATGCTGCATCAAATTGCAGAATCAAACCTAGGCACATTCGTTAATAGGAAGGAGCGGGTTCATCCTACGCAAGGCCTGAATTGTTTTGTTCTTGACAGAGTGTTTTGGACCTTCTGTCAGGCGATAGAAGGGTTCAGGTGGTGCCGTCCAATGCTAACGATGGACAGGATGTTCCAATCTAGCAAGTACAAGAGTACTATCCTCACTGCAGTTGCAGCTGACGTGAACTACCAGTTACTCCCCGTGGCCTTTGCAATTGTGAAGAATAAGAATACCGATAGCTAGCTATGGTTCCTGGCCAATGTGAAGCAGACCATCGTGCAAGATTGCTCAAATGTGTGTATCACCTCGAACCACAATGCAGACTTATTTGTCCACGTTGCGCACAATGCAGAATGGGATACAGCCTCCCTTCTAGTGGAATGATATGAAGAACCGTCAGTGCATGAGGCATCTCACGGCGAACTTCCATAGAATGTTCCATAGCAAGGACCTAATGAAGATATTCAAGAAGCTTTGTATGCAGAACCAAAAGCAGAAGTTCAAGGCCTTATGGAGGCAGCTCAACTGGCAATCATATATTGCGTCCCGACCAGGCTGAAGCTGGGGCCGTCGAGGGAGGCTCCACGAGAGCTGGGGAGTTCACGCAATGAGTTCAGTTGAACGCACCTAACTTGGAGATGTGGTCTCTGCTACACGACACCGGTGGAGCAAGGTATGGAATCATGACAACTAATATGGCCGAGGTGTACAACGGTGCCTTGAAGGGCATGAGATCCCTACCAATCACGACAGTCGTGGAGGAGAGTTGGAACCATTCTGTCGGATACTTTGTCAATAGAGCCATGATGGCGAAGAAATATTTGGACGAAGGCAAACAATTCTCTGAGGTAATGCAGGCGTACATGGACAAGAAGATCGAGACGGCTCATTCCCACATTGCTCATACCATGGATGGCATAAGGAAGAAGTTTGATGTCCACCTTAGACAGAAATACGTGATGGGTAACACTAGAGGGGATCGCAAGTAGGTCTGCATGATTGATGAGAAAGTATCTTGCACCTGCAACAAGCCGCAGCCTCTACACAAGCCATGCTCCCATGTATACGTGGCATGCGTAGTATGGCACCATACGTCGATGCATTACATCTCAAAGTACTACGACATGCATCACCTGTATAAAACCTAGAGTACGGAGTTCCATTCGTATGAGGTGGACATGCACTACAGAGACCTATGGCCAGGGCAGGTTAAGTGGGTGCCGAACGATGCACTGAAGCAAGTCGGCCTTAGAAGACGACATGGTCGTTGCATCTACAATAACTTGGATGACAGCCAGTGTGGGGATCGGGTTCGGTGCTCGAAGTGCAGACTCTACAAGATGATTGGGCACTCCTTCAGCCAGTACCCAAATAAACCGACATCAAGCAGCGCTCCATAGTAGCAAGCACATAGTTCTACTATGCTGATTATTGTTTTCATGTTTTTCTACGTTGCAATGCACTCCAGTCATATGTTGTCTAGGTGCTATCAATTTGTGAGGGGCTTTGTTGTGTACACTTTGTTTATGTCGTGCACATTGGCTTGCAACCTTTGTACTCTGCTGAATTCATCATAGGGAGATATTCATGTGTACATTTTGTTTATATCTTGCTACATTTGGTACATTCCGCTATCATTATATTTGTTGCACATTTTGTTGTCATTTGTTGCACATTCTTTTGTCATTATGGACTAACTTGTTTTCCTTCATCGGCAAGAAATGGTGTACGAGATGCTAGACCCTCGTTGGGATGAGCAGCACCAATGCCTAGTGTGGTCATTGGTGCTTGCCCTCCGAGCTTGATCCTTAGGTGCTCTCGATAGCACTGGCCTCTAGACCAGCAGTACATCCCACTACTATGGGACACTGGGCTACTGCCCATTTCTCGCTTGTTGGATCTACTGCATGCATTCCAATTCGATGCGGCATTGCCGCCCACACTCGTTGATCGTTGGAGACCGGAGACTCACACCTTTCACTTCCGGTGGGGTGAGATGACGGTTACTCTTAGGACGTGTCCATGCTTACAGCTCTACCGCTGCGTGGTGCTGCAGTAGTGCCACCCCCAAGCCAGCAGACTAGAAGGTCCATCTGGGTCACCGGTTTGGTCACTCGATCCCGGACAATATATTTGGTGTGCCATATTCGTGGCTACGACGCTACATGACTTGCCTCATGCACATACCTAATGTTTCTGTTCAGGTGGATCTTGCTTCCTACCACCACTGGAGACTCCATTCACTATAGCTACACACACCTTGCAGAGTCTTTGGCGGATGCCTAGCCCGACCAGGTGCCGCAATACAGTTGGGGATCTACAGTTCTTAGCGCCACGTACCAAGACTTGTGTGATGTCTCGCAGCATACTATGGGAAGCGACCCGGTCCTTGCGATGTGCTACATTCTCCTTCAGTTGTGGTCATGGGAGTACTTCCCCATTGGTAGGCAGTATTTTGGCAGTGTCGTGCACCCTTTCAAGTTCAGCCTAGAGTTCTACGACCAGGGTGATGGCGACGACCCCGTTCATGGGCCCACAATGGGTACGCGTTGGACACATGCTCAGCTACGCTGGGCCAAGGAGAGACCAAGGTGTGTATACCCGGAGTTCCACAACTAGTTTGAGACTCTTCACGAGGACAAGATAGTCTGGTGGCCATGGACTTCACAATTCATTATGGACACAGCCCCCACGGGTTGTCATCTCAGTGCAACCAAGACCACACGTACTAGTTGACGACCTGCCACCTGGTCTTCTCCCACTTCGTTGAGCCGTACAACCCACAGTGAGTCATGAGGTAGTTTAGCCTGTACCAGCAAGTGCTACCCCGACCAGGACGGCCACTTGCAGCGAAGACCCACGAGTACATCGTTACACAGTAACTTTACTTAATGTATTAATGTGTTGTACTACTAATTTTGTAATGTGTCAAATAACTTGTAGGCAAACGAGGAGAGGACGATGGAATGATGACAGGAGGGGCACACAGCAGCCGTGGACAAACATGTGGCGTGAATAAGCAAACATAGAGGTTGTGGATGAACCACAGCTGTACGACCTCGACACATACAAGACGTACCTTGTGTGGTATATTCCACGCACCCGTAGTAGGCTTACTAGGCTAGCCCCACAGTGTCCAATAAAGGTCATGCATGAGGCCGCTGTATGGGCAACTCCAGACCGTCATCGAACAGCACAGCACGACAAGACGGTACGAGATTACTCTAAGTACACCCTGTGTGGCAACATGTTTTAACTCATTCTTTGTTTCCCTGTAGTACGACCGCCTGCATCGTATCCACGACGAGGCTGGTCAGGCTCTCCACCATGGGAGGGCTAACTCGATTGATCGCTTACTCGTTGCAATGCGCAACATCTACAATGACGCAAGGTCTGCGATCAGGACCATCAGTTGTGGTTAGCACAGAGACGACGCCGTTGTACGACGCGGTCACAGAGGACAGCATGCAGCACCACTCCCTCAGCACCGCCGTCAGCACCGCCCACAGCACCATCGTCCACACATCTATCACAGTCCAGTAGTCATCCCAGCTACGCTCGCTCGTCCTCCACACGCCTCAGCCCGGTGGTACAACAGTTGCCAACTATTTGTTCATCCACTCGATTGCCACTTATCTCTCACTACCGTTTTTCCTTGCATCACTTGCGACAGGATAGCAGTTTGCTACAGCTATCGTCATCACAGAGGACGACGTAAGACCGAACATTCTCATCGGGTTGATGGGGGCTCTCTTCTGACAGTGACCCTGACTCACCGCAGCGACCGAAGGAGGCGTTGCCCACATTCGCGCATGGCATTCAGTTTGGACTACATGAGCAACACGAGTGGTTCGGGCAGACCTACCTAGGATACACCACGCAGGAGTATATGCACGATTTGCCTACGGGATCGTCATTTGGACAGCCACATACACCGGTGTGCAATAACGTAATAAACAGAACATGTGTGCACATGTCAACACACTAAAGCATCGCAAAAAAACGCAAGTTTGCACAGAGCAACTCGGACACAAAGGCCATGGCCCATCATCTGCACTTCAGACTACCTAGGTAAATGCCTTATGATAGTACTATGCATTACAAACATCGCAGCACATGGCCTAATCCAGCTATATCATCTGAGCAGGATATAGACCCCTGTTTGACCGAATGGCTGAGCTCCATTTTCGGCCATTCGTCGCAACTCTCCACAGAGTTCTCCGTAGCACCGTCTCGGATGTAGGCCTTGCAGTACGACCTTCGAGACGCACCACATTCCCCTCGCAGGTTCACCTTCTCTAAGGATCACATACGCCGTCAGAGAAAACAGCGGCTAGACGCATAATGAGTTTATGTATTTCAACTTTCATACTGTCATGTTGTTACCTGCAATCATTTGTACAATGTACGTATGTGTAATGCATATCCACGTCACCTTATGCAAATAATAATCTTCTCAGTGGAATGTGCTTCAAAAATTCTTTTACCAATAAGAAAGGCATCATTCAAATACGACGAGTATGTACATATGTCATACAAAGTACCGCACGTACCAACGCGAATGAAAACAACACTTCAAGCACTACAGCTTCACGATAACAATAAACACAAGAAAGAAAATTGCACATAACATTAAATTAGAAAATTGCACATAACATAAAATTAATTTTCCACTCTAGTCTATCAAAACGATGCCGCATCTCCAAGGGGTTGCTACCCCCCATGACAACTCTCTCGTGCGGAACAATACCAGGCCTAGTGCCTATTTCATCCTCCCACACCTAGAATCGGCAACCGCCTGGGCCTTCCTGCAATTCCATGAGAAAAAGATTTTGTAACATACCTACATGATTTGAACCAACCGAAAACAAACTGACTCACCGAGTGAAATGGGCACTTGTAGTAGTGCCGCCCAAGATTCGCGGCCATCTATGAGGTCTTACATCTCACAAGCGTGTTGCATTTTGGGCAAATCACCGTAGGTGCCGATGAAGAGGCGATGAGTTGACTCATATCGACATCCAGGGGAGTGAGCACCAAAGCAAGGTACACAGACTGGGAACAAATAATTCACGAGGTGAGGGAGAACAATGCAAGGGAGTAGGTGAGGAATGGCTCCCTCTTATAAGCTAAGTGCGGGGGCAGCCTCACTACTAGAAAATCCCCCTAATGCCACGAAACACATTGCAACGGCACAAAATTTGTTGCAATAGGTAGGCCTTATTGCCACAGTTTGGAAAAAATGTTGCGATATGTGGTCAATATTTCCACTAATTTATTGTGTTGCAAAAATATTGACTTTCGTGGCAAGAGGTAGGTGTTATTGCCACCACTTTCAAAATCGTTGCGATTAGCTGACAATATTGCCACGCAATTTCCTGCGTTGTGATAATCTTGAATTTCGTTGCAATATGTTGATGTTATTGCAACGAAATTCTAAGTGGTTGCGATGAGTTGATAATATTGCAACGAATTTATTACGTTGTCATAATCTTTAAATTACGTTGCAAAAGGTTGATATGTATTGCAACGAAATTGTAAAGCGTTGCATCAATAAATGTTTTATTGCCACGAATTGATTGCGTTGTCATAATCTTTAACTAGTGTTGTAAAAGGTTTGTATATGTTGCAACGGTGGCAAAAAGTAATTGTGTTGCCACAATTTATTTAAGCGAAAATAGAAACACAAAAGCATGTCCTAGGTCTTGAACCCAGGACCTTCACGGTCATAAATCTTTTTCTTACCACTAGGCTAGGCATGTGTTTTGTTCAAATATTTGTGCACTTATTCTTTTACAGTATTTACGTTATAGGAAAGGACACGTGAGTAACCCCTGGGAAATCAATCTCGTGGACGTGGATACGCTCATGTCTTGCACTTCTCAGTTAAATATTTGAACGATGTGAAGATTTTAGAATCACGAGAAAGACGAAGAAGTCCAGTGCTAAAGTTGTAAGAGTACAAGAAGACGTCAATCCTGCTAGCAAGCAAGGAGAGACAATATTGCCTGGTAGTGCGGCCACCATCGATGACATCAAGTGCCGCATGCCCAACTCAATCCCATCTGCAAAACACAAAGGCAACCCAATCTCACGGAAGTCCAGGCCGGCCGCAAGCCAACTTATGTCATTAGCCAGTTGTGCTGTTAGCTAATTATGTTGGGCCGTATGTGTTTGTTTGCATGAGTCCAAGTCGGCCTGGTGCATGACTAGAGAACGACTATAAGTAGCGCCGCCACCTGATGGTAACGGGACCGACTAGAAGATGGAAAAATCACTACGTGACGGAAAGTTAGGGATGAACAGTGCCCATGACTAGATAATTTGAGAACAATGTGCTTGTTTTTGAGTTTTTGATAGCCACCAAAAATTCAATATAAATTTGAGAGTTCTTACAAATCGAGATCGTTCAACCTTTCCGCTAGGAATTGGGAGCGCGATAGGACTTTCGCTCGGTGGTCGTGAAGTCCGACGCGTGTGATCTTGCGAATTAAAGAGCGTTTGTTCTTGCATTGGCAACGGAGGATCGCTACGATTCGAGAGGCTGCACGTTAGTATCCAATCCTACGTCGAGAAGATCGGACGACCCCTTATCACCGTGTCTCTGTTTCTGATGCCAATCAACGTGAGATTCCATCTCCAACTCTCCGAGCATCGCAAGAAGTACGTCTGTTTATGCTTGCCCTTTTATTTAATTTGTTGATCACTCATATGTCAATTAAGTATGACTGTAGTTAATGAGTAATCAATGTTCTGAAATTCTGAAATTCTAATTACGGTGCAGGTAGGTAGGGCACGGTGTGATGACCTGAGCCAATTTTGTGAATATAATCATTATCCCAACTTGGTAATTTACTAACTCTTTTGATTTTTAATGTTGAATCCAGGATGGATACCTTTGGTAATTACTTACTAATAGTTTTCTAAAATTTCAGTGACTTAGGAGTTGAAACAATCACAGAGATGATCTATTGATAAATTTTGTAAGGGTAATAGCTGAATGTAATGTGGGGGCATACGTATACTCGGCGACAACGCCATGGAAGGGCGCCTCCTTTTGATTCCGTGGCGCAGGAGGTTATACATGAGAAGGAAACCGATTAATAGTTGGAATTGTAATTGAATACCTATACGTAATTAGTATGTTATATTAGTTGGATAAGAGTCCCTTACGAACTCCCTTGCATACTTTCTTTAGATCAGGTTGCATTATAAATAGAGGAAGATTGTAATAGAGAGAAGCAAGCAAGAACTATTTACTCATCTCGTTTATCTCCTCCAAATACTTCTGTCTTTCCCGGTGCCCTTCCCCTGCGTCTTGCTTTCGTTCGCTCATCACGGAGTCTTCTCTGCCCAGTATTGAAGTAATAGAGTTGATGGTAGGCAAATACTATTTCATCTCGTTTACTCATCTCATTTATCTCCTCCAAATACTATTTCGTTTGCTTTTTGAAGTAATAGAGTTGATCTATTTGATAAGAAAATTTTTAATCGTTTATTGTCCAGTATTGACTAAAAGTAAGTTGTTTGAATATAACTGAGGGGGTACTATACAGTAATTATGATTTGAAATATATATGTTTACTTTTGTCTTTGTTTGTGTTGCAGTGGCTGAACTAGTTATTTGTGTTCATTTGGACCGGAAGAACATGCCTGTTGATGGTAGGAGTTGGATGCGAATGCATTTTACAACAGATGAGTAGCAAAAAGGTTTCAAGAAATTTATTGAAATTAAATTTGGTGGGACTGCTCCAGGAGAAACTGCACCATGTCCATGTAGAAGATGTCGTTGCATGAACTACAGAACAAAAACAGAGGTTCAGAGTCATTTGGTTCTTAGAGGGTTTGATGAAAGCTTCATCCAAGGAGAAGATGATTTACATGAGGGCACCACTGCAACAGATGTTGATGATGGCGCAACAGGTGACCGTAGTGCTGTGAATGAACTGGTTTCAACACTAATAAGGGGTGCTATACATGGAGACATCATAGGTACTATTAATGAAGAGCCAAATGAAAAAGCAAAGAAATTCTTTAAATTATTAACAGAGGCGAAGAAGGAATTGTATCCAGGTTGCAAGGAGGCCACTAAGATATCTTTCATTGTCAGGCTCTTTCAGATTAAGTGCATGTATGGTATTAGTAACAGTGCATTAGAGGACATACTTCAGTTGTTCTCGCTTGTTCTCCCTGAAGGTCACTGTGTTCCAGACACATTGGATAAAGTGCAAAAGGTTGTTCGGAATCTTGGCCTCAACTACGTAAAGATACATGCCTGTGTGAATGATTGCGTGTTATTTCGGAAGGATTATGCTAAGTTGGATACATGTCCAACATGTGGTGAGTCCAGATGGAAACCGATTGTTTCCACGCATAAGGAGGAGGTAGCCAAGAAGCGTGTCCCACAAAAAGTCCTAAGGTATTTCCCAGTTACTCCTCGACTGCAAAGGTTGTACATGAATGCGACCACATCCGCATATATGCGTTGGCATAATGAGGGCCTGGTCCGAGATGGAAAAATGTGGCACCCTGCTGACTCCTTGGCATGGAATCATGTTGATAAAACGTACAAGGATTTTGCTTTGGATCCTCGCAATGTTAGGTTGGGACTTGCATCTGATGGCTTTAATCCTTTTGGGATGCTGAATGTTTCATATACTACATGGCCTGTCATTTTAATCCCTTACAACCTGCCACCTTGGTTGTGCTTGAAACAGCCTTATTGGATGATGTCAATGTTGATACCGGGTCCTACTTCTCCAGGAAATAACATTGATGTATATTTGCAGCCCCTGATTGATGAGCTTAAAGATCTTTGGTTAGAGGGTGTTGAGACATGGGATGGCAAGGTGAAAATTTTTTTTAAGTTGCGTGCAATTCTCCTGTGGACAATTAATGATTTTCGAGCATATGGGATGCTATCTGGTTGGAGCACAAAAGGCAAGTTTGCATGTCCATACTGCCACAAGGATACAGACTTTTTATGGTTGAAATTTGGGTCCAAGCATTGCTATATGGGACATCGCCGCTTTCTGCCTATGGACCACAGGTGGCGCAAGAACAAGAGCAGCTTCAATAACAAAGTGGAAACCAGGGAGTCTCCAATGCCATTGAGTGGTAAAGGGGTGCTGCAACAGTACGAAAGTTTTGAGCAAGTGACTTTTGGGAAGTCCGCTAGGAAGAGGAAGCAGCGTGAAGAAGAAAGTAGGTGGCATAATTGGAGGAAGAAGAGTATTTTTTTTGAACTACCTTACTGGGAAAATTTGCTTGTAAGGCATAATTTGGATGTGATGCACATCGAGAAAAATATTTGTGAGAGCGTACTGGGGACTTTGCTTTGCATGGCAGGGAAATCAAAGGATAGCGAGAAGGCTCGGCTAGACATGGAACATTTGGGCATTAGGAAGGATCAACATCTCGTGGTGGAGAATGAAAAATACACAGTGCCATCAGCACTGTACTCTCTAGGTAAGGATGAGATGACATACTTATGCAAATTTCTAGAGGGTGTGAAGATGCCTGATGGTTATGCCTCCAACATCAAGAGGAGCATGGACGTGAGCAGGTGCAAGGTGTCTGGACTCAAATCTCATGACTGCCATATTATTTTCCAGAAACTATTACCCATAGCAGTACGCAACATTTTGCCAGAAGATGTTGCTATCCCGTTGATTCAGCTTAGTAGGTTCTTCAATGCAATATGTTCAAAGGAGTTGAGTGCTGAAGAGTTACAACAGTTGAGCACCTCGATTAGTGAAACCCTTTGTCGGCTTGAGATGATATTCCCACCATCTTTTTTTGATATCATGGTGCATTTGCCAGTTCATCTAGCTGAAGAGGCTAAACTTGGAGGACCAGTGTGCTATCGATGGATGTATCCAATTGAGAGATATCTACGTACTGTTAAAGGCTAGTGCGGAACAAAGCACACCCTGAAGGTTCAATAGCCGAGGGGTATATATCAGAGGAGTGCATGACATTTTGCTCTCGCTTCCTAGCAGACATCGAAACCAAGGTTAATCGTCCAGAGCGCCATGAAGCTGCCATGGTGAATGAACCACCATCTGGTCTAAGCATATTTGCCAACATTGACTATACGAAGAAAGGATTTACTATCGAGACACTTACTCCGATTGAGCTGCAGCGGATGAGGCACTACATCTTAAGAAACTGTGATGAGGTCATTCCATGGATCAAGTAAGATATTATTTAAAAATACATATTCTGCTTGTATGAATTACCAAGGTTTATTTAATTTTATTTACTTGAAGCCTTCTTTTTCAATATTGTAGTAAGCATATGGATGAACTTAGAAAAATCAGTACTCGGAGTGTTGAGCAACGACACCAGCAACAATTTGTAGGCTGGTTTGAGCGCACAGTGAGTTGGAATTTTTTCTTTGTATTTTTGCTGACTAACTGACAATTCTGTACAGAACTAAAAGGGTTTATTACTGGTTGCAGATCAGCAAACTTAATGAAGAAGGAGGAACAAGTGATCTGATGTATGGTCTTTCACAAGGACCAGACCAATGAGCACGTGTTTTCAACAGATGCTTCATCAATGGATTTCTTTTTCGTACAGCTCAGATAGAGCAGAACCTTAACACACAGAACAGTGGTGTTGTTGTTTCAGGAGATGGCAGTTCTGGCAATATTGACTGGTATGGCGTGATTAAAAAGATTATCGCACTAGATTTTCCTTTTGGTAAGGAAGTGATACTGTTTCAGTGCGACTGGTTCGATGTTCCTGCTGCCGACAAGAACAAAGGAAGAGGGTACCAAAGGGATCGGTATGGAATTATTGATATCGATACAACTCGATTGCGTTATTTAGATGAGCCTTATATTCTGGGTACACAAGCTGAGCAGGTGTTTTATGTGAACGGCGCAAAGAAACCAGACTGGCGCACTGTTGTAAGAATGAAACCCAGAAATTTATTTGCCATGCCGGAATCGGCAAATTCAGAAAGCGAGGGAGGAATCGATCTTGACTCACTGGATGTGGGAGTGCAAGACATGATTGCTTCAGGCAGCCATGAAGTCTTGATGAACTGGAGAAGGTCTGACATAGAAGGTGTTACTGGTGATGCTTCTGTAATTCAAAAAGCGATTGCTGAATCCGTAGATGAACCAAATGATATTGGATTAGCAGATGAAGAAGATTATGATGACACCTACATTGATGATGGATATGTAGCACCAGTGCACGGTTCTGGGCAAGTAGCTGATGATGATTTTTTTGTTTAAAAATTTTATGTTACATAGTTTGTTTTGGATACTATAATTTATCACGCTCCTGAACCTTCATTTAGTATGTTTTGAAATTGCGGACATGCGGACAAGTATTTATGCAAACTGGAACAATTAAAATGTACAACTCAGTTCAAGTCTTCTGTTAACATACAGGTATTTATGCAAACTGTTAACATGCAAGTAGCTCTAATTGGGCTGAACCAACTACAATTTAATCAAACACATATCTTTCAGTTCAATTAGTGCATATAAATGGCAGACTGTACAAACTGGACAGCAATACACATAGCTCACCTTCTGAAAGCAAAAATTAAACAAAACCACAGTGTATGGTTTCAATGAAATTAAACAAAAACACAGATTCCCCCATATCCACATACATGCATGCAGAATTATCATTGCATGGATGTCAAATCCATATTACAAATGGAAATGCTGCTAAAAAAATCCTTGCTTTTACTTTCTTTTCTGGCAAAAGCATCTAGTAAAATTTCCAAGGTGATCGACCATCATCATAACCCAAAATACTCCCAATTGAGCTAAGCAGTAAGCACCGGGAATGGAACGATGGATAGTTGGATACTTGCGTGTGAGCGGCCACGGGAGTAGGGGTTCTGGACGACGAGGTGCGGCGGCGCGCCCTTGGCGGCGAGGTCGACGTAGTAGAAGCCATCGCGGAGCTCCTCCAGGGAGTTGGCGAGGTTGAGCGCCTCAGCGAGCTTGGAATCGAGGAAGAAGCCCGGGCGGAGGCGCGGCTGCACCACCAGCAGCCGCGGCGGGTGCGCGGGGTCACGGGAGAGCACGGAGAGGCCGTGTAGGGGGGCCTCGTTGTCGGACTCGGCGGGCGGTGCGGTCGGGATGAGCGCTTGCCGCGACGGCGAGGAAGGCAACAGGGAGGGGAGAACTTACCGGCTGCAGCAGCGAGGAAGGGAACAGGGAGACGAGAACGAGAGGGCTTTTGGTTGCAGCCCCGGCGGCGGTGAGATCGACAGGCGGGGACGCCGGAGAGGGATTTGGGGGCGGCCGGGCGGGAGCAAGCTAGGGTTCGGGTAGGGACTGGGGACTGGGGAAGGAAGGAGATGGCGAGGCGAGAGCGAGCGAGGTCATCGCGTGCGGTGTGGGCGGTGGGCCATGCTGATTCGCTGATGGGCCGAGCGGCCGAGCCACCGAGCGGCGAGCGCTAGTCGGACAGATCGGATATGTATTCGGTTAGCTCGCGCGGACAGGGAGTGCCGGAGGGGCAACACTTGTGCCGGAGGGACGCCGGTTGGACGAAAGTTTTTGAGGCTTTTTAGGTGTAGAGAAGAAATAGAGATATGAATTTAAAGCTGAATTGTCAATTGGGTCCCCTGCGCGAAGAGGCTTTCATATGTTATCAACTTATCATAGTGGTTCATATGTTTGAGCATGAAGAGGCTTTCATATGTTATCAACTTATCATAACTAGCTCATACTTTGGGAGTCGAATGAGATAAAATAGATAAATTGCCAACCATTTATTTTTTGGGTCTCAAATTTCAAAATTGAATTCATTTTACATAACATATGTATTTAAAACTGAATTGACAATTGGGTCAAACATATGTATTTAAAACTGAATTGACAATTGGGTCAAACATATGTATTTAAAACTGAATTGACAATTGGCTAATTGTACTCTAGCATCAAAAACAAAAAGACAATGTTATGATAAGTTGATAACATACGAACCACTATGATTTGATAACATATGATATGATAATTAATTAAATTTTAAGCTATATCATAATCAGATCAGATAATTAGATAAATTATAAGCTATATCATGATACGATAATTAACTAAATTATAAGCTAATAAACTAGTCGTTAACCCCATGACTAGCATCTAGACGGGCTAGACTTACGTGTAGGCGAACACTAGGTAAAACTAGTTCATACTTTGGGAGTCAAATGAGATAAAATACCTAATCATAGTTGGATCCGAGATATACAGGGAGCTCTCTCAGTTGGGATCCTTGCTGAATTTATAAATCTCTGGGATCTCCTTTCTGATGTTGAACTACAGCCAGAAGTTGCGGATGTACATCGTTGGCGCCTCTCATCATCAGGACTTTACTCGGCTAAATCTGCTTATGAAGGATTCTTCCAAGGTTCTGTCAAATTTCGGTCTTCTGATCATATTTGGAAAACCTGGGCTCCAGGGCATTGTCGTTTCTTTATGTGGATTGTGGTTCACAAGCGCTGCTGGACTGCAGGCCGTCTTGCCAAACGTGGACTTCCACATCCAGTTCAGTGTCCTCATCGCGACCAAGCTGAGGAAACAATTGATCACTTGCTCACTAGCTGTGTGTTTGCAAGGCAATTCTGATTCTCCCTCCTAAATCGCTTTGGGCCGCAAACTCTAGCGCCGACGATCAATGATGCTTCTTTTGAGGACTGGTGGTATAGAGCTGATGAGATGGTCGATCAATGATGCTTCTTTCTTGTCGGCCCTTGTTCCTAGGGGCTAGGTCGTTCCAGGTCGTGTGTACTTATAGCAAATAGGCGCGTCTGTAATTTTGTGATCCTTTGGGTGTGTGTGTTGGTGTAATCGGGGTTCTTTACCCTTTTATCCTTCTTCTTTAATATAATGATACGCAGCGTCCAAACTAATCCTTCTGCAACTACGCCTGACACAACAAACACTATTGGCAACAAATGTTCAAATAAAAAAGGAGGCACTTCTCAAAAAAAACAATGCTTCAGCGTATTACATTTCCTCACAAAGTCTAAGGAATGCTGCGTCAAAACGTGTACTGGCAAGGAACGGACAGGTATGAACTGCAGTATGTTATATTTTGATGACAACAACCTGTTGATTCAAGGGTTTTGCTTTTTTTAATCAACATCTGCTGCTGCAATACAATTACAAATTGTCTTTCAATGTTCAAACTGTCTTTGAAAAGAACGTGCTTGTGGAAAAGTGGGAGTAGGTGGAGGTCGGTTTCCCGCTGGTGTTTTCTTGGTTTGATCTGAGCTGGATGTAGCATGGGCGAGTGGGATCCTGGTGCTGTCTGTTAACTAGAAGTGTAGAAATCTTTTTAACTGATTGGCTTTTTAACTGAGTTGAAATCTTTTTCCTAGTATGCAAATGAGTTACTTATTCTTTCGTTTAATGTACTTGATTAATGTACACTTAATGTACGCTCATACTCTTTGCAAAGATATATGCAGGACAGACATATGCAAATGATTTTTTTTTGGGTTGCTAGCATAAGTTACAAAGGACTCAACTTGATCTGTTGCTTTTAGATTTCAGATAGATCTCTTGAGAGTTTCCATCCGAGTCCACACATGAGAATTTTGGTGATTGTGTCCATCAATTAAATTTGAATTGAGCCTCTTTCGGTTCCTAGTCAGAAGTTCAGTACACTTGCAACTTGAAATCTTTTTAACTTGGCTGCACGATTGATTGGCTTCTACACTTCTGTTAACTAGAAGTGTAGAAATCTTTTTAACTGATTGGCTTTTTTACTGAGCTGAAATCTTTTTCCTAATATGCAAACGAGTTACTTATTCTTTCGTTTAATGTACGCTCATATGCTGGGTTATCACTTCTGTAATAGCTGAAACATCAATTCATGTATTTAGCATGATGTTAACTCCTTGCTTATGTCAGAACAGTAAAAGTTTCAACCTTTTTGAGTTGTATATCTTATTAGTGTTAATAGTTAAGGTACATTTGTTAGCAGTTATCCTTATCACTATCGGAGTTGCAAAGTCAATCATACTTGTTAAGTAAAGCTTATTAGATCGAGAATATTAGCAGCTTCCAATGTTTTAGGTTGTGTCTAATGTCTATGACCTAAGGAAAATAACTCACCTTTCAAGTTAGACTACTACTTGACTGGTTTTCATCTTTTTTTGTATATGTTAATTGATTATCACTGCTATATCAGTAGAGAGAGGGAGGACTTTTTGTAGTTGTTGTGATATTAATGTTATTATATAGTCAATCCAACTCAAATTTGGCTTAAGAGGAGAAGCGTTCAATAGCTCTTTGAGGGATTCGGATAAGCATAGGTAGCATAGGATTTGTAGATATGTAAACACAAGTGTAGCATCTTATTTGATCGTATGCCTGATACTGCTTAGGTGTCTTACTTAGATTGTATTCATTTGTGTTACAAATAATGGATAGCAGAAGCATTGTACGATGCATGTGGTACATAAAGGCTCTAAGACAGAATGTTATAATTACAGTGGAACTAACAAACGAATGGACATATACTGTGGTTTCTTGCACAATTCTGTGATGCACTCAGTTCGCGGGTAAATGGGCATTGTGTCGTATGCTCCTCTCATTTGACCAATTTGATCAGTGTTGCTTTATGTTAATTCGTTGTTAATTTTGTCTTTGGTGGTAGGTATTAATGTCCTACCTTGTCACTTTTGCTTGCTGAACGGCTTTATGCTAATAACGAGTTATGTTTTTTGTTCCTTTTTTATTTCTGATATCCAACACTGTGCAGCCTACAGATTGCTCCAGCATGCAATATGCCTCTGATGTCAATCAAGAATGGGGGGAAGGTGGCTATTCTAAATCTTCAGGTACATGCAACCAAAAGACAAGTTATCCGCAGTGTGGAGAAAAGAAGCACTAAATTGCATGCCTATCCCTATTTTATAGGCACATTATACTAATAATTTAGGAAACATTAGTTACAAACCACTAAAAATATAAACATTATGGATCTACCATTATAAAGTTAAAAAATTTTCTATCTAGTGCTGAACCATGTTTCAACAATATTGGAACTTTCCAATGGCATGTGATAAATCTCCAATAGATATGCAATCGAATGCTTTAACATTTTCAAGTCTTTCCCTTCCACTCAGGCAACTCCAAAGGATAAAAAGGCAAGCCTTGTCATTCATGGACTTGTGGATAAGGTAGCTGTTTGTCTTGAGGTTCCTTTGTTGCCATAATCTTTTCTTGCAATAGTGATTTAACTGTGTCAACACAGGTCATTGCTGGGGTGATGTGCATGCTGAATCTACGCATCCCTCCATATATACATACAGGATAACTTGGACTCAGAGTCATGGCATGGTCAAGACAAGATAGCAGAATGCTGATGCAAACAAGCTATGTCGAAGCCTAATATAGCTAGAATATTTATGTTATATCAATTTTAGTTACCAGTTTTCAATGACATTGTTATAGTAATAGTAACTTTTGCTTGATGATTGTACAAACTATTTTGCTGGCAATATATTACAATTAATGATGGTTTCATTCCATATTGTTGTTGCAAAATTTATAATTATTTCATTCTGTTTCAATAATGTTTAATAACCGAATTCAGAATGCAAAATGCATTGCCACAGAAACCTTCTGTTGCAATACATGTAAATGCAACATTTGTACTTCGTTGTTATAAGGGCCTAGTGCCACCAGACAGATTGCGTTGCAAAATGCTGTAATGCAATGAAACATCCTCCGATGCAACAAATATTGTTACCACGAGCTAATTTCCATGTCAATAGAGCCTATCGCCACCAGATAAATTGCGTTGCAAAATATTATATTGCAATGAAAAATCCTCCGTTGCAACAAACATTATTACCACGAAACATCCTCCGTTGCAAAAAAGATTATTACCACAAACTTATTTCCGTGGTAATAGGGACTATTGCCACTGGACGTATCGCGTTGCAACAATGCTCTAATGCAATGAAGCAATGAGCGTGGCATTATAACCTATTGCCACGAAACAACGACGTGGTATTAGCTCTTGCTGCCACGAAACATATGCGTGGTAATAAAGCCTTTTGCAACGGATTGAAACGTGGCAATATACCTTATTGCCACAATATGGTATGTTGCAACACCTATCAACTGCAACGCATGATTACGTTGCAATTAGCATTGCTCTTGCAACAGGACGCAAAACCGTTGCAAAGACCTTTCGCCACTCACTTTTTTGCAACGACTGCCAACGAAGTGATATTGTGGCAATTGGTAGCTGTTGCCACGATTTTGGCCCTATTGCCACGATTTTCCGCCGTTGCGTTAGGGGGATTTTCTACGCACTGAGAACACCGAATGAGACGGCGTTATGCACTGACAACACTAAACAACATATGCATTGCACATACATAAATCATAGAAAGTAGTACAGGTAACAACACGAATGAAAACAACACTTGCAGTGCTATACCTTAAACACAACAACGAACACCAAAAAGAAAATAGCACACAACATTAAGTTAGTCATTCTCTCGAGTCTACATCATACAAAGTGTGCTACTGGTAGAAGGTGTCTCGCGCTACCCACATGGAGCGTTCCAGAGGGGGCTGCCTCGGACGTGGCTGGCCGTCGTTGTAGTGGCACGCACATATGCAGCTAGGGTTCACGCAGCAGCATGTGGGATCATACGAACTTCCTATGTTGACAACCTCCTTGTTGCCCCTCTCGCGCTGCATCTATTGGCAGATGTCATTGTTCTCCTCATTGAGAGTGTCGATTCGAGCATCCAACTCTAAGATTCGCTCCAATAACGTATCCACATACCTCACAACATAGCATTCATGCGGAGGATCGATCCAGCGGACAAAGTCGCATTTCGCTATATGTTGGAAACGACGGTTAACATGGAAGCTCTATTAGCAGTAAGGAAAAATATACTATTAGCCATCATAATGGCCTTCCACAACCTGCACGACCGCGTCCTCCTTGTGTTTGCATTTCGACCATACTGGTTGACCATGCCTATTTGGCATCAAGCGGTAGTTAGGACCGAAGTCCTCCCTCCTTTCTACGGGAAGGTCTTCCTTTGGTGACCCGGCTCCGACTGGCCCCTCGGCATCCGCCATGATATGTTACTGCACGACGGAGAAGAAACTTTTTCGTTCGATTCACAGGGTCGACTAGTCCTACTTTCATGGGGTGTGCCGTGCATTTTATATCAAACGAGACAGCTTAATGCAGCGACCAGAACATATGGGGTACCATTATGCAGTGCCAACATCAAGAATAGGGTGCAGCTTTGTGTAGTGTCAACATAAGAGGCGGCAGCTTTGCGCAGTGACAAGAATAAAGGGCCACCTTTACGTAGTGACAAGTCTAGACGGGGACATATTTACGCAGTGACAAGACCAAAGGGACAGCTTTACATAGTGACAAATCCATACGGGGGCATCTTTGTGTAGTGACAAGACCAAAGGAGCAGCTTTAAGCAGTGACAAGATTAGACGGGGCTAGCTTTACACAGTGACAAGACCAGATGGGGCATCTTTGCACAGTGTCAAGACCAAAGTGGCAACTTCACGCAGTGACAAGACCAGATGGGGGTAGCTTTCTGCAGCAACAAGACCAAAGGGTCACCTTTACGTAGTGACAAGACCAGACGGGGGTAGGTTTGCGCAGTGAGAAGACTAGAGGGGGGGCACCTTTGCGCAATGAAAACACTCTATCTCGCTAGGTGCTTTTCAGAAACACAAGATGCAGTAGCTTTGCGCAGTGACAAGACCAAAGGGGGCAACTTTGCACAATGACAAGACCAAAGGGGTAGCTTTGCATAGTGAAAAGACCAAAGGGGCAATTATACACAGTGATAAGACCAAAGGGGACACCTTTGCGTAGCGACAAGACCAAAAGGGCAGCTTTGCACAGTGACAAGACTAGACGGAGGTAGCTTTACGCAGTGAGAAGACCATATGGGGGCACCTTTGCGCAATGAAAACACTCTGCCTTGCTAGGGACTTTTCAGAAAAACAAGTTGCGGTAGCTTTGCATAGTGACAAGACCATAGGGGGCAGCTTTGCACAGTGATATGAAATAACTCACATCATGCTAAACCTTTGGCTTATAAAATGAGGTGGAATAGATCTGCCAGCGAACACTACACAACCGAACACTACACCGTACCTTCCTTCGCCACGTCGGGATGGACAAGAGGCAGAAGAAACAATGGAATAAGATGATGAAGCAATGAGAGGAGACCTATGACCTAGCAAGGTCTGTTGCGCCCCGTGATGAACAAGCAATGGCTGCTATGGCCTGGGCTGAACAAGCAGAGCGTACCAGGAGGTCACACCCCCCTAACGATGCCTCCCGTAAGAGCATGTCCGTACTAAATGTTCCAACCGAATTTTTGCCACAACACCTGCCCGAGGGCGAGACATTGCCCCTCTGTTGGTGCAGAGACCCATGCAAATTCTTCAAGTCTAAACAGCGGCTTAGCTTGGGCATGCGTTACTGGGATTGCGCGAACTACTCCCGTGACTATCTTGACTGCCATTTCGACACGATTAGCTATCGACAGCCGGTAAGGACCACTTACAATGTATTCCCCCTATTATTTCTCATTCAAAGCACGCAATAACAACCTCTCTCGTCTACCTGTAGTCCCCAGAACCGCTATATAGCTACCACAAGTGGATCGACCTAGAAATTCACCCACATGACTAGTGGACTTTTGACTATGAGGAGTGAAATGACAAAAGGACATGCAAGATCCACGAAGAAATAGTAGGGAGCGCAAAGAAATACAAGCAAACTTAGCGCATACGCCGGGAGACAAAAGCTCATCTCTAGGCGTACACACGTAGGGAGCGCGAGGCTCATGACAGGGAGCGTGAGAAAAAAAAAAGGAAATGGTGGCCAAGGCCAAAGAGGCATCCGAGGATTTCAACACCGAGCTCGCAAGGAAGGAAAAATGGCCATGGTCTATACAGTAGGTCGAACCATTCCACACTAGTCCTCTGAATGTCGAATTTATTTTCATGCCAAGAAGGTGCATATGTATCGTACGACTATTTTGGTTTGTTGCATCGTGCATAATGTTGATTCCGTGTTATTCCTATGTTTATTATGAAATCTATTTTAATTAACAACATCAAATCTCGTCATCTTTTCGCATTCAATTCTTTGCGTGCTTAATATCACTTTCCTTCCTACTTAGCAATCGTTTCTATCCCAGTCGTCCTCACAAAATTTTTCATAAAATTTCTTGCACTACAACAATATACGATGATCACAAAATATTATTGCGAATCGAACATATTTTTTACCATTCACAGTGTGCGAAAATCACAAATAGTCAATCATTACATCGCACTATAACTTACCTCTATACGAACGAGTCATTTAGGCCTCAATCGTCCCCACAAAATTCTTCAAAAAATCTCCCGCGCTACAACAACACACAGCGATCACAATATGTTACTGCCAGTCTAACATATTTCATATCGTTGAGAATGTACAAAAATCGCAAACAGACCAGCCTACCTACATTGTCTGCCCATTTATTTCGAAAAAATAACAATCTAAAAAAGATTTCCTACATGTATTATCTACACTGCGTAAGGAGTTTTTAAAATATATTTCAAAATATTTTCTACCTCGTTTTCTATATTACACTGTAGCACTGCTAATCGTGCGGACCGCACGACTACTGTAGCAGGGAAATCGTGCGGTCAGGGACCGCACGATCTCGCTGTCGTGCGCTCCCTGACCGCACGATTAACACGTGTCGCGCTGCCGTAGTGCCGTGGTCAGGAGGAGGGCTAAAAATAGAATTGCGATGATTCGAAAGCTAGATTTAGTATTCGCATGATCAACAGTGCTAGATTTGACCAAAATTCCAATTACTACTACTAGATCGCCGATCTTGACCGTCGGTGCAAACCAAACCAACACGCGGACGGTCGAGATCTTCTATGCTGCAAGAACGCGGATTTAGAGAGGAAAATAAACGAAACGGCTAATCGCATCGATCCCTCGAGGCTCCAAACAGCTCTGCCGCGCCCGCGCGCATCCGATCTACGAACCAAGGTATGCGTTCTTCGGATCTCGCCCTCCTCGTCCGCTCGATCCGATCCTAGTTCCTCCAGTTGCCGCCGCGCGCTTAAGCTCGCACACTAGAGGTTGATTTGCTCGTTTGGGTTGCGTGGTTTGCGTGGGCTGCCTAGGATGTGCTGCTCGGTGGCACTGGATTGTGATTTGGCGATTCAAATCAGCTGCACCCTGGATAGTTGTTAAGGCTTTAGTAGGATTCTTCGTCGTGTTCTGTAGCTTGCTCGGTGGCACTGGATTGTGATTTAGGGACCTCGATGCGTAATAATTGTCTCGGGTGTTTCTGAAACATGATCGTTTAGATTAAGTGGTTTTGACTAGCAAATGTTTCTAATAAAGTTCACATGTTCCGTGTATTATCGATTTTTATGAGTATTTTTTAATGTTTTTCTGATTGTTAAGAGTGTATTTACGTTCGTCGATTTTTTTTTTAAGAATGCAACATTCGTCAATTTCTTGTTGATACAACTAGTGTTTGGTGATAGTTCATGCTTGGTTTCTATATTTCCCCGTGTAATTGAAACCATAACTTTGTCAGGATCTGGCTGATGTTAAATTGGCAAAAAAAAAATTTTGAGAAGATAAAACCATGAAAGATCGAGTTTAGTAACGGCATTAGCATATCATAGTTATCTAGGGAATTTCTTTCTGTTTGAAATGTATTTTATTAACTTAGTCTATTTATGCTTGGTATATCAGGCGTCTAACATCTAAAACATGGTTGTCACAAACGGCAATGTTGACATGGAGGAAGGAACCCTTGAGAT
Source organism: Dendrocalamus latiflorus (assembly GCA_017311315.1). Taxonomy (NCBI): domain Eukaryota; kingdom Viridiplantae; phylum Streptophyta; class Magnoliopsida; order Poales; family Poaceae; genus Dendrocalamus; species Dendrocalamus latiflorus. Next base: position 19,698,824 of record CM029665.1, on the reverse strand, counting down.
TGGGATGGGTATGCATATTTCTGTTTACCTCCATATCAGTAGCCTTACATGAATGGAGTCTCAACAATTTTTAGTATTATTCTGGTTAAAATTATGCATACCTTATAGCATTTCTCTATATATTGCAGAGTACAGGACTGTTTCTGGAGTTGCTGGTCCTCTTGTCATTCTTGATAAAGTGAAGGTATCGTATCTTGCGATGGCTATTTTATATAATATTACATGTGCATATCATTTTTGGTGATTTTATTTCACATTCATAATAATTTGTTGACTCTGCAAGTGTCATTTCAGGGTCCTAAATACCAAGAAATTGTCAACATACGATTAGGAGATGGCACAACTAGGCGTGGTCAAGTGCTTGAAGTCGATGGAGAGAAAGCTGTAGTTCAGGTACATATATTTGTGCCATAGTCTCATGGCAACATGAAGAATGAAGATCACATATTTTGTTCAGAAGTTCCCAATTCGTTGATGCAACCATGTAGTTTATGAAATAGACATTGTTTCCTTCTTCATCACTTATTGATGGGATTTTTATTTTTCAAAATTGTATTCAGGTTGTGATAATCTGATTGGGGAAAGAGATGGCATATACTGTTTACCTTATCTTTTATGCAACTTGCAATGGCTTAAAGCTCAAATGCTCAATTGCCTGTCTTTAGTCATAACCATCTAGGTGGCAGTGGATACAATTATGCAATATGCCAAACACATTAGCTAAATATAAGCATCACTGAACTGTCGTCTGTCTTTACTTTCATCTTCAGCTGACCTCAGACATTGGGATGAATTTGAACTTCAATCTAGATGTTAGTGTATAGCTTTTACCTACCTTCTTTTTATTGCTCATCAAACTTTTGAAATTCACTCCAAGGTTTTTGAAGGAACTTCTGGTATTGACAACAAATACACAACTGTGCAATTCACTGGTGAGGTAATACCATTTTCCCCTGCAACTTGTGCTCATATGTAGTGATAAAGGTGCTCTTTTACAATTGTAATTCTTAGTGCCAATGAATATTCTTCTGTATGATATCTGGTCTAATGGTTTAATTGACTATGATTAAGTGCAATTTGTTTTAATGCTTGAAGATTTTAAGCAGATTCGTGCTCAATTTTGGTTCATTTTATGTCCTTTTTGTGCAACTCAGGTTCTAAAAACTCCAGTGTCACTGGATATGCTTGGCCGCATTTTCAATGGTTCTGGGAAGCCTATAGACAATGGCCCACCAATTTTACCAGAGGCATACTTGGATATTTCTGGTAAGAGTTAGCTGGTTTCAAATATGCAGAAGATTTGAGAACACCTAGATTTTGACATTGTTTTGTTCATCTGGTTCAGGAAGTTCTATCAATCCCAGCGAACGAACATACCCTGAAGAAATGATTCAAACTGGCATATCTACAATCGATGTCATGAATTCTATAGCTCGTGGTCAGAAGATCCCTCTATTTTCTGCTGCTGGTCTCCCACACAATGAAATTGCTGCTCAGATTTGCCGTCAGGCTGGTTTGGTAAAGCGTTTAGAGAAGACCGATAATATCTTGGAGGTATATATAAAGCCAAATTTTTTATTAGCTACCATAGTATTTCATTTTACTAAAATAATTTTGGATAACTCTAGAAAGTGTTGAGAAATAACTAGAAAAAATTATAATGATATGTAGCTAAAATAACCACCTAGGCCTTGATGGTTATTTGCTCCATCAACCAGGCTTTTGTGCTGGTGTATGACATTTTATGGACTATTCAAACCTTTCTCACCTTGCTAAATAATTACATTCTATATGCACTTGAATTGCTTACTTTTGGATGATTTTTCTCTATTATGGAAATAAATAGCTAACTGCACATTATGCCAGTATGTTTCTTCTAAACTATGTAAGATTACATCAGGCCTCAATGGCGCATCATTGCCCATCTTTAACTCCGTACTGTAGCAAACTATGGGCAATTATTCTTACAATAAGCAGCTATAGATGCTAATCTGCATCATGTCAGAATGGCAACCGGCCAACAACAATCGACAACATTGACTGACAATTTATTGGTGTTTTCTGTGGTCTTTATTCTAACCTAACTTCTAAGAAGTAATATATATATATATATAATCGTAAGGGTCTTCTCACCCCAAAAGCTAGCCAATGAGGTGAGGGACTCCCCCACTTTTAAGTTAGATCCCTTGCCCTTCCACAACCAATGTGGGACTATTCCAACAATCTCCTCCTTCACACATTGGTGTCCCTCAGCCCTTCACTGCCCCTTCACCGTACACCGACGGTCCCTCAGGGTCACAGTCCATCAGGCATTCACACACTAGTGTCCATTGGGCAAGAGATGTTAGAACCGGGCTCTGATACCACTTGTTGGATCGTAAGGGCCTTCTCACCCTAAAAGCTAGCCAATGAGGTGAGGGACTCCCCCACTTTTAAGTTAGATCCCTTGCCCTTCCACAACCAATGTGGGACTATTCCAACAATTGGTATATATATATATATATATATATATATATATATATATATATATATATGAAAAATACCTTTTACTTTCGGGTGTAATTACACCCATCTCTAATATACCACATAAACAAACTTGAAATACTCCTTTATCACTTTAGGTATACTCATATACTAATTATAAGATACTCCAATGTGAACTACACGAAAAAATTGTAAGAAAGTCCATAGTTTTTAACGTATTTTATAAATACCTTTATATACATACATAAAAAGGAGTATATCAAAAAAATATGCATACCACCTCTGAAAAATTGTTCATACCACCTATATGATCTTAAATACTCGTATACTACGCGTACATACTTTCCGTTACGCGAGATACTACCTATGTTGTGATATACGACATAGGGTGTAATTACACCCGGGAGTAGAAAAGAGGCTTCATATATATATATATATATATATATATATATATATATATATATATATATATATATATATATATATATATATATATATATATATATATATATATATATATATATATATATATATATATATATATATATATATATATATATATAGGACGCTGAAATGGGGCACCATGGTGCCCGGGCACCAAGCCTCTCTGCCTTTGGATGGAAAGTATTAATCATGGATGGAAAATCTCACTCATAAATGGAAAGTCTCACTTATGGAGCCTGGGCACCATGGTGCCCCTGTTATTTATACTATATATATATATATATATATATATATGGTGCAAGCTTGGTTTGGTTTACATGGACCATGGTAAACTTAAGCGTGCAAGTGGTTGTAACAATATAAAAAAAGTGGCTATAAATTAATACTATTCTCAGGTACTGCAATTTATTCCAACCATTCTATTCTGCCTTTGCTGCATGCTAGATCAACAATTTGACATTCACACATCTGCATTCACTGTCTAATATTACAATTGTTGTAGAGTGCCGAGGAGGACAATTTTGCTATTGTCTTTGCAGCTATGGGAGTAAACATGGAAACTGCACAATTTTTCAAGCGTGATTTTGAGGAAAATGGTTCGATGGAGAGAGTTACCTTATTTCTTAATCTGGTACATTTGCATAACATTTTTCCCCTCTCTTTTTCTTCACTATGTTGCTATGAGGATTTTGCCAGATCTGCCAACTTTCCCGTTGGTTTTGTTCATAGGCAAATGATCCAACCATTGAGCGTATTATCACCCCAAGAATTGCTCTCACCACAGCAGAATATTTGGCATACGAGTGTGGGAAGCATGTTCTTGTCATTCTGACTGACATGAGTTCATACGCAGATGCACTCCGTGAAGTAAGGGCACTTATCTTCCTGTAAAGTTTCCTGGTGTTTACAGTAGAAACATTTGGCAATTCTCACCCATCAACTGGAGATAACACGAGGTTTTGGATAGTTGACATATATTAACCTGAAAAAATTTATCTTGCATCTTAATTTCACTTGTTAAAAAAAGAGAGCTTAACAGATATGTTTATACATGTAACCCAGATTTAAAAAGGTAATCGCTGATGTTTGTTGGGCTCTACTATTTGTTTATTATCATTGGGAGCTAAATATCATATGGTTACATCGACACACACACAGTTATTCACTATTGCAGCTATACCAGTTCTATGCTCTTATATACTCCCTTTGTTCAAAAATATCAATAAGTAATTTTGATCATCAATTTTCACAGTAATATGTAAGTTAAAAGTATAACAATATTATATTTTGAAAGTACTTCTCATAACAAACTAATGGTTCAATTTTCATATGAGCACTCTAAATAGTTGTGTGCATATTAGCAGTTGAAGTTAAGGAAGTTTGACCACTCAAATTCTAAAATGTCATACATTTCCGAACGGAGGGAGTAATAACTTGTTGTAAACTTAGATTAATCTCTGCTGGTTTAAGCCCAATGAGAAATATTGAATAAGATGGTAGCCAAAAAACGCTTTTATATGCAATAAGACAATAGCAGAAACAAATTTCTGATTGCAATGTTGGTTGTGGGCAATTAATTTTCTATATATGTTTTGCTCTTTTTCACATTTGGTTCTTTTATTGGTATGGTTTTAACTGATTCCTTGAGTGTGCTGTTAATTGTCATGACTCATGAGCACTTCCTTCATTTATATAGAAGTTCATTGACCTTCAGCCTTTTTCATATCAGGTTTCTGCCGCTCGAGAGGAAGTGCCTGGAAGGCGTGGTTATCCTGGTTATATGTATACTGACTTGGCAACTATCTATGAGCGTGCTGGTCGCATAGAAGGAAGAAAGGGATCAATTACACAAATACCTATTTTAACCATGCCTAATGACGGTTAGTTAATGATTATAACCTCACATTTCTGCTAAATATTTTGTGAGCTGATATCGCGCGCTGGAATTACTGTTCACGTGCACTAGTCATGTGTGTGAACAATACCCGCGGTACTGTAGCGGCCATGCATGACACGGTTAGATTTGTTAGGATAGAGATTTTTATTAAATAGGCTTACTTATTTATAGATATGTTCTATCTATTAGAGGTGTTTCCATAGAGATGGAGATTATTTCTTAAAGGTCAAATCGATTTATTCCTATAAAAAGGACAAAATGTATCCATTATTATCAAACAATGAATAATGAAGAAGTATTCCCAAGTCCCCGATCCTAGCTCTGGTCTCTCCCCTAGACCGAGTACTCTGAATCCATTCCTTCGCCTAACCAGTGCCCTACTCCTCCTAGCATCATTCTACCTCAAGTTGTTATCTTCCGACCTCTCTCCAACGGTTGTTTATCCCATTATGAACTAAGATTCATGATAATTGGTATCAGAATAGCCGATCCCTTCCCACGACTTCTGCTTACCATAAAGCGCATCACTACTATTCCACATTGGTTGCCCTCGTCGTCGCAACTTCCTCGACATCAACGCTAACGCCCTCGCACCTTTGCCATTAATCGTCATCAACATACTACTGATCTCCCACGCGAGGCATCACAATTGCTCGCCAGATTGGGTCTACCAAGAGCTGCAACCATGACCGCCACCACAGCTCGAGAACGAGCTATCGCCGAATGGGAAAAAGTTGTCGCGCGCTGGAATTACTGTTCACATGCATTGTTCATGTGTGTGAACAGTACTTGCGGTAATGTAGTTGCCGCGCATGACGTGATTAGATTTGTTAGGATAGAGATAAGAATAGTTAGTTTCATTATTAGATATATTTACTAACTTATAGATATATTCCATCTATTAGAGACATCAGACATGTTTCCATAGAGATAGAAATTATTTCTTAGAGGTAAAGTTGAGTTATCCCTATAAAAGGGACAGCATGTATCTATTATCATCAAGCAACGCCAATGAATAATGAAGAACTATTTTCAAGTCCCTGATTCCTAGCTCCTCTAAACCAGCTACTCTGAATCTATTCCTTCCCCCAACCGGTGCCCTCCTCCTAGCGCCGTTCTACCTCAAATCGTCATCACCTGACCTCTCTCCGACGGATTTATCCTGTTATGAACCAAGGTTCATGACAGCTGACATATTTTTTTTTCTTTCTGTAATGTATGTATGTAACTGTTATTGAACTGAACTGAGAAAAAATAGTGGGCCATTTTTTTATTGCAAAACATGTTACATTTGTAACTGATGTTTCAGTACTTCTGGCAACATTTCTGACTGTTATGAGTTTTATGCTGTTGTAGATATTACACATCCAACTCCTGACCTTACTGGTTATATCACCGAGGGGCAGATTTACATTGACAGGCAGCTACATAATCGGCAGGTATTCTACAATGCCCAGTTGCCCACTAAGCTTTGTAGATGACTTCTAAACCTAATATTAGGATTCCTGATTCTAACAAGAAATGTAACTGGACTTAAAATACTCAATTTATCGAGACAAGAGGCATACATAGCACCGCTGGAAAAAACTTAATTCTATTAAATGAATAGTGAACCTGGTTCTGTACATTGAGCAAAGAGCTTATTACCTTTCCTGCACAAAGAGATAAAAATAACAGTTTTTTCTGTAGCTATAATAACTTTTTTTTCTGTAACTTAACTGTGAATTGGAAAACCCTATATTGCTCTAAATGACTAAATCTAAGATGACAATAATCAACTCATGTCAAGATTTTTGGAGCTGCTGAGTGCTGATTGACTAGCATATTAAAATTTCCCTGATCTTGTTGCTGATTTCAATGTGGCAGATTTATCCACCAATTAATGTCCTTCCTTCACTTTCCCGGCTCATGAAGGTAAGGTTTTGCTACTAAAAAAATTGTTGCACTTGACACCCTACATTATATTGATGCCGACATCACTAGTAAGTTTCATAACTGCTTTCACTTGACCTGGATCCTTTGCAGAGCGCTATTGGCGAAGGCATGACTCGCCGTGATCATGCTGATGTCTCGAACCAGGTTGGTTAGACATTTCCATGGTCTGCGGTCTGCACAATGCTACCTATTCTAGAATATGGATCATTTACTCAGATGTGTTTGTTTCAGCTATATGCCAATTACGCCATAGGCAAGGATGTACAGGCGATGAAGGCGGTGGTCGGGGAGGAGGCACTGTCATCGGAGGACTTGGTAGCTCTCGAGCTTGCACTGACTTTTGCTCCTAGTTTCATTTCTTTCGAGCTCCTTATCAACTAAAACTTGTGAAAATGGCAGCTCTACCTCGAGTTCCTTGACAAGTTTGAGCGGAAGTTTGTGGCTCAAGGGGCATATGACACGCGAAACATCTTCCAGTCGCTTGACCTCGCCTGGTCACTACTTCGCATCTTCCCCCGCGAGCTGCTCCACCGTATACCGGCGAAAACCCTTGATCGGTACTACAGTCGTGATGCCTCCCACTGAGATTGTAATTGGGCACCATTTTGCAAAAAACCATGGTGGTTGTGTAATAAATGCCATCCCGGCCTTTCACTTCATATTGTGCCAGCAAGTCTTCCCATTCTTTTGACAAAAAACATGATTTATCTAGCAATTTTGTCGCTAGGATCATTGCTATGCCAATCACATCGTGTAATATCTGTTGCGGAAAAAGGGATAGTGACTGTCAATTAACTGTGAGGTCATTTGTTTTGTATTGTATCGTTTCCATTTGTCAAATGGGTTTTCAATCCGTAGTCTGCACTCGTTTTGATGGTTTTGCATCCTTATAAGATGGGCACCTAGGCCCACTCGATTGGGTTAAAAAGCTGTGGCTTATGATTGAAATTGTACTATAGCGGTTAAAATTTTACTATAGCTGAAGGTGGTTTATTTAGCGTAATTAAATTTAAAAATATTTAAAAATAAAAACATATTAGTTCATTACGGACAACGCGAACGAATACGGAAAAAAAGAACCGGTAAAAAAGCTAAAAAACCAAAAGTTCAAAAAAAGATGAAATTTATAAATAGTGAAAAATAAGCCAGAAGCTAAAGCTGAAATGAACGGGACTTAGAGTCTGCCTACATTTTTGTAGTTCTTTGACATATGGCCCATCGTATAATCAACTAGCTGCGTAAGCGCGGCGACACACCGCGCTACCTACCGTGTGGACTAAAGCAAAAGAGATGATAATTCATGGGGAGTTTCTTAAAAAAAAATCGAGGGCGCATACGTAATTTCGAAAAAACCAAAGATCTTTTTCACAAAAAAAAAACCGAGGACATGTAAGGACCTATACGTAATTTTAGAAAACCGTAGGGCGCTATCTAACAAAGGATACGCAATTTCGGTGAAGTGGAGGGTTCTTTCCAAAAAAACCTGACAGAGACCTTTTTGCGAGAACGGAAGACCTTTACATAATCTCGGAAAATACATGAACCTTTACGTACTAGCGGCTCGTAATTTTTCGCTGATAGTAATTATAGATCTTATTACCTAGATGATGACAACTAGTGAAATATAGAGTTAGCAACTAATGTAGCAAATAAGATGTAGGTAATGTAGGGTCACCACTATTAGTTGGCTGCACAAATTTGTTTTTAGTTGTTATCAAGTTATAGAGAGACGTTAACAAGTAATATGCAAAGGTGCTAACAACTAATGTAGTAAGTAACATCAAAAGTTAATAACTATTGTAACAAATAATATATAGAGCTATCAACTAATGTAGATTTACTAATAACCAATGTAGTAAATAATATGTAGAGCTAGCAATTAATATAGAGCCACCACCAAATAGTTGATTGCACAAATTTATTTGTAATTGTCATCGAGTCATTGATACATACTAGCAAGTAACATGGTAGAAATAGCATCCAATATAGCAAGTAGCATGGTAGAGCTAGCGACTAATATATAGCCACAACTAGTAGTTGATTGCATAAATTTGTATATAATCATCACCACGTTATAAAGAGATGCTAGTAAGTAATATGTTGAGTTACTAGCAACGAATATAGTAAGTAACATAAAGAACTAGTAACTAATATAGTAAATAACATGTAGAGCATCAACTAATGTAGATTTGCTATCAATTAATATAGCAAGTATCATGTACAGCTATGTCGAACCCTAGAGCAACGACTCCCAGATCCTATGTAAATCGCACTAGTCCATGATCAGCTAGTGCACACAGTGGTAATAGGGATATATATCATGCACAATAACAAACTTTATTTAACTGAATATGGGCCTGATAGCTAAAGTTTACATCAATGGTCAATAAACTAAAATTAAATATAAGCAGCGGGAAAAAAACTGAAGCAGAAAAAGTCTAACAAGCTTGCCCACAGGCAAACGATAGTAAGACGTCCTATACGTCCTGATCCTCACCGAAGTCGAAGATATCCTTTGGAAAATGATGAATTGAGCAACATGAGCACATAAATTACTCCACAAATTGCACTAGGAGATTTAGCAGAGTTAATGCACGCATAAGGATTGACAAAGGAAGGCATAATAAGGTTATTTGAGCGTAAAGCGAAATTGAAGTAAATACCTTAAGTAGTTTCAAAAGCTGACATTAAAACAATAGATAGAAATAAGATTTTAACAAAATAATATCATTAGTGCAAGCTCCGACCAAACACTAACCTATTCACAGGTATCCTACCTGGTCCATCTTTCCTCAAAAAGATCTCATATGGATTCCATCCATCCATAAGCATTTTGTAAAACCATTTTAAAAACAAAGTCTAATCCGTGAAAAACTTTACTCAACTTGCCCATGACCGTGAGCATGACTATCCACACTCTACAGAGGTTGTACAGCTTTACCCACAAGATATGATTATCTCATAATGTCGGCCATTACATGCTTCCGCAAGCGTGCAACTGAGAAAATCATAACAAGACCTTTACAATGCAAAGCCTTCAATCTGGCCAAGCCAACACTAAGATTTCATCCCAGCAAGGAATCCACCATATCGAGACCCCCTCTTGAGTTGAGTGAGACTTCACATGGCCTACGCCACGCTCACTTTCAACTTACAGCAAGACTTAGGTTAGGACTTGCAAATTAGTCAGTCAGGACTATCTCATACCAACCTTGTGGTAGTACGATAGGACTTTGTAGCAATAGCTCACAGACCGGTCCTTCACATGACTTAGACTCAAACCACATACCCCTTGTACCTAGCAATCAACATTGTGTCACCGAACAACAAATGCATGCTAGCAAGCATCCACCACCTAACCATTAGCCTAAGTCTAAATCAGATTTTATATTTTATTTTGAAATAATTCATAGCCTTTCTTGACTCACCGAAGTCAAGAGCACGTTTCAAAAGTTTATCATTTTATATCAAAAAGTTATCTCAAAATAAAAATTATGTCTAAGCAGGTCTAAGCATTTGATATAAAAATTCTCTAGTCCATACTAGAGTAATAACTAGATTTTTATCTAAGATGACAAGGCATGTTGATGTTCAATGTCAAATTTGGCCATATACAAAGGAAATGGGTGTAATTAGAATTTAAATCAATTTTAAACTAGGTTTGAATAAAAGTACACATGCATAATAATTTAAAAACAACATAAATAATTTAAATTACTTGGAGTAATACGATCAAAGGTATAACTTGCCTTACTCGAACTCTTGGTGCTATGAATCATCAAAATCGAACTCTCCGGATTCGTAGTTTACACACAAAAGTGACCAAAACAAAATGAATCCAAATAAAATCCAAAAATTATGAAATATATACTGGGAGATAGATTATAAATTTAAATAAATTTAGGAGAAAGAATCAATGGATTTGGAATTCGTATGAGGGAGAACGAACATCTGGAAGATTGAATGGAATAGAAATTTGAGAAAATTCCAAAACGAGGGAAAATTCCAGGGGATCTTATTTTGCTAGAATTTTCAGAATTTTGTGAGTGGTCCCATATGTCATTTGGCTCAAGGAAAAATATTTGAAGGCTATGGAAAAATGGGGATTCGAATGCAAAGTTTTAGGAGTGTATGCACTAGCTTCCCCCTCATAACCAACTAAGCAATAATTCTCACGTGATATAAACTGAAGGAAAAATTTTTAAAGAAAAGAATAGAGGGATCAGACCAGTGCAAGGAGGCGGCTCTGTCGTGACAGCTCGTCAGCAAGGGGAGGAGTGGGTGGTGTGGCGAGAGGGGCAAAATGAAACCGTGGAAGCTTGAGAAAGTGATGGCCAGAGGCGGCATCGATCGGCGTGGTCCACGACGGTGGCTGATGTGCAAACAAAATGGCGATGGCAGTGGCTTCGGTTGAACTACGCATAAGGTAGTGAAGAAATCCTAGGGATGGAATGAGGAATGAAACATAGGTCATGCCTCCTATTTATAGCATCAGAGAAGGGAAGGAAGGTGATCAGCCATATGACATTGATATCAACGGTTTTCAGTTGGAGGTTTTACTGTGCATGCAAACGGCCAAGAACTGAAGGGGAAATTGATTGCTAATAGTGGAGGAAGGCATTTCTTGCTGCCCTTATTTCCTTTAGTGGGAAGGAATTGATTCTTGCTTGCATGGCTTAGATTGCTCGGTTTAAGAAAGAAATAGGAGAGAGATAAGCAGCGGCACGGCAAGGCCAAGTTGGAAAATGAACAGGAAAGGAAGAAGATAGAAAAAGAAGGCCATAGGTGCTTGGACCAAATGAAGAAAGAGCAGCTATGTCAATGGTTCCCGTGTGAACATAATTAAGCATGCTTTGATGGGAAAGGGTTCGGATGGGTGACTTAGTGGGAAGTCTTTTTTTATTTTTAGAAAAAGAGAGAAATACCAAGAAAAATAATAATTGGACCTAGAAAAACATAATGGATATTTTTCTAGAGATTTTGAAGAGAATTTGAATTTTGGAAATGAATTGAAAATTTGGAATGAAATTGAGACTTTGGAATTTGAACTGGGAATTAGAATTTGGAATTCAGATTTTGGAGTTACCAAATACACTCTAGATATTCAAAAGAATGATAGAAATGAATATATTCGAATTTTTTATGAATTTAGAAATTTGAATGGGCTCAATCAAAGCTAGGATGAAGGAGAATGGGCTTCTGGAAGTATTTTTGCTGTGGTCGAAAACGGTAGTACTCAGAAGTAGGAGTGGTTAGTGATTAGAGGCTTAGAGGTTGAAGGATATATGTGGTTGAAAGTTTGCAATAGTTGGCAAAGCAATAGTCGGAAAAGTTTTAGTGTGGTCGAATGGATTGGAGGTTATACCATGGTCGGAATAGTTATATTGGGTGGATCTTTAGGTGGTCAAAAGCAAGAGAGTGGTCGGAACAAGAGTAGTCGAAAGCTGAATGATCAAAGCTTGGCAATCAAAAACTATATGTGGTCGATAGGCTTTGGGTGTTTGAACAACTGTGGTCAGAAATTATACTTGGTCAAAAACTATATGTGGTCGAAGCGCTGAGAGTGGTCGGATGGGGTGGTCAAAAGAATTAAAATAATCGAAAATGGATTGTGGTCGAAAGTTGGTGGTTGGAAGGCTTACAGAGTGGTTAAAGTCTAAAGAGTAGTCGGAGCAGTCGAAAGCTATAAAGTGGTCAGAGAGATTGGAGTGGTCGGAGGCTATTGAGTTTCGAGAGTAGTCGAGGGCTTTAGAGTGTTTAGGGTGGTCGGTGATTTGCAACGGTCGTAGTCAAAGGTTAGAGGTAGTTTGAGACGGCAGTGGTTGGCATCGACTGTGGTCATGAGAGGGTGTGGTCTAAAGCCATAGAGTGCAAAAAATGGTTAGGGCTCGAGAGTGATCGGGAGCGGTCAGAGTGACTGAGGTGATCAAAGAGGCTTCCGTGGTTGTGCGCGGTTGCAGTGGTTGAAAGGCAAGAGTGATCGTAAAGAAGAGCGGTCGGAAGCTACAAGATTTGTGTGTGGTCATGGTTGAAACACTAGGAGTATAGAGTTTTAAAGAGTGGTCGAAGGGGTCAGAAGCGACGACGGCCGAAAACCTCCTAGGTGTCGGACTGCCGGGAACGGTCGTTACCGACCAAAGTGGTCTTAACTGACCAAAGTGGTCGTAACCTGACTAGAGCGGTCGAAACCAACCAAAGCGGTTGAAAGCGATAGCACTCGAAACCGATTGTGGTTGAGGATGACAGGGGTCAAAAGGTACTTCTGTGGTGCTTCGTGAACGGCAATTGTCGGAGCTCCAATGCTCGACGGTGGTTGGCAAGGGTGCAAAAGAGAGAGGAGATGCTGAGGAGTTCTCTTATACCTTGTGCGGAGGCAGTCGGTGGCATGGAGTAGGCAGCGGCGAAGTGAGGGCGTCGATGACGAGGGTGCTCCGGCAACGGGCTTGCTCAGCAGAGGGGCGGAGGATGTGCACAGACGATGAGGAAGGTGTAGGCGATGTCCGCAAGGCGCGGGGGAGACTGAGTCGGCGGTGATTTCTTGCCGGTGTTCCGCTGGCGAGCGAAGGGAGAAGCAAACGGGCTTGGTACTTCGGGCACAGAGGATTGAGATTGAGGGAGGATTGGGGTGCGGAGTGAGGAGGAAATCGAGTAGGAGGCTTTTATAGGAGCTCAGGGTGAGGAGAATGCTAGCGGTTACTTGATGGAATAAAGGTGGCCATTGGTGGCGGGTTCAAGGCAGTGGTAGGGTTTAAAGAGAGGAAAACGGACAGGAGAGTGGGGGAATGAAGAGGGGAGTGACTAAAGCTAATAATGGCAACAATTGTCCGAGCCAACAGGTAGAAGCGGACGAATTTAAGAGCTTGAGGGGCGCAACAATGGCGGCCGTGGCAGTCAGCTTGGGGAAGAAGAAGGCGGTGGGTCCCGCATGTCAGCGAGTGAGAGAGGTAAGTGGAAGGAAGCGAACTAGGGCTGTGCATTTTTGGACCGAACCGAACAAACCGAACCGAAAAAACCGAACCGAACCGGTCAACTCGGTTTGACCGGTTTTTGGTATTCGGTACAGTTTTCACATTTCAGGTTTTTTTGGCATTCGGTTTTTTCAGGAAAAACTGATTAAAAACCGAAGAAACCGAACCAACCAAAAATACTAATGCAGTGCCAGTGCAGGACTCGGAGCCTCGGAGGTGACGACGAGAGCCATGGTCGCGAGCGCGTGAGCATGATTCTCCGGGCGAGGTCGACGGAGATGAGGCCGGCGCTGCAGCCCATGCCGGAGATCGACGGAGATGAGGCCGGCGTTGCAGCCCATGTCGGAGAATAGATCGACGGAGATGAGGTCGGCGCTGCAGCCCATGCCGGAGATATTGTAGGCCATGACGCCCTCGCGCATGCCGAAGCGGTTGACGATCCTGGAGATGAGGGAGGGCGCCGGGGAGAAGGATCCGATGTTGAGGACGAGCTGGTTGACGTCGCGCGGCGCGACGCCCATCTTGGCGAAGACGGCGGCGACGGCGTCGTCGAAGAAGGCGTCCATCTCGTCGATGGCGTCCTGGTGCGTGGGCCATTCGAGGACGTTGCACGGGGAGTAGGTGTGCTCGCGATGCCGGAGTTGACGATGCCGGACTGTGCAAGCAACTCCATCTCAAGGCTCTAGCTAGTAATGGTACTAGTACTCCAGTAGCTAGGCCAGAAGCACAGAATGTGTTGTCCTTGTCCACTCGTCTGGCGTTAGAAAAAGAAGTGACAGTAGTGTGTGTAGAATAAATGTACAATGGGACATTGGGACGGGATGCAGGCGGAGATATACAGGCATGCAACGTGTTGCCGTAGTATATGTATTATCGCTCACTCGTCTCGCTAGTCGCTATATCGTTTGCACTTCGCGCCAATTTTGGTAAATATGGTATTTACCGATACCGCACCGAAATAAATTGGGATTTACCGATACCGAACCGTACTTCTAAAAATACCGTATATTACCAAACTACAAACACCGTATTTACCGTATATACCGAACCGATTAAACCGAAAAAACCGAATGCACAGTCCTAAAGCGAACGGCTGGATGTTCGCCACATGGCGCAAGGAGGCAATCGGAGCCGTCGGTAGAGAAATGAAGGGGTAGGTGGCAACAGATGGCCAAGATTAAATCGACCGGGTGGATTCAATCTACGCTTGACACTTGTCAGCCCAGAGAGAGTTTGGGTTTAAATTTTGTTTTATAATTTTTAGAAAATCTAAGAACTTTCAAATACACTTAGAAAATAGCAAATAAAGTCCAAATACTTCAAAAAAAATCACAGAAATTCCTGAATATATTCTGGACTTAGGAAAAATATTTCCAACTTAAAGTTGGTCTTTTAATTGTTATAAAAATACTTTTTAGCTTTGAAATTGATTTTAAAATCTAGAAAAACACAGAAAATCTAGATAAAAGTCAAATGCTTTAAAATAATTAATTTGAAATAGGTTTTTTATATAAATTCAAAATACATGTTATTTAATAATATTTGTATGTTTGTTTCTTCAATTAAATTACTTTTTTTAAAAAGGCCTATTTAAAAGTTGAAAATAGGTAAACAAAATCTTCAAAATTTAGGCAACTAAAGAACATTTGTTTTTATTTTAAATTTAATTATTTTTTATAAAAATTTTGAGATAAACAGATGGACAGTTACAAGCTAGCAACTAATGTAGAGTTTCTAGATACCAACAACTATAGTTGCCATCTATCTACCAATAGTTGCTAGCTAAGAAGCAACTTTCGCAATCTTTTGTCAAAACATATGTAATATGAGCTTTATTTTGTTAAGTTTATTGTATGGAACATAACTACTCTAATGGAATGAAAATCGGACAATTAGAGAAAGAGCTATGATTATTTAAGTTTTATAAATAAAAAATCCCATGTTCAATCTATTGACTCCTTAGTTAGATACACATAACAGAGAATACCAAAAAAGAATAAGAGATAGTATGTGGAATTAAGTACATGACCCAGAAAAAGAGGGTATGAATGATTATACAAATGCCTATAGGCTATTAGTCGCGTATTAGACGTTTCCAAAATAAAATTAACGTGTTTCTATCTACTTCGGGCTCGTTCTGAGCGTGGCATTTTTTCCAGATTTATAAAATAATTGAATTATTTTCAGTGAAATTTTTTCGGCGGTACAAATAAGCCCTTACTCTATGATCTCACATTCGAATCATCTTTGCTACGATTCTTTGCTTATAAGCAGCTGCCAAATACTCAAGCCTAAGCCGAATCATAGTCGTACTCCAAAGTTTTCCAACTTCGAAACCTCTTCCCCTTATTGTACGTGGACCTGACTACCTGATTACCTGAAATAATTAAGGGCCTTCGCGATATTTCTTTTCTCTAGCCCTCCCAAGCTTACCCCCGCCGCAAGAGTAAACGGGAGCGGAAAACCCTGACCCCCTCCTCCTCCTCCCCCTCCCCTGCGGCGGTGCGACGGTAGGGGAATTCCATCGAACACATGGCCACCGCCACTGTCGCCCGCTCGAAGCGCGGGCTCCTACCCTACCTCCACCGCCTCGTCCACTCCACGGCCGCCCCCTCGCCCAGCCGCTTCCTCCGCCACGCCTCGCCGGCGCCCCGCGCCGCTGACCACTCCCCCTTCCTCCGCCTCCCCGCCGCGCGGGTCTCCACGCTCCCCACCGGCCTCCGCGTCGTCACCCAGGCCTACCCGGCTGCCACCCGCATGGCCTCCGTCGGCGTCTGGGTCGACGCGGGCAGCCGCTTCGAGCTGGCCGGCACCAACGGCACCGCGCACTTCCTCGAGCACATGGCCTTCAAGGGCACCGCGCGACGGCCCACCGCGCACGCGCTCGAGGTGGAGATCGAGGACATGGGCGCGCGCCTCAACGCCTACACCTCCCGCGAGCAGACCACCTTCTTCGCCGACGTGCAGGGCCGCGACGTGCCCGCGGCTCTCGACGTCCTCAGCGACATCCTCCAGCACCCGCGCTTCCCCCAGCAGGCCATCCAGCGCGAGCGCGGCGTCATCCTCCGCGAGATGGAGGAGGTGAGCTGTCGCGCCCTTTTGCCACGTTTCCCCTTTCTTGTCCTTTAATTTGCTAGTCTAAAGGTGTAAGCTTTGGTGATACTTAGTACTTATGCTTACTTGATGTTCTCGTGGCATTGGTAATTTGGTCATTTGACCATTGTCCTCAGAGTAAGGTGAAAAATTTTAGGTGCTTGTTTGGTTTGTGAAAATAAAGGTGGAAGCCACCCTTTATCGTAGCAAATGTTTTTTTAACTGCGCTTTTGGTATTGCTTCTGCAGCAAAGGTGAAACTTTTGGTGTATTAAATTTGGATCGTTCATACTTCATTGGCATTGCAATCTGTATGTAGTGTAACCCTTAGGTTGCACCTCCTGGTTATGCATATATGTATCTTTCAGTTTGAATATGTGCTATACATGTGGGAAGCTGCTGCCTTTTTATACTTGCTCAAACATTGGCAATGTGGATTTTTACTACTCTAATTGTTGGTATTGTTTGTAGGGTAGAACCTTGCAGCGGTGGTGAGTGCGCTTTAACACTGGTCATCTAAATGTAGCAGTTGTAGTGTTACATAATCCCATATGATTAATCCATGTGTTATGGCATTCTGTAAAAAGCTTGAAAATTTTAGTCATAATATGAATTGCTGGTCAGTGGTTTGCATTTTTAGCAATAGTCTTTCCATGAATAGTGATGACCCTGGATGCCTGCTGTGGTTTAGGATAGCTCTAGCACTTTCTGTTTAAGTGCAATTATTATTGCTAGATGTGGATGTTTGATGCATGTTTACGTGCATTTATGGATAAACAGGTGCAAGGAATGATGGAGGAGGTGATATTTGATCACTTGCATGCTGCAGCGTTCCGAGGCCATCCTCTAGGGGACACAATATTAGGTCCTAAAGAGAACATTCAATCGATCTCTAAGAAAGATTTGGAGCAGTATATTTCAACTCATTATACCTGCCCCAGAATGGTACTTTTATATACCAGATCTGAAAAAATTAGCCATTGGTTAACATACAACTTGAGTGATAAAAGTTTTGATTTTGCTGGTTGGTTTAGGTTGTATCTGCAGCTGGGGCTGTCAATCACGATGAAGTTGTTGATCAAGTGAGAGAACTGTTTACAGGATTCTCTACTGATCCAACCACTGCAGATCAGCTTGTTGAGGCAAACCCGGCTATTTTTACTAGTTCAGAGGTCTGGTTTCAGTTTCTCAAGATGTTATTGTAGTAATTTGTTAGGCTATTTTAATTGATCTTTATCATTAGGTTCGTGTGGAGAATGAGGAGATGCCTCTAGCGCACCTTGCAATTGCTTTCAAGGGTTCATCATGGACTGACCCTAGCTCAATTCCTCTTATGGTGATCCAAAGCATATTGGGTTCTTGGAACAGGAGTATCGGGGTTGGGAACTGCTCAGGGTGAGAAAAGGATTTTCATAAATTGATTACATTCTATTGATTAATAATTTGCTCTCCCCAGTGTGTTACTATTAAATTTGCTGCATAAAGCTGATGTTATATATTGAACTGCCAGGTCTGCTTTAGCTCGTGGTATCAGCAATGCTAGTTTAGCTGAGAGCTTGATGGCGTTCAACACTAACTATCGAGATACAGGATTATTTGGCATCTATACTACTGCTCCGGTAAAGTTTGTTTCTCAATCTTTTCAATTTGTTCAGTTGCTTGAACATTGGATGTTAGCCATTAGAGTAATAAAATATGATGTCTTTCCTTCTATCTTGATGTCAGCCATTATGAGTAATAGTCATCTTTACTATTAGTTTCAGTGCTGTATTTGTCATTAGAGAACTGAAATTGAATAATGATTAGTTTAAAATATAGAAGTAGATAGCAATGGGTACTCTGTTACTACATCTGTGGTAATAGATTTGTATAATCAAGCAGTGTATTTGTGGTGTACTGGTACATATGCTACTCTCTACATGTGTTTGTCACTTACAGTGAATGTGTAATCAATGATTAGTTAAAAACATAGGATGGGTTAGTAAATTGAGTCTTTTTGGTTTAGTCAAACTATTCTTTATCCCCTTGGCGTCTGCATTGATTGCAAGTTTGAATATTGTAAGCAATCACTTGTATGTGTGCAACACAAAGTTTCATGAAAGTTTGAATTGGTCATGCAATTATACCAGCAGCTGAGCAGAGTTAATCAGTTAAGCTATGGATTGGACGGAAAAGTTCCTCTTTACAATGTTTTCTTACAATTTGTGAAATATGACTGCAGCCTGATACCTTGCATGACCTGTCACGATTAATAATTGAAGAATTTAGAAGACTTGCATTCAGAGTGTCTGAGACAGAGGTTGCTCGTGCTCGTAATCAGGTATCTGATTCAATCTCAAGTTCCTAGTCCGGTAGATTTAAATACAATTCCACTGTTAATATCTGGGTTTTCCAATATGAATCTTTATAGAAGGGAACAGACTTACATTTCGCTGATGGCAGTAGATATGTTTTCTTTGTCTTTATATTCTGTGTTTCACTCATCTTTTCCTTCAGTGGACTATACTATTATTGGTGCTAAGCTCATGTAGCTCTACTTTACAGCAACAGTAACAACGTTGTTGCATGTAGTACGGTCCTATAATTTAACTTTGATGATCAATCTATTATAGCTTCAGCAATAGTCTGACAAGTTCATCAACACCAAACCTCCCCTTTCCCTGAAATGATACCGGCAGCTGTGCATAATGATCTATAGGATTTACTCACATCTGTAAATATTGATCGTACTATAATAATTGTGAAGAGTGAACCATGTTTTCCACATTTAAACATCAAATTGCAATCCTGTATTGGTTACTTGCAGGAAAGCCTTGTAATTTTGGCCTCACATGCAAGTGACGTATTTTGCACGTATTAGGTAGAACCGGTTTTCATTAGTGAAGTAAGTAGGTAACAAGTAAGAACTAACACTTTATCCTTTTCCAGTTGAAATCTTCTCTTTTACTTCACATTGATGGATCAACTGCAGTTTCTGAGAATAATGGTCGCCAGGTATGTTACAGTCTAGTTTGTCTTAAGCGTTCACAATAGCGGCTGCTGCTATTCTTCCTGATTAACAAAATTTGCCCTCAACCATGTGGTGCAGATGCTAACTTATGGACGAATAATGCCATTCTTAGAGCTTTTTGCACGCATTGATGCTGTTGACTGTGCTACAATAATGGAAACAGCCAAGGAGTTCGTAATTGATAGGGTAAAACTCCAAGACCGGGTGTCTTACTAGTAATACAGTGCAATGCAGTATTTGCTGAGTAGTTGAGCTATACGATAGCTTCATGCACTGACATGACTTGTTTGACATTTATCAGGATATTGCCCTTGCTGCAGTGGGACCACTCTCGAATTTACCAGAACTTGATTGGTTTCGCTCACAGACATGTTCTGATGATGAATTTATTGCAAGAATATTCTTGCAGGACGCCCAAAATAATTGAAGCTGCAACCCTGGGATAGTTTTGTTGTAACTCTAGTTCACTCCTAAGGAATTCTCATTGATAGGTAGCATCAATCATTTTAGTTATTTGTTAGACATCTGTTTCTTTTGTGTGGTTGTACTCTATTTATTGATGCTAAATGAGCAAATTACTTTCTTCGCTGCGGTGCTCTACTCGTAAATTCCTTCGCGCTTTATTTGTGATTCATTGTTTGGACCTTGGAATCATCTGCGCATCTCGCTAATGGAAAGCATCTTGAAATAATAAACAGGCAAGAGTGGCAGAAATGACATTCTTGATAGCGAACGCCTGAACTTCAGAATCCTGTTACACCGTGTTTTTTAACCAACGGCAGGAGAGCAGCTACCAATTTATTTCCCTCAGGAGGAGGAAGTACATAAGTAACAAACGAACAAATAAACAAGACAGGAAAACTTTCAAGGTCACCATTATCAAGAGGCCAAGCAAGAAAGTGGCAAAACAAGGCTTCACATGGCTAGAAATTTCCCAACTAATATAATATGGAAATTCAGCACATTTAAACACAATCGAAGTGCCTGAAATTTTCAAAAAAAAATCGTGTATACATTTTTTTTTTGTAATAGTCCTAGCAATTCCCTCCTTTGCAATGCATTGTTGTTGCATTACTGTTGTAGAGGTGGTATAACTCCCGTAACTAGGCTTTACAATTACCCTAATTGTAATAGGTCTAATAGTATAGAGAAATATACCAATTTATTCCTACCTTTTGTAATTATTAAAGGGTAGAATGCAGAATTCTCATCATACCCCACTCATGTATATAAACCCCCAAGAGGGGCATAAGGGGCAGATCCACTCATTTTACCACCAGCTCTCTCTTCGTAATTATCTTGGCTATGTCTCCTATGGAGAATGATACCTTGTACTCAATAGTTGGCGCCGTCCATAGAGACTCGCGCAAGAAGTTGCGCAAGGGAAGGCGCTAGAGAGAGCTATCATCGGAGCACTTGTATTGCAAGCACCTTAGATCACCCAGGTTCTGCTATTTTTCAAAAGTGATGCTGCTGTCGGTGGCGGTTTACCGTGCTGGATGGCCTCTTGTCGTCGCCATCACTGCACCAAAAAGACAGCTTCCGTGTGCGATGTACACTGGTTTCATCTCCGACCCCCTCATTGTCGTAGACATTCATGGTTGAGACTTCGTCGACCGCTAGTCCGAAAGGTGGGGGACGGCCCATGTGTGCACCAGGGAGTTCGCCTCGCACCTCGTCCGACCACCTCGTGGTCGTAGATGTTGCGTTTGACTGCCTCGCGGTCGTGATTTCGTCTGACCATATCGTGGTCGTAGCCGTTTCGTCTGTGGTCGTAGACACTTAAGGCTTCATCTACGATCGCGTCGTGGCCAGCTCTTCATCGATAGCTATGACCTTGTGGTTGAGACTTCATTGACGCCAGTCTAAAGTGTCGGGACAGAGCGCGCGTGCTTCGAAGCCTTTGCCTTACTGCCGACTTTTGTCAACACCTAGTGCACCTTCGGTGATGTCGCCCGACCCCTCGGGGTCAAACCTTCGTCGACGCTCGTCCGATCACATCGTGGTCGTTACTTCATCTGCCCTCGACCGACTCCTCGTGGTCGTGTCCCCATCGACGCCAGCCTCCGTCGAACTCCGCCCAGTCTTCGCTGGACTTCGCACGATTTCCACCGAGGTATCCACACCATCACTGCGCAGACTTCGCACGGTCTCCACCGAGGTCTTCGCACAGTCTCTGCCGAGTACTTCGCACGGTCTCTGCTGAGCCTCGCGTGGATGACATCTCTAATGGATTTTGCATGATCTCCGTTGGACCCCGCATTGCCGCTGCTGACCTTCGCGCCCTCCGGCCTCCGTCAGCCTCGGCGCCACACCTCCTCACCTCTGGGTGAGCGACTCGTGATCGTACACATTCATCTAGACATTCGTCCAACCTCGTGGTCCAGACATCGTCCACTCACGTCGCGGTCGTGACTTTGTCCAACTGCTGCATGGTCCTAACCTCATCCGATTGCCTCACGGTCATGACTTCGTCCAGTCCCCTCGCGGTTGAGACTTTATTTGACCTCCTCGTGGTCGCAGACACTTCGTCTGATTGTGTTGTGGACGTAGATGCTTCGTTCAACCGCCATGTGGTCAAGACTTCACCCGACGTCCTCGCAGTCGTCACCTTGTCCAACCGCCCACGGTCGTCGCTTCGTCTGACTACATCGTGGTCATAGACACCTCAGTCGACCACCTTGAGCTCCGTGCACACCTCCGATGGCCTTCACTCAGCTCCGGAAGGACCTCGCTGGACTTCGCACCACAGGCTCCGCATGTCCCTCCGCTGCCTTTGCGCCTCAGGATCTGCACATACCTCCAATGGCCTTCGCTCGGCTCTGGAAGGACCTTGCTGGCCTTCGTGCCGCAGGCTCCGCAGGTCCCTCCGCTGGCCTTTACACCTCGGGCTCTATGCACACCTCCAATGGCCTTCGCTCGGCTCTGGAAGGACATCGCTGGCCTTTGCGCCGTAGGCTTCGTGTGTCCCTCTGCTGGCCTTTGCACCTCGAGCTCCACGCACACCTCCAATGGCCTTCGCTTAGCTCCGGAAGGACCTCACTAGCTGGCGCGCACCGAGCCTCCGTGCAGACATGCCGGCGGCCTCGTGGAGGGCTTCACTCTCCTTGTTGGCCTCTATGTGAGCCCTCATAGGCCTTTACACAGACATGTCGGCGGCCTCATTGAAGTCCTGCCTGTGCTTTAGACTGGACATTCGCCGAAGTCTTTGAGCCTTGGCGCCACGCTCGTGAGTTGTTGGCTGTCTCTGGAGCAGTCCGTGTTGTGCGAAGGCTACCAACGAGGGAGGGGTCTTCACCGAGGTGTCCATGCCTTCGGGCCACGTGGCGTGAGGGCTACCTCGCATTGAAGAGATCTTCGCCGAGGTCTTCGCTTGATGTCTGCGCGATCTCCGTTGGACCCCGCGTGGACATTGCCTCCGTCGGACTTCGTCTAATAGGCCACACACGCCGTAGCTTCGTCTCACCGTCACCTTCGTCAACGCTAGTCTGAAGGATGGGGGATTGAGCACGCGCTTCAACACTTCGTCTCGCTACCGGCTTCATCGACCACGAGTTCGAAGGATTGGGGATGGGCTGTGCGTGCAAGGATCCGTCCCACCGTCTGCTTCATCGCTGCTAAGTCCGAAGGGTGGGGGACGGCCCATGCATGCACCAGGGAGTCATTGCGTGACTTCGTCGAATGACCTCATTGTCAATGATGATTTGTCTGACTGCCTCGCGATCACAACTTCGTCCAACCACCCCGTGGTCGTAGACGTTGCGTCCGATCGCTTCGCAGCCATGATTTTGTCTGACCACATCATGGTCATAGACATTTCATCCGATGCTTTGTGGTCGTAGACACTTTGTTCGACAAGTTTGTGTTTGTAGATGCTTTGTATGACCATATCGTGATCGTAGACTCTTTGTCCGAGCGCTTCGTGGTCGTAGACAATTCGTCCGACCACCTCGCGGCCGACTCATCATCCGACCACACAGTGGTTGTAGAGGCTTTGTTTGACCACCGCGCGGTCGTGACTTCGCCCGACCGCATAGTGGTCGTAGACGCTTCGTCCAACCGCCTCGCGGTCGAGATTTTGTCCGACCACATAGCGCTCATAGACTCTTCGTCTGACCGCTTCATGGTTGTACATGCTTCGTCTAACCACACGGTGGTCATGGACGCTTCATTTGACCGCTTCGTGGTTGTGCACTCTTCGTCCGACCACGGCATGGTCGTAGACGCTTCGTCCGATGGGGGATGAGCCACGCACATAAGGATTCGTCCCGCTGCTGGCTTCATCAATGTCAAGTCCAAAGGGCGGGGCACGGCCCACACGTGCACCAGGGAGTTTGCCACGCGACTTTATTGGACCACCTCATTTTCATTGATGATTCGTCTAACTGCCTCGCGGTCACAATTTCGTCCAACCACCTCATGGTCGTAGACGTTGCGTCTGACCACCTCGCGACCATGATTTCATCTGACCACATCGTGGTCGTAGACGTTTCATCCAATGCTTCGTGGTCGTAGACGCTTCGTCTGACAACTTCTGTTCATATATGCTCCGTCCGACCACATCGTGGTCGTAGACTCTTCGTCCAACTGTTTTGTGGTCGTAGACGCTTCGCCTGATCACATAGTGGTCGTAGACACTTCGTCCGACCGCTCTGTGGGCGTACACTCTGCATCCAATCACAGCGTGGTTGTAGACGCTTCATCCGATGGGGGATGGGCTGCGCGTGTGTCAGATTCGTCTTGCCGCCGACTTCATCCATGGCTAGTCCGAAGAGTGGGGATGGACCGCACGCGCTGCAGCTGCGTTTCACCACCGCTTTTATTGACACCAGTCCGAATGGTGGGGGACGGAGTGCGTGTGTCAAGGCTTCATCCCGTCATCAGCTTCATCGACGCTAGTCCGAAGGGTGGGCGACAGAGTGCGCGCATCAAGGCTTTGTCCCACCGTTGGCTTCGTCAACACCAGTCCAAAGGGTGGGCGACGGAGCGCCCGCGTCGAGGACTTTGTCCCACCGCCGGCTTCGTAGGCAGCATTCGACCACGTCCTAGTCATGACTTTGTCGGACTACCTAATGGCCGTGACTCTTCCGACTCTGTCGACATCCGTCTGACCACCTCGTGCTCGCAGACATTTCGTCCGACTACCTCGCGGTCGTGACTTCGACCACATCATGGTAGACGTTTCGCCCGACCACTTCGTGGCCGTACACTCTTCGTCTGACAATGGCATAGTTGTGGACGCTTTGTCCAACGGGGGACGAGCCGCGCGCGTGTCAGATTCATCTCATCACCGACTTCATTCACGGCTAGTCTGAAGGGTGGAGATGGACCGCGCGCACTGTAGCTTCATCTCGCCGCCGCCTTCGTCGACGCCAGTCCGAATGGTGGGGGACAGAGTGCACGTGTTAAGGTTCGTCCCGCTGCCGGCTTCGTCGACGCTAGTCCGAAGGGTGGGCGACGGAGCACGTGCGTCAAGGCTTCGTCCCACCACCGGCTTCGTGGGATCAATAAAAGAAGAATCCTCTACTAGGGCTGTAAGCTACCAGTTGCATTGGCTCACCAGTCGGCACCCTCGCGCTTGCTGTCAGGGGACGGAGGACTAGGATAGTTGGTTACGTCAGCTTGCCCATCGGGACCTCTGCGCTTGTTGTCGAGGGAGTTCTGTTGTAGGGGTGGCCCAACCCCGTGACTAGGCCTTGTAACTGCTCAATATGTAATATGTTCAATAGTATAGAGGAATGTACCCATGTGCCCCTACGTTTTATAATTATTAAGGGGTAGAAAAAGAAATTTTGATCCTACCTCACTCAAACTCCTAAGAGGGGCAGATTCACTCATTTTACCACTAGCTCTGTCTCTCTCTATAATTCTCTTGGCTATATCTCTTATGAAAAATGATATTTTATACCTACTGTTGTAGCATGGCTTAAAAAAAAATACAACCCATTGAAGCTGCTGCAGTTACGGAGCAGCCAGCCAAAGGCCAGAACAGCCAGTCGAACACAGGGCACAGCGCACAGATGAGCGAAAAAGGCCGCACGGCGACAAAAAAAAAACTTACTCCTTTTATTCCAGTGAATTCATGGGGCAGAGCCATGCAGCATTGCGGCCTTGTTTGTTCACTCGCTCAACCTGACACCCAGACATGCAAAAAATAAGCACCAGTGATTCAGTGAGAAACGCTGATCACTGGATGGGTTCTCTTCGATCGCTAGTGCAATTAATGGGAGATAAGACACGGATGCTGCCGATTTTATGTGCGGGTTTTAACACAGAAAGCGTCCGTAGCGCTGCCGAGCCAAGTGAAACACACCTTGCAAACGACAACTAGCTAGAGGAGTTGATGCATGCGTTGCCCACATTTTCCTTTCCCCTTGGCACCGTTTTCCCCAACAATGTACCGCGCGGGGTGGGCAAATGGGATCACGCCGCGCACGTTCCGGCGCCACCACCACGCCGCGCCCTCCTCCTCTCTCTCCTCATGTATCTCCTCTCCACCCCACGCAGACGCCCATTAATCCCTCACGCACTCGACCGTTGAACCATCAACTCCTCTCTCGCTCTGCCCTCTTCTGCTGCATACGTACACGCCGGCCTTCCTGAAACAGAATTGCACTGTCTCCACCCCCGCCCCCCCGCTCGTGTGTCTGGCTGGCCTGACCGTAACAATGGCATTGCGTGTGCTTTTCTTGATCCTTGCGCTCCCTGCGGGCTGCATCTCCTCCACTGTCCCGAGCCCCGCCGCCGTGGTGCTGCTCGCCTTCAAATCGGCGGGTGCCGACCATGCCGCTGCGCTCGCTTCCTGGGCGGAGCCCTCCGACCCCTGCTCCGGCGAGTGGCGTGGCATCACCTGCCAGCAGTTGTCTTCCTCCCCTCGAGTCTGTCGCATTGGATATCACGGTCTCTGAAACATAATTTTAACCACTAATTTTTATTATAATATATTTATAAAATCTAATAAAATTATAATATTATAAAAGTATTTTTCAAGATAAATTTATATATATATATATATGATTTTCATATATCTAATTTAAATATTGAAAAAGATATTAGCAGTCAAAACTTTTGAAAGTTTGATTGCATCTATATTCAAAACAACATGATTTATGAGAAAAGGGAGTACTAAATAGGAAAGAGATCGATAAGAAACAGGATAGTTACATTAGCAAGTGATGCGCCACGCATCACTGATGAAGAAAGGCAGAACCAAAATTTTACAAAGGATTCCCTTCCGAATTAGGTGCAACTTGGTTAGGCTAAAATAAGTTGACTTATGACTAAAATTGTACTGTTGCTGGTGGAAATTATATTGTAGCTGATTTTGGCTTATTTAATGTAACTAAATTTAAAAATAGAAAAAAAACAGATTAGCCTATCACGTACAATGCAAACGAATATGAAAAAAGAACAAAAAGATAAAAAAAAAGTCAAAAAACCAGGAAAAATAAAATTTAAAAATAAAAAAAATAAAATAAAAATTAGAAAAATTAGAAAATCAAACCGAAATGAGCAGAGCCCTTAAGCTTCTAACTCTACGCCATTCTGGCTTGCTGGGGTTACTCGAGTAGGGCTTGACCGACCATGTCCCACAGGCCACAGCACCGTCTTCTCCCACTGGTGGAACCACCGGTCCGCGTCCTGCGGGCAGAGCCAGCACGGGCCTGAGCGGGATGGGACGGAAGTCGCACAGGTTTTTGCTGCAGAAGATTCGATCGATGCGGTTGCTACGTGGCAATGTACGCAGCCTAAAGCCCCAGACGTTCGGCAGGAGGACAGGCCAGCACGGCGAGCGGCGGGAGTGGTTTGGAACGCAAAATAGTTTTTGATTCGGCGGAAGCAAAATAGAAATGAGTTCGGCTGCCTAAATCCTACACACTCGCACCCGCCAGATTGCAGTTTATGCAGTGGCGGATCCAGGAAAAAATTTTGGAGGGGCTGAAGTACCTTCAACTCGACCTCAGCCCCTTCTACATTATACATTCATGGCTAAAAATTTAGGGGGGGCTCCAAGGGTCCGATAGCGGTAGGGGGGCTCGAGCCCCCCGCCCCACCGCTGGATCCGCCCCTGGTTTATGGGTTCGTTTGTTGCGGTCCGGTCCTAATTTGGAGGGGGCGATTGTAAATGTAAGACAATAGATTTAGAGTTAAAGTTATAGGCTATAGTTATAAGTCGTAGGTGCTACAGTGATTCAGTGAGCGAGGGCGCGTGGCCATTTGAGCTGAAGTGACCAGCTGCTATCTACAGGTAACGGTGTGACGCTCTGTGGAGATAGCATGGCAACGTGGCTGAAATGCACGCATACTTGATATTTAGGATTTTGGCATATGTTTTCGCAGTCCTGCGATAGAAGGATTATTTTTATGGAGTAGCAACTGCCAGCTAAGCTGGGTTTGTAGGTTGTAAATCTTAAAGGCTGGTTGAATGTTCTGAACTTATGAGGTTTTAGCCTACGGTGCTACGACGTTGCCTCTTTTAAAACACGTTGTAACTGATTATGATTTTTTTTTAAAAAAATAGTAGCATTGACACAAAATCAATCTATCATACCATCAAATTTCAAATCTAAATTCGATCTACGTATATAGAAATAAAAAATAAATTCAGCTCAAAAGGAAATCAGAAAATAAAAAGAAAAAAAGTTACTTTTCACTAAAATTTGTCCTTTTTTGTTTCTCCTTATATAAGCCACGTTTTCAGTTGATTTTTTGTGGGACACTTCCTCGTATCATGACCTGTCTAACCGAAATTTTTTGGGATTTTTTATAACTATTTATGTCAGTGGTGAAGCCAGGAACAAATCGATGGTGGGCTAAGATGCTATGCTAAGTTGTCATAAACACAATATTTTATTCTTGTTCAATTCAAATTTATACATGAATAAAACAGAAACAAAGTAAAAAAGAGAGCAATACAATAAAAATACCTCAGTAATAAAAAGTGCATCCTAAAAATATATAAATATGCTTCCGACGAGTAGAGATCAGTCATCTGCATATCATGGGTTGAGAGAGTACAACTCGAAATGCTTACGAAATAGTTATGTAAAATTCGTTTCTCCATTATAGCAAATCTATCAATAAAATATGACTCATCAATTCTAATCGAAACACATAAATTATAACTATAATTTTAATCTCTAGTAGTTGAAGTTGGTCAATGGCAATGATTGAACGATACAACATAAGCTCTGAACTATGAACTATGAAGAATAGTAGAAACTATAGTAGAATGCAGAAGTTATACCTGCTAAACTGCTGAAGCGCTGTGCTGTTGAGTGCGGACTGACCAGTGGTGTCTTGGTGTCACTATGACACTGTCTCACCAACTCGGTTTCTCATTCTCTCGAAGTCTCCAAAAGTCAAGGGGCAAAGCAACCCGACCGAGACCTCAGATCGGCGTCTCTCCAAGTCTCCGACTCCCCACACTGTCATCTCTCTCGACTCTCGGTCTCGGGTGTCGGCGTCTCCCTTCTTGGATCTAGCCTCTCGCGATTCCCCACCCAGCCACCCTCGGCAGTTGGCACGGCCGCGCCCGCGCCTACACACCCCCACCCTTGGAGTTGGCGGCGCACCACAAGTCCGTAAGGACTGCAACATGGCCGGTGGCCCAGAGGCCAGAGCCTCCAAGTTCAATGTGCTCTGCCTGGCTAGTCGCCACTTCAATCGACCTCGGTGCCTCGGTGGTGCCTCAGCCGTCGTGGCGGCACCCGCCTAGATCTGCATGGCTCTACTCTTCTCCACCGGGCACCTCACAGTCAAGCCCCTCGTCTCTTTGACTCTCCCGTTTGTGTGTGCCGTGTGGACTACTGCACTGTGGTGTGGTCTGATGAGTGATGAAGATCTCTGTGCTGTGAACCGCATGGTGGCTGCGCATCTGCACCCTCATCTCTGCTAGCCCGGCCTAGCTTGGGGGGGTGTTTGGGGCGGACCGTAGGGTGGGGCGGTGGGCTGAAGCCTGACGAAATCCACCCAGTGGTTCCACCTCTGATTATTTCCTAAATCTTGACTTCTTTGATCCTCAGTTTTAGTTCGACGCAACATCCATGGCCGCCCAGGCCCGGTCCTGTGAATTTAGTGATCTGGTGCGAAGCTTGAAAGATGAGCTCTTTAATATAACTCTAATAATATAATGATGTTTCTAATAAGTGCAATGCATAAAAAAACATTCTTATCAAACAAGTTATGCATCTTACCTTAAATTTTTCTTCTAACATTTACTGATGCGAAGTCATTGATGATGGCATCAATATCAAAGGGACAAAAGCAAACTAAATATTGATTAAACATATATACTTGACATACCGCATACACAAACACAATCAAGGGGCTTAGGGGTAATTTTTTACCTCCGTACGTACGACGACCAGGAACTGATCAACTGAGGAACGGAGAGTGCACGCGACGCACGGGCGCACCGCGCACAGCCGATCGGTGATGGCAAACTGCAATGGTTGGACAGCACATAAGACATAACTAACATCGAGCATCTGTAACCTCTATAGTACAGGTTATTTTTAAAAAAAACTTCAACAGTACAGATCAAGGAGAATTAAGTTAGTGTTCAGTTTCCGGGACTCTCTTCTTTATAAAATTTTTTGTTAACACCAAGTTGCCTTCAGAATCGAAGAAAAGCCAACTCAATTTGCTCAAGTGCCACCCAATCAATCTGCTCAACATCTGATCTGAAGTGGACTAGGAATCTGACAGGCTATAAATTCAATAGAGTGATAATTAACAAACTGCAAATATATGCCTAGCAAAACCACTCTACCTGCCAGCACGACGCGCAGTCTCGCTGACTCGCAGAATCGCAGGTCGTAGCGGGGAAGAAGGCAGTCGCCAGTCGCGGCCGCGCGGCGGAAGGCCGGAAGGGCG
The DNA here is from genome assembly GCA_017311315.1 of Dendrocalamus latiflorus. Lineage (NCBI taxonomy): Eukaryota > Viridiplantae > Streptophyta > Magnoliopsida > Poales > Poaceae > Dendrocalamus > Dendrocalamus latiflorus. The sequence continues at coordinate 19,668,116 of CM029665.1, read as the reverse complement.
GAACGCGGAGTTGCGGACGCGGAAGCCGAATCGACGCGACGGAAGGCAAATCGCGCAGCACCAGCACGTGCGTGCCTTTCCTGCTTCCTGGCCTCCTGGGCTCCTAGCTCTGCTTTTTCTATGGGCCATATAAAGAATACTGAATACTATACCTAGTACTTACGTATATGGGGTTGGGCCCCTTGGCGTCGAGGGCCCTGTGCGGCGGCACAGCTCGACCCCCCAGGGCCAGGCCTGTGGCCGCCCTGTGGGATGGTACCGGAGCCAGCAGAGGGTGGGCTCAAGCCTCATTAAGCCTCCCCGGTGGGTTTGCCCCTGATTTATGTCATATTTTGATAAGAGCATATACAATGGTGTAGACGACAGTTGTCTATAATACACCTCTATATCATCTATAGATAAGACTAAAGATAACACATACAATAATTTATCTACATAGTTATCTATAATAACATCATATAATTAATGGGTTGTCTATATAATAGTATAGACAATATAAATCTTTCTATAAGACAATATGTTAAATACTAGATATCATCTTTCTCTCTTCTCTACATCATCTAAAACTCTATAAGATGTAGACTTATAGACAACTGATATGTATCATTGTATATACCCTAAGGGTAATATTATAGCACCATAAGGATAAGTAGCACATGATGGCTGGGTTCGGCCAGGCTTATTTTTGGCTTGTGCTCGTACTGTTTGCAGTAACTATCTTTTAAATAATGTTTTTTAAAAAAATGGGGTCAATATGAAGATTGTAGTAAAAAATGTACTGAGTTCAGCTGTACCGGCTAAATTCGTATGCAACTATTTTCCTATACATACTACCCGTCGCGAACAGTCAGAATTCAAATATTTAAGACATAAGTCATCAGCCCAAAAGAACTCACGCAATATCTTCTCCCAAGGGCACAGGGCATAAGTCGGTTATGGCTAAGGTAGCAAGTAAGAACATTATATAGTCCATTAATTTGTTTTTTTTTTGTGCGTTGGTTAGATTTTAAAAGGAAACTAGTATGAGTTTAATTCTAAAGATGAACCAGTGTGCTTCAGAAAGTTCTCTCTTTAGGGCACGATAAACTTTGAAAAATCTTGCAGATCGGTTTCCCGATTCTACAAAACTAAACTGAAAGGTATCTTTCCACGAAATTTGGCTACCCTACATGTTCTTTTCATTTCGTTCCTGCTAACTTTCAAGGCAACGTGCCATTTTTCCCTTCCTCATTTTTATTGAGAATGATGCCACTCCACTTGGTTAGTGCAAGCTTTTCTTGTTCCTTATGTCGATATTTTTTAAAAAAAAATATTGTGATGGTAACTCGCTTTGTGACAGCACTGCATACACCACTGTCCGAAGTTGTTTGTTTGTTCCATCAATAAACATTGTGACACCACTGGGTACTCCCACACTCCCATTGTCCATACTGTTTGTTGGTTTGTTCATAAATAAAGGAACAAGCGAGGACCGAGCTTTCCTCAGTTTGCGAGCTTCGGCGTTGTGCGAGCTGATTCGATATCTGGGTCGGCCTCGGGTACCTCATCCTATACATATATATATGTATTCAGAGCGAAACAATATGTTCGTGCTTCATAAGATACTAGATATATCTAGAATTTATCTAACAATCTCCGTTTAAATCTTAACGTATGTTTTAGTTATATACACACGTGTGTGTATGTGATGTGTGGTGTAAGTATGATATGCATGAGTATGCATCTCAGTTGTAATAAAAGAATAAATAAAGAGACAAGCTATTATACTTAGGTACTGCCCATCTAAAGAAGAGGCTGCACACCTGGGCCGTTTAGTGAAATGCGAACAATATTATATGTTTAGGATTTAATTGACATGAAACAACAATAGTAGAAAACATTTCTCAAGCGGGGGTGCTTCAAGCTCGTACGAGTGGCTGACAGAGAAAGTTTTGGAGTCTAGGCAAGGCTAATTACGGTAAACTTTGCTCAGGGAAACACCACCTTCAACCTCTTTAGCGGCAGAGAAGCTCCACTACTCACAATTCAAACCGATGAGCTCAGGCAGTCGCCCAGGGTCGTCAGGAGATGGCTCTGCTTTCGGCTCGTACTATGCTATAACATGTGCCCCAATATCATTGATTTTAATTTATAGAATTAACCAAATTATCATTTCTTAGGTACTGTACTTTTTATTTTGCTAGGAAATACACAATTATAGGTAGCATCACTAAGAAGGTTTAACACGGTTTGTCTTTTTTCAGTAAGTATTGTGCAAATATGGTTCATTGTTGAGAGATGTGGGGTTAACTTGTGTGATGAGACACATTACTCCATAAGATTTTTTTAAAGGAAAACTCTTCTTTAAAAGATACAAAAGAAAAAATGGCATCTATTTGGCACCAAGAAGAAAGCGGTTTTAACATATAAGCTTCTTTGGTCAACCCCAGTCTTCCCTTCTCTTCCTCCTCCTTTTCTCTCCATCTCTCCTAGAGCTCTTGGCCATGGACGTCCTCCTCTCCCGTTCCTCCCCCACCTCTCATCCACCATGGCCACGACCTCCACTGTCCTCCACCTAGCCACCTCCGTCCTCCTCCACCCCTCATCCCCTGCTTCATATTTCTCCTCCCTAATCACACATTTCTCCCTATCTCTATCTAGATCCTCTCCGCTGGTAGCGTGTCCACAAGGACCTCTAGCAAGAAGGCCCACCATGCTATCCTTGGCAGCAACTTTGTTGGCCGTGGCCAAGGCCGCTCCCGCAGCTTCTGTAGCCATGATGTGAGAACCATGGCTTGGGCATAGGCACGACGAAGGCGGCGAGATATCCCAAAAATATTCATGTCACATCATGTTCCCGCTCATAAACTTCATTCCCCTCAACCAATTTAAGGGAAATATCACGGGGTTATCCAGACATCATCATCTTCCTCAGCTCTGACCACACCTTACTGTCGTGTCTGTCCTTTCTTGTTGCCGCTCCACCTCTGTGTGCAAAAGATGAGGTGGCATAGAGGGCCTAAAGTTCCTAGGCTCGGGAGGTGGTGGTGATCTAGATGATATCTATGAGTAGTGGTTGTGCCACCATGTGATGGATGATGGAGAGAAGCCAAGACAACGCCGGTCCTTTGCTCCCCCTAAAAAATGCTCCCAATCTACACATGGATGCAACCGCATTACCCTTCCAGGTTTACTTAATTTCTATGAAACCCATCTTTCATTGGATTTGGTTTTGATATAATCACTTTCTTGGCTTGAATTGAGCAAAAAAAATTTGTCTTTGTGCATCAATTTCTTAGTCATGATTTGAGCCTAAGCTGGCAGCCAACGAGCGGTGACACATGGTGGTCGGCGAGTTCGAGCCAAACCTCCCATGTTCATGCAGGAGAGGAGATTGACTTCATGGCTTCATGCAGATAGGGGAGAGAGAGAGAGAGAGAGAGCAGTAGCAATAGTAGCAGCAACCGGTAGAGTATATGTAGAAGAAAGTTTTAGAGCATGAAACATGGACCCCATCATCTTTTTTGTTTTATTTACTGATTCTCTTGATTGTCCTATTTTTGTTTTATTTGCTACCACCTCAGAGCACAACCACCTTCAATCGGCTTTAGGGGGGTAAAATAAACGATATTGATAATTCAAGGGTTCAACATCCAGTTTTGCAGCCAGATGTTGAAACTTAGATTTTCGCAAGCATTCATGAGATAAAGTACACTTATTCCACTAAAAATGCTTCCGGTTATGTCCACATGTGGAAAAAGTCTATTTTACCCCTTAACTATTGCGAAAGTTAAGATTTCAACCTCCAACTTCAAAACTAGATAACCAAACCCCTTTAATTATCAATACCATACATATAACCCCTTTGAAGCAAATCCACCCTAGTTTCGCTGTTATGGCATCTAGGTGGACAAATATACTGACACATATACAATGTCATCAAACACATCAACCGCCACATCACAAAAGAAATAAAAAAATATCATCTCCTCCAAGAGTCTCTCTCTCTCTCTCTCTCCCTGCAACATCCCCTCATGCAGGCACTCGACCACACTCAAGACTCATCTTGCAGTGGCCGTCTACACCATGCCTTGGCGCGACGCGCCCACGATCGCCATGTTGTGCTCCGCCCCAAGCTATGCCACCACGTGGGCATCGCGAGCTAGTCCATCATCTTCCTCCTCCTTCCATCAATAAAAGTAACATCCATGCCTCATCCTCACCTCTCCTTCTTCACCTCCCCTTTCTCACCTCCACCCTATTCTACTCTCTGTCCCACCCGTGAGGAGCCGACTGAAGCCACACCATTGTTGCCCAAGCTCTATCATGACCACCAAACTCAAAATGTTCGTCCTTGGTTAGCTAATATCAAAACCATTTGAGTCACATCGTGCTCCACCACCTTGTCCCTTATATCCTAAATTATTTAAATTTCATGCCTGTAATCGCACATAATCAAAGTTCTTCTTCTCTGGCATCGTCTAGCTTCGCCACTATTGTACGTTGCCTTCGGTGAGGTTCTATCTGATTCCTTCGCACCTGAGCATCACCTCCCCCTTCCTCTATCTTTTGATGTGCTTAGATTTGCCACCGCCACAACCAAACCACATAAGATCCGATTGAGACAACATGCACCATTCTGCTCTTCGTCTTATCCTTCTTCATGGTAGCTGACAGCGGCAACAGCAATGGAGAAGGAGAAGGAAGCCTAGGTGTGGTTGGATTGGAGTGTGGATGTAGAGGAGGAAGCTCTAGATTAATTTTGGTGGCGGTGGCCATGGCCAAAAAGAGAGAGAACGTGAGAGGAAGAGGGAGGGGAAGAAGACTCAGCTGACTTGTGGGTCTCTCTTCCAATTGTTTGTTTACTCAGCTCAACCAACACACGTGTCAACGCATATTCCACCTTGGATGCTACATCAACCTAGACCAAAGTGGTATTGGGTGGGAGAGGTGTTTTTGCACAGTTTTGAGAGTTCGAGCGTGTTAAACATCCGATTTTGTAGTTGAGGATTGATTTTTGGACTTGAGCAAGAGTTGAGAGGATAAGATGGATTTTCCCTTCCACCTATTGAGCACGGCTGGCCATAGTCACAGCAATAGTAATTTTCCATATGTAGCTCTGCCCATACAGATTCATTAAAGGTCAAAGGTTTTCTAAAAATTAAGAGAATAATAGATACATATATTAAAAAACTACTTTATTTAAAATAGCTCTTATAACAACTTATAAAAACCATATTAAAAAACCACTCTACTTACAAGCTTACTTCTAAATGTCTTTTAAGAGACCGGAGCTGTTTAGAACGGTTCTTACGAGGTTAGTGGAACAGCGACATCTGGCCTCCCACCCCCACGGGCTCCCAGATATTCTTCGGCGGTAGGTGATCCCAGCCAACATCCTGGCCCACTTCGATCCACCAGTCCACCAAACCTACATGACGCACCATCCCCAACCCGGTTCGTGCTTCCTACCCCGCACCGCACGCCAGCGGATCGATCGCTGCTCCTGCCTCCGAGCCCGGTGAATCTCTGGAGCGAGGCAGCTCTGCTCTGCGCGAGCGCGCCATCCCACGTGTTACGAGTGAGCCAATGCCATCCAACATGGGCGCTGCCACCGGGGGAGACGAGCGCCGCAAAAAATGCGCCCCGGCGTGCGGCGATTTTGCTGCCGCACGCCACAAATTTTCTGCGGCCGGAGGGGCGCACTGGGGGGAAGGCGATAAGGCGCCTGCGTCGCCGGCGTCGTGCCCGCAGCTCTCCCTCTCGCTCGTCCGCCTGAATCCCTGATACCTCCCCCGCGCCTATTCACACTCGCGGCTCGCCTCCTCGTCCATCCAAACGCCATCCGCTTCCCCCGCCTCCCGTTGCTGATCGCAGTGTTAGCGCCCACGTCACTGAAACATCTCCTCCCGTGCTTCTCCACCTCACTCCACAATAACTAGGCAGCTAGTCTTCGCCACCGGAACAAAAAAAAAAAAGCCTCCTTCTCTCTCTCTCTCTCTCTCTCTCTCTCTCTCTCTCTCCTCTCTCTCTCTCTCTAAATGCGCCGATATATATTAGCCAACCAAATCACTTCCTAGCCGAGCACCACAGCCGGTCTTCTCGGCAGGAGCGGAGGCCCTCCTACCCCCGGGACTCGCCACTGCCATTTCTGCGCCTCTTGTTGTGCGTGTGTTGTGTTTCCGCATCGCGAATCGGATGGAGCGCGCACGCCGCCTCGCCAACCGCGCGATGCTGCACCGCCTGCTCGCGGCGGTCACGTCCACCACGTCCCCCTCGCCGTCCCGCGGCCTCTCGACCCTGGCGCCGGGGTCGCGCCCCCGCGCGCGCCCGGCCCACCAGTACACGCCGGGGCGGCCGGTGTCGGCGTCGGCGCTGCAGCCGAGCGACACCTTCCCGCCGAGGCACAACTCCGCGACGCCCTCCGAGCAGGCGGCGATGGCGTCGGCCTGCGGGTTCAACACCCTCGACGCGCTCATCGACGCCACCGTCCCTGCCGCCATCCGCGCGCCGCCGATGCAGTTCTCCGGCAAGTTCGACGAGGGCTTCACGGAGTCCCAGATGATCGACCACATGCAGCGCCTCGCCGCGATGAACAAGGCCTACAAGTCCTTCATCGGGATGGGGTACTACAACACCCACGTCCCCGCGGTCATACTGCGCAATCTCATGGAGAACCCCGCGTGGTACACGCAGTACACGCCGTACCAGGCGGAGATCGCGCAGGGCCGCCTCGAGTCGCTGCTCAACTACCAGACCATGGTCGCCGACCTCACCGGCCTGCCCATGTCCAACGCCTCGCTGCTTGACGAGGCCACCGCCGCCGCCGAGGCCATGGCCATGTGCAACGGCATCCTCAAGTCCAAGAAGAAGACCTTCCTCATCGCCTCCAACTGCCACCCGCAGACCATCGATGTCTGCCAGACGCGCGCCGCCGGGTTCGACCTCAACGTCGCCGTTGCGGACGCCAAGGACTTCGACTACAGCAGCGGCGACGTCTGCGGCGTGCTCGTGCAGTACCCCGGCACGGAGGGGGAGGTGCTGGACTACGCGGAGTTCGTCAAGGACGCGCACGCGCACGGTGTCAAGGTGGTGATGGCTACCGACCTGCTCGCGCTCACCACGCTGCGGCCGCCCGGCGAGATCGGCGCCGACATCGCCGTGGGGTCCGCGCAGCGGTTCGGTGTGCCCATGGGGTACGGCGGCCCGCACGCTGCGTTCCTTGCCACGTCGCAGGAGTACAAGCGGCTGATGCCCGGCCGGATCATCGGGGTGAGCGTCGACTCCAGCGGCAAGCCCGCGCTCCGCATGGCGATGCAGACAAGGGAGCAGCACATCCGCCGCGACAAGGCCACCAGCAACATCTGCACTGCACAGGTACACTTGCACTCCACCCGCTAACCAAATTTCCTGACAGCGGCAGAGACGATAAGAGGTGTGTGTTTGTGTTATGGTGGATTAATTAGTGAGTACTGAGTAGTGACCGAGCGAGTACTTGTCATGGAGTAGTGATAAAGATACTTGTGGTTTGTACTTTATAGGCCTTGCTCGCCAACATGGCAGCGATGTATGCTGTCTACCATGGCCCTGAGGGGCTGAAGGCAATCGCTGACCGTGTCCATGGCCTGGCTGGTACCTTTGCCCATGGATTGAAGAAGCTCGGGACAGTGACGGTGCAGGAGCTGCCCTTCTTTGACACGGTCAAGGTCAAGTGCGCCGACGCGAATGCCATTGCTCAGGAGGCTTGTAAAAACGAGATGAACCTTCGCGTTGTCGACGCAAACACGGTTCGCTTTCTGTTGATGTTTCTGTTCCATTGCAACTGAGTTTGTCGATTTTGAGTGCTGAGCATTAACTCCGAGCTGTGGTGTTGTAGATAACCGTTGCCTTTGATGAGACCACCACCTTGGAGGATGTTGACAAGCTGTTCAAGGTGTTCTCTGCTGGCAAGCCAGTAAGTGGTCACTCAATCAATGCAAAATCTGTGTGCTTGATGTGAAATTAGATCAGAATATTAAATGGCGTGCCATCACAAACACTTTCAGGTGAACTTCACAGCTGAATCCCTCGCACCAGAGGTCTCAAGCTCAATTCCTAGCAACCTTGTGCGCGAGAGCCCCTACCTAACGCACCCAATCTTTAACATGTATGTGTGGCGTCAAAAGCTTGCATCTTTTCATCAACAATTTATCAGAATGTTTAGAATTAGAATAAACTGAAGTTATCTTGCGGGCTTGTAGGTACCACACAGAGCATGAGCTTCTCCGTTACCTTCATAAGCTGCAATCCAAGGATCTCTCACTGTGCCACAGTATGATCCCGCTTGGTTCTTGCACCATGAAACTAAATGCTACTGTGGAGATGATGCCTGTCACCTACCCCAACTTTGCGAACATGCACCCATTTGCCCCTACTGACCAGGCTGCAGGCTATCATGTAAGAACCCTTCAGCATTTATTTAGTTTCTATAATGGCAAATTATTCATAATAGCTATTTCTAGATGATCTGAAATTACTTGTTTTGTTATGAAGGAAATGTTTGACGACTTGGGCAATCTGTTGTGCAAGATCACCGGTTTTGATTCTTTCTCTTTGCAACCAAATGCTGGTGCTTCAGGAGAGTACGCCGGATTGATGGTTATTCGTGCTTACCACATGGTATGCCATGATAAATACACCATCCTAGCTCTTTTTGTTTCGTTTAGCATTCTTTGTTTACAAACCATGTGAAAAAACTGCAGTCAAGAGGAGACCACCACCGCAATGTCTGCATCATTCCTGTCTCAGCACACGGTACAAATCCTGCAAGTGCTGCTATGTGTGGAATGAAGATTGTTACTATTGGAACTGATTCCAAAGGTAACATTAACATTGAGGAGTTGAGGAAAGCCGCCGAAGCAAACAAAGACAACTTGGCTGCTCTGATGGTAGTGTTCTTATGCCCCGTTAGTATGAGAATTTATCATGGCTTATGTCACCACAATTTTACTCTTTCAGCTCAACTGTTCATTGCTAAATTTTGATCTAGTGTTCTGATGCTATACTATTGCTGCATGGCCTTCTCGCTATATTTAGTGTGATTATGCAAATTAGTAGACTCTTGCTGTCTTATTGCTGCTTCGAATATATTATAAGAGAGAGATCAGACAGCTGCTTCATAGTACCTCCCTCTAATGGTACTTGTCATATATTCGAAGGAACTCGACGTAAATAATAGAAACTATGTCCAATTTGCTTTGGTTTATCTACTGCCACATAAAAGCTACAGACAATTGATGAATAAGAGTAAATAAAATCGAAACCTGGAAATGTTAGAGTTCACTCAGGACAAAAGTTGATTATTATTTTTCTAAAAAGGACTGTTTGAAATATTTTTGCCTTGTGCCGAGAATAACAGAAGGTTGCATGATTACCTTATTATTCAGGTTACCTATCCTTCAACCCATGGAGTCTATGAAGAAGGCATTGATAAGATATGCAGGATCATTCATGAGAATGGCGGGCAGGTCTATATGGATGGGGCTAACATGAATGCTCAGGTTATTTCTTTGCAGTTTTTTTATGTCATCTTGTTTACTTTGTTCTTTCTGCAATTGCTATTTTCAAGTGTTTTAATGTATTGGAACACATTTATGTTGGTCTACAGATTGTATAGATGGCTTTCCAACATGATGATGAGTTTTATTCTTAAAACAATTAGTTTTGAAGTAAAATTCTATTAAATTTGTTTATGAAATAAGTCCACATGAATTCAGTCCTAACAAACACATTAGTCACCACCTTTCATTTGTTTGTTACTCCTCATTTTGAAGAATGGTAATTAAATGACACCTATCCAATTATGAATGAAAAATACAACTCCAAATGAACCGAGTTGAGCGAAATTTCAGATATCTTGTGCTATAGAGCAAAACGTTCAATACACTAGAAATTCCCTTGAACTTACAAAAGTTGTCTCTTTACAGGTTGGACTGACAAGCCCTGGTTTTATTGGAGCAGATGTTTGCCACCTAAACCTTCACAAGACATTTTGCATTCCACATGGTGGAGGTGGTCCTGGCATGGGTCCTATTGGTGTTAAGGAGCACTTGGCACCATTTTTACCATCTCATCCAGTGGTAGGTGTCCCGAGTTCTTTATGCTGTCAATCTAAACAAAATTATCTTATTCAGTTCTCAGGCATATCAGATGAGTGATAATGCCCAATATCGAACACTTACCTTGAAATTATATAGAATGCCACTCCTTATGTTCTGCCATTTTGCGAGCCTAAAGATTTTCCATCTTCACTTATATACAACATAAGACAGGTAACACATAATGTGTAATTGTATTGAGCTTTCACGAAGGGTCTAAAAAATGTATTAGACTAGAGATTCAGATGATTTCGCATGATTTACATTTCTCTATGTTATCACCAATCCCATATATTATTCTTTGGAAATTAGTATCCTTGTCACCAACTTTATTATTCAACTCAAGAACTAATATTTTCTACTCCTGCCAATGTCTCGTTTATTTGGCTTTTTGGATGCCACATTGGCTCAGGTGGGTACGCTAAGTGGCAGCTTATTTTCATTTTTCTTATTCACCTACAACTACTGAAGCAAGAAAGAGTTGCCTGCATTTTCTTTCAAGTCAAAAGCACCATAGGGATAGGGTGAAAGATACTTAAGAAGTGTTTGGTGATCATATATATTAACTACTCAAACCATGCTTTAAATGTTGAATACTAAAACCAAAAAAATCATTCATAATTTTTTGAATGACTTCTGTCATTTCATTCAAAAGCAAATGCAACCAGGGATAGAAATCTCGGAACCAGTGCAAAACCTGGCTAGTGGGTGGTAATGGTAACTGGCCGGTTACCGGAAAATCCGAAAAAACCCAGATGAAATTCACATATGAAATTTTGAATTTGGGCGGTTTGAAAACCGATAACCAGAACGGTTACTGGAAAAAAAAATCCAAAACACCGCTTAAAAACAGGAAAATCTGCTAAAAATGGGGAAAAACCAGAGACAACCTAGCACAAAATGTTGGGAGTAGTATATTTATGCATATTTAGTTCATACAATAGGTAATCTAGTACAAAAAAGGCGTATACCAACCTAGAAAGTGCATTTGTAACCATCGGAATTTCAGCCGATTTTTTCTCTCTCGGTACCCACCGGGATTTCCGGTAACCGCCGGTTTTTTTTATCCCTGAATGCAATTACATTATCGGACTGATTATGTAACTATTAGGTCCCCACTGGTGGCTTTCCTCTCCCTGAGAAAAACGACCCTCTTGGTACCATTTCCGCTGCTCCATGGGGATCTGCTTTGATTTTGCCAATTTCCTACACATACATAGCTATGATGGGCTCTAAGGGACTCACTGATGCTTCAAAGATTGCAATCTTGAGCGCAAACTACATGGCAAAGCGTCTAGAGGTACTTTATGTTATTCATGAATCATGATCTTCTAAAATTCACTACATTTGTTATATTTCTAAACTAGTTTTCTAAGTTTTACTTTGCAATGAATTTTGCAGAATCACTACCCAGTTCTTTTCCGTGGAGTCAATGGAACTGTTGCCCATGAATTTATCATTGATTTAAGAGGGTTTAAGGTACTTATCCGGATCATATCCGCAATTGAACCTTGCATTTATGCATCTCAATTCTCTAACTGGATGGTGGAATTTTTTACAGGCAACTGCTGGTATAGAGCCAGAGGATGTCGCAAAACGCTTGATGGACTATGGATTCCATGCCCCAACTATGTCATGGCCTGTGCCAGGAACACTTATGATTGAACCCACTGAAAGTGAAAGCAAAGTAAGCATATTGCTTTAAATCCATTGCTTGCCACTGTACCAACTGTTGGCTTTCATACCAGCTAAATGTCACATCATTTGTCTTGCAGGCTGAACTAGACAGGTTCTGTGATGCTCTTATCTCCATCAGGGAAGAAATTGCAGCGATAGAAAATGGCAAAGCAGATGTGCACAACAATGTCCTGAAGGTATATAATATACTACTACTTGTTTCAGTTAAATGATTAAAATCTTACCATATCAATCCATAGTCTCTCTATATAAGAGGTTACTAGGTCCTGTTGAATCCTAGTCCCTTCCTTTTATGCTGTGCCCAACTTTGGACAAAAATAGCTTGAAGCTGTAAAGAATATCTATACGTTAGCATGGTCAAGACTTCCAAAAATGGGATAAGCATGAGATGGCTATGCACATCTCTTGCATCAGCAGGGAAGTTGACATGTGCTTTCTGTTTTGTTATGTAGGGCGCTCCTCACCCAGCCCAACTCCTGATGAGTGACGCATGGACTAAGCCGTACTCCAGGGAGTATGCTGCCTTCCCTGCAGCATGGCTTCGTGGTGCCAAGTTCTGGCCAACAACATGTACTAAAACTTCATTGTCTCCAAAGCCTTCTCGTTGCTTAGTATTTTGACATATAAGTTAATCTCTGCTGCTCTGTTCGTGCTCTTACTAGGTCGTGTGGACAATGTGTACGGGGATCGCAACCTCATCTGTACTCTGCAGCAGGCGTCCCAAATGGCAGAAGAGGCTGCAGCTGCTACTGCATGATCGTCTAATAATCATGATCCCAGTGTGTAAAACAGCACCAAGTTATAATGCTTCCTGTTGGAGAGAAGCATGCTCTCTTCTCAATCTTCTGAACTGTATATAGCTCATGACGACTCCTAATTCTCCTCTACTGCCACCTTCTCCTGTAATTCTGTACTCCATTGCTACTCTTTTCTGAATACAAGAAAAAAAATCAATACCTGTCCAGTATCCTAGCCATAGCAAAGAAAAGAAAAAAAGGAAATGCAGGCTACTATCTTTGTGTGAGGCCCGCTCTATTACCGGGCTAGTCCTAATATATGTTTGCCATCCTCTATGTTTGATTTTTAAGAGCATAGATGACAACAAAGAGGAAGAAGGAATATTATGAAGTTAATCGACTCCTCTGAAAAAAGAGTTGCGTGTTCGACTTCTCTAAAAGGTTCTCGTATTCGACTTGTGTAGCACTCAGCATGAAAGTCATGCAGATTATTGTCTGATTTGGTCAAAAGATGATTAGGGCTTCACATGCCAGTCTTTGGCCTAGCCAAAATCACGCCGATGAGCATCTTAAATTAGTATATTACACCAGCAGCTTCTTATATCCTGCTTAACTTTCAACTACCATGAGTTCTTGGTTGCATAAGAAGTTAGATTTTCTATCTTGTTCTTAGGCGTATATGATGCCCCGATGCTTACATCTTCGACTTCTTCTGGAGCCCCCCATGCGTATCTCCTCGTCGTCTTCTTGTTTTCCGAATAAGACTTAAAACCGCAACTAAACTTTGTCCGCAGTTTATCGAACAAATCGAATTCAGCTCAAATAGGATTAAACATCAAAGAAATGGGTTTGCTTCAGCGCACCACCTTGGAAAATTTTTACGCATTTTAAGCCCCTCTTTGGAACAAAGGAATTTTGGAGGAACAATGAAGGATTGCAATCCAAAGGAAAATTCCTATACATGTTGTTTGGTTCATAGGATTGCATCAAAGGAAATTCATAGGATAGGGATTTTTCCTACAAATTTTGGAGGAAACTAAACATGAGTTCCAACCTCATGTTAAAATTTTCTTTGAGAATTCCAATATCTTCTAATCTCAAAATTTCTGTATTTTTCCAATGATGCATCCAAGCATATCTTTTGAGCAATTCCCATCGTTTCATTTCCCGTGGGATTCAACCAGTCATGACATTAATCTTACGTTTTTCCTATTCCTACTTTTTTAGCTTCCTCCTCCCAAAGAGGACCTAAGAGCAACTCCTACAGCTTGGCTAAATACATCCGTGAAACCCATTGTAGCTATTATGCCAAAAAAAAAACAGTCCAACAGTCTCGCTATGTCATTTTCTATTTTTCCTGGCTCGGTATCCCGTTCTTCTCGCTGCCCATCTTTCCCGAGCGAGAACTGCGTGCTATCCACGGCGCTGATCCCCTCCCGCGCGCGGGCTTTGCCTCTCCCGCGCGCGATTTTCTTCTCCGCGCGCCAGAATCTCCCGCGCAGCGGCGGAGTGCTCGATAGGGTTTCGCCGCCGCCTCCCCCTCGCCCCTCTCGCCGCCTCCGCCTCCCCCTCGCCCCTCTCGCCGCCTCCGCTCCACCCGCCGCCTCCCCCTCGCCCCTCTCGCCGCCTCCGCTCCACCCGCCGCCGCCCTCGACTTCGCCGACCCAGCCGCCCCTCGCCTCCTTCACCTCCGCTCCACCCGCCGCCTCCCCCTCGCGGCCTCGCCCCTCTCGCCGCCTCCGCTCCATCCGCCGCCGCCCTCGACTTCGCCGACCCAGCCGCCCCTCGCCTCCTTCACCTCCGCTCCACCCGCCGCCTCCCCCTCGCCACTCTCGCCGCCTCCGCTCCACCCGCCGCCGTCCTCGACTTCGCCAACCCAGCCGCCCCTCGCCTCCTTCACCTCCGCTCCACCCGCCGCCGCCCTCGACTTCGCCGACCCAGCCGCCTCTCGCCTCCTTCACCTCTGCTCCACCCGCCGCCTCCCCCTCGCGGCCTCGCCCCTCTCGCCGCCTCCGCTCCACCCGCCGCCGCCCTCGATTTCGCCGACCCAGCCGCCCCTGTCGACACCTGGGTCTTCCTCTCCCCACCACGCGGATCCCTTCGAGGTCCTCGGAATCGTGCGGAGGGACCATGTCGCAGGCGCCATCAGAAGGGGATCCACTGTCCTCGAGCCACGGCCACGGGGACCCCAATTTTTCTGCGCTCTACTCGTTGCCCATCTTCCCGGCGGCCGGCGGGTGGGAGCAACAGCAGTTGGCGTCGTTGCCTTGGTTAGAAAATGTGGGGGTACCTGGGCTGCGGCGTCGAGTCCTTCCTCCCAATGCTGCTGCCGCTGCATCGGCCCCCTTGTCTGGCATGTACTCCGGTGAGTTCCAAATACCCAGATGCAATTTTTATATTTAATAGTCAGGCCAATTCCAAATGTACATGTGAGCTGAGATGCAATTTGTGAATAGCTATCTATTGCGAGCAATTTGGGAATGAAAGCATTCTTGGCAATATGTTCTGTAAATAGTTCAGTTTTGGTTGTTTGTTTGTTCATGTCACTGTATGGTACACTAGTTTGAAGAATATCATCATCTGCACATTGAGACCTAGCATTTAACAATTGTCAACCTGTACATTTTCTGATGTAATAAAATCACACAAGAAAAAAGAGATTGCGAAAAAAGAGATTGCGAAAATCACACATGTTTTATCCCTTTAAACTTCTGTACTCTAATTACTTTGAAACAAAGTTGTGTCCAATTGTTATTTGTCAGTCTGATAAGCACACATCATGACCTCAAGAGGATCATCTTGAGGAAGCTTATGTCAAACTTATTTCTGTTGGGTTACCTCCAGGTTGAGTTCTCTGATGGCAGCTTTTCCAGCTTCTACCTCCAACTCACATGCCTCCTTCCATCTTGCAGCCTCCTGTTCTATTTCTTTTATTCCTACCATAAACATCCGTGAGACTCATGTTTGTTTATCTTCTCGGCCTGTTCAGCAGCAAGAAGTTGCAAATGATCACAATCTGACCTGTTGGAGCAATTTGATTTTGTCAATTAGCACAGACCACAAGAAGGCCATCGAGCAGGCCACGAAAGCTTCTATATTATACTCAGTCAATGACTTCCTTAGTTTCTTGTTTTACCTGGACTCGTCTAAGGCCTGCCTTAGATCATTGATCTCATGATGCAGGTTTTTCATTGTCTCTCCAACTACGGAAGCCTGAAAGGAAAAAACTTGATGGATTTTATTAGCTGAAAAGTTTTCCAATGAGGGATGATTTCACTTGACAACTTATAAACACAACAGGATCAAAGCCAACCTTCTGCAATCCCTTCTCAGCAATCTGCAGGATTGTACCTTCTCTCTGATCCCTTTGATCCTTCAACCTATGAAGGCTATTCTCCGCTGCTTCCTTCTCAGTTATGGCAATGTTTAACATGCTACTAATATCCTGGTTCTCTTTCATTAAGCTTGATGTCATACTCTCCATCCTACTCTTCTCTTTTCTTTGCATCTCCATGCACCCTGAGAGCTTGAATTCTAACTCCTTTGTCAGCTCATGAATGTTATGAGCCTCCACTGCCAGAAATTTCAGCCCATCCTTCAGATCAAGATTTATGCATAGTATGTTGCTGCCAAACAGTCAAGGAAAACCGTGAAGAGTAGTTGGTTGATTCGCTGGCCTGTCTTACTTCTCTACCGCATATACTGGGCTGAATTGTATATTTCAGTGTATGATCTTGATTGTCCTTGTGTTATGTTTTCACAGGCGCCTTGGATTCAGAAAGATCTTTTACCGACATGATTACAAGGGGTTGTAATCCTGCTGCTTTGTCTGATAATGTCCCACCTCCTAATGAAACACCAGCAAGTAATGATGCCCCTGCAAGTGTGAAAGGGAATCAGAAAAGGACCAAGAATTTCAGCGTCGAGGAGGACGAAATGTTGGTCTCAGCATGGCTAAATGTGAGTTTGGATCCGGTGCACGGAGTTGATCAATCACGTTCGACATATTGGAAAAGAATATATGATTATTTTCATGGCAACAAGACATTCGATTCTGATCGAACACAAAGCTCCCTAATGAGCCAGTGGTCCGGTATTCAACATGATGTGAACATATTTGCTGGTTGTGTTTCAAAGATAGAGGCTAGAAATCAAAGTGGCTTATCTATCGATGATAAGGTTAGATAACATACCTTGCCCTTCCAATTGTATATGATGTTTGTCTTTGTCATGCAATCTCTATGTTTTTTCAATTTGCAGCAAGCAAACGCATTAAGAATGTTCAAGGCTGAGGACAAGCTGCACCGGAATTTCCCGTACATGCATTGCTGGAAAATATTGAAAGACCAGCCCAAGTGGATGAATAGGAGCAATCATAGTGGAACTCAGAAACTAGCAAGCAAAAAACAAAAGACCATGGTGAATTCAAGTCCTGCAACGGCAGCACAATTAGTTGTCACTACTAATGGTGATGATAGTCAGGCTGCAATGCCTACACTGGACAGACCTACAGGGAAGAAGAAGGAGAAAGACAAATTACGACAACGTTCTAGCATCGAAGCATTGGATTATATGTTGGCAAAGAAGAAAGAGGCCGACACGGAGAAGGATTTGAAGAAAGAGGAGAGGTGCAAAAAAGCCTTCGTATTGCAGGAAGAAAGGATCAGAATTGAGGAAGAAAGGATCAGAATTGAGAAAGAAAATTTTGAGTTCAAGAGGAACCTCGAAGAAGAGAGAATTATGAATGTCGATACGAGTACCATGTCCACCAAACAGCAGCTGTTCTATGACCAGCTCCAGAATGACATACTTGCAAGACGTCTCAAAAATTAGATACAACATCGATTTTATATCTTAATGTTTTTGGTTGGATTTTAGATACAACAGCTGATTAGGGTCGGATTGATACATGGATTTTGGTTGGATTTAATGTTTTTCTTAAATGTTTTACTTCTGTGGAAATTACTGCAGAGTTATATTTTCTGCATGAATTGAGGGATTCCATCTAAACATAGTTCTGAGTATAGTATGTTTTGTGTGCAGATTTGAGAGATATGTCTCTTCCTGTATCTGATATCTCATTACTTCTTTAGTTCTATTTTACATAGGGTCGGATACATTGATTCAAATACAGGGACATTGATTCAAGATTTATTTGTGTCACCTAATTATTTGAGAAGCATCCTTTCCATGCACTTGTTTGTAAAGTGGCTCCATTGGCCATGAAGTACGCTTTCTTGTATGATTCTTGCAGCTGAATAGCATGATGATAGTGATTCAACCTTTTTTCTGTTCTGTTGAGCTTGAAAACGGCCTCTATCCCAGTACGTATTTGTGTCAATGAGGTACGACAAGTGGTATTCAGAATACTAGCTACAGTTTTTGCCTTTTGTTTTCATTCCAACTGTTCCTCTGTTTCTAATTTCAGCTTTACTACAGGCACTAAGCTACCGAGGAGTCCTGTTCTGTTACATTTGCACAATATACTGGATCCTGCAGGTAGGTTTTGGTAAGCTGGTAGGTTTTGGTACACCTCGTTTTGCTCCATCTGAATGAGGTAATTGCTCTATTGCTGGATTTGTCTTTTTTGGCTGAATCACTATTTTTGTTGGTTAGATAAGATAGTGCAGATGTTATCGTATCTGTTGTGTAGCCTCTGCCTGAATGCATTTATTGAATCGAGGTTACAGGAAGTAAACTGCTACATAAATCATGATCGATATCAAGCTAATCATAATCTTAATGCCAACGACAAATGAAATCAATCATTAATAATATTATTGTATAAATCTGGATAATTTTGCCACAGGTGCTCAATAAGGTCGGCTTGAAGTTGTGTGTGCATTTCCTTGTCCTTGATGTTCTTGTAATTTTGAATAAAAGCATCGAGTTCAGGTGTACCATCGTGGGATATTTTCACCTTTTCTCCCACGTCGTCGTAATTGAAATCATCTTCGTCGCCCCCCTCATCCTCAACAATCATGTTGTGCATAATGATACAAGCTTTCATGATTTCTCCAAGCGTGTCCTCATCCCACAAACGAGCTGGCCCTCGAACGATAGCAAAGCGAGCTTGTAAAACCCCAAATGCTCGTTCAACATCCTTCCTACATGCTTCTTGTGCCTTAGCAAAATATTTCTTCTTGTTACCTTGTGGTTCTGGTATGGTCTTCACGAAAGTGGCCCAAGATGGATATATGCCATCTGCGAGATAATAACCCATTGTATAATTGTTTCCATTAATGCTATAATTAACCTGTGGACCTTCACCTTCAGCAAGCCTTGCAAAAATAGGAGATCTTTGGAGAACATTGATATCATTGTGCGAGCCTGGCATCCCAAAGAAAGCATGCCAAATCCAAAGATCTTTAGAAGCAACCGCTTCTAGTATAATTGTAGGATCCTTTTTGTGCCCTACATACATACCCTGCCATTGAACAGGGCAATTTTTCCAGGTCCAATGCATGCAATCTATGGAACCAAGCATACCTGGAAAACCTCTGCTCTCACCAATTGTAAGTAATCTAGCTGTATCATGTTCATTAGGCATTCTCATGTACTCAGGTCCAAATACCTGAACAACCGCTCTTACAAACCTTCTCAAACTTTCTAGAGCAGTACTCTCACCAATACGAACATAGTCATCCGTAGCATCAGCCGCTACTCCATAAGCTATCATCCGAAACGCCGCCACAATCTTCTGCAAACAAGATAGTCCTAGGGTACCAGCTGCATTCCTCTTCTGCACAAAATAGTCGTCATGCTCCTCAACAGCATTCATTATGCGGACAAACACGTGATGCCTCATTCGAAATCTGTGCCAGAAGACAAATTAATTAGGCAAAATTGAGCGCATATACAAAATATAAGTGAAAAGAATATGGGGTACGTACAAACTTGCGCCTGAAATAGTTTGGCCCGTACGTAGGATCATCCAAAAAATAGTCTTGATAAAGTCTCAAGTGCCCTGACTGCCTATCACGATTCAATACGCGATGTCTCTCAACAGAACCACAATGATATGGTTCATTGCCAATGTCCGTTGCTACTATGTGGGCAACAGCAATATATAATTCATCATCATCGTCCGAAGACGATGAATCCATCACTTCATTCAATAGGTTGAACTCATCTTCAGAATCCATTACACACCGAGAGTGCAATCAAGAGCGCTGATGCCTGAAGCCTGAAGCTCACCAACGGTCGGACCGGAAGAACACCGACGGTCAGACCGGGCGAACAGCGGTTCAACCGGACGAAGAACAGCGGTCGGACCTCCGTCTCCTGTAGCTTTTCTTGGCGATTCAGAAAATTGTATACAAGATGCAAAGCAATGCTTTTTGGTTGGGGCGATTTGGTTCCCCGTTTTCTCTTCAATTTATAGTATCAGTAGAACACAAAATAGCGCGAAACAATTACGAATCATGATCAAATATGGATAATGTTCCCAACTACAAAACGGAATCGGGAAAAAAAACTCCTACAGGACTCTGTGATAATGTCTTCGGCGACGTTGAAATATGTTCGGCTTCCGAAATCTACATCGGAATCGGAAACAAAACAGAGTTTCGATTTTGATCGGCAACGTCTAAAATAATTTGATCGGCAACGTCTTTGATGATGTGGCTGATTTAAATATAGACAAGAAAAAATTTTAGCTAGGCTATTGTAGCACTCTTCTTTTTTGGGGAGTTTTCTATTTTACATGATGGCTATATCAAAAGATTTAGCATTTATTTTTAGCTAACCTCTTGGAGTTGCTCTAAAGATGACTAATGATGAGGATTATATCGAATGGTTACTATCTTGAACTTTAGTTTATAACAGGATAAACATTCGTCAGAGGGATGTCGGACGATAACGACTTGAGGTAAAATTACGTTAGATGAAATAGGGCACCGATTGAGGGAGAGGAATAGATCTAGAGTAGCCTGTCTAAGGGAGAGACTTGAGCTAGAAATCGGAGATTTGGAAATATTTCTTCATTATTCATTACTTGATAATAATGGATATGTGTTGTCCTTTTTATAAGGATAACTTGATTTGACATTTAAGAAATAATATGTATTTCTAAGTAAATGTATCTGTAATAGATGAATAATGAAGGGCATTTTTAAGTAGAAAGATCATGTTAAAAAGATCTATGATTTCATGCGTTGATTAAAATATAGCGACCCCTAGGTCATCAATCATTAAGAATAATCTTGAGGCTAAATGTCAGTCACGGTGTATTAGTAAAAAGTGGTATGACTAAAGTTAACCATTAAATGGCAATTAAATAACTAAATAACCCTCTGCATTAACAAACTATTAAGTTAAACATTTAACTAATTATGCCATTAATTGATAGTTAGGACCACCTAAAGTACCATGTGCCAAATCGCTAGAATTATAAGATAATTCGATAAACCAAAAATCACATACATCGCGTATGTAACATGTGCCCATAGTTCTAACCTGACTCATGAAACTTCCTTAATAAATATAAAATTACAAAAGAACATATTAAATTAAAAGAGCGAGCCTTGGTATCCCAGAGCCGGCTATGTGTAGCCATTTTCAAATCCAAAGCGGAATATTTTCGTGGATACTCCTTCATTGTGAACCTTCCTTGATATCTTACTCGGCAAACTATTCCTTTGTCATTCCCCACTTCAGTCAAACCTTGTTCCGCTCCACTAATACTTCGCTCCTCAAATCACCCATTAACTCATAATGAAGCTAAATTGAGTTTATTCAGATTTATTTAGGCCTTTTTGAGTGACATGCATTTATTTGGATTCAGTTGTTTAGCGCATAATTAGAAATTGAAGTCCTGAAGAATCAATCAATCAAACGAGACCAAGATCCAGATGAAGATGAAGACCAGGAGCTCAAGACCATCGAATGATAAAATTTTGAGTGAGCTCAAGACCACGGTAAACCGTGTAAGGCGAGTCAATACTTTGATCATGTTGAACCTACATTTTATTCAATCTATTTTTTTAAAATTATCAAATTACATGCCGTTATTTTATATTCAAATCTATGATTATTTTAAGATTCTAGTTACATGCCTATTATTTATTTTTTGAGTATTACATTCCCTTGGAACATTTGAGCATTCGAGCCTTGTCGCCCTAGGAAAACTATAATTGTAACTTTTGAAAATAAGTGTACATTTATACGCTCTGCTTAGTACTACTTAGATACTCAAGAGCATTAACTTGCCCTAGCATCATTTCAACATGAAAACTTGGTTTGGGCAGTCATTGATGGAAGGTGGCTGCTATGTTGTAACATGGATATTTTATATTTCCAAAAACCTCAAATTCCTTAACTATCTGGGCGGATGATTCGGGGGTGTGGTGTAGTGGACGCATGAGAGTGTGGATTAGGTAGAACCATCCAGATAACCATAAGGACTGAATTTTATGATGACTTCCTAGTGTATAACAGTACAACTACAAACTGACAGAACTAACTAATTTGCATTGGCTCAGTGTGGGTTACGCCAGTGTGACCATAGGCGGGCAGAGGATGGCCACATCCTATGACGTGACGGTGCAAGAGGGGGCTTCCAGAAGGGTGGTCATACCCCTAAGAGAGTGAAACCTCAGCAGATGTGGCCCTGCTGGGAAGATGCATTGTAACAGCCTTGTTATGATTACTTAATCACATGCCTAAGGAAGCGTGTAATGCCCAACATTATGAGATAATCATATCTTGAACCCTAGTTGGCTGCCTGTGGGCACGTCCTGAGGGTCACCCACCTGTGTGTTCCAATTTCGCTACTGTATTTTATTGTTTTTGGCCTTATCGGCCCATGTGTAAGTCTATTAATATATTTATGCATCCGCATGATATATATTTTGATGTTCAATAATGTATCTGTGAGCACTATCTACTGATCCAGGGAATAGTGCGGTGGAATCACAGAGGATTCTGGATTGTAAAATCCGGGTCCGACATCCACCATGGCCACGGGAATTGATGTCTCCTCCAAATTGGTTGGAGCCGATTCAACTGTAAAAGTGGGCAAAGGTTTCTTCCCTGACTTGTGTTTCATCTCCTTAGAGCAAGGCTAATAATACAGCCAGCAAGCGGGCTGTAAGGTTTCTTGCAGCCTTCTCCTAGCCCACCCATATAGTAGTTAGCTTTTCATTATTAATACATGGCCCACCTGTCTCTCTCACAAAGTTTCTTGGTTCTTGTGTCCAAGCCGGCTGTAAGCTTGCAGCCCGCTTATCCTCTCTCTCCTCCTCTCTCTCCTACACGTCAGCATTTAGCCAGCTTACAGCCGATTATTATACTTGCTCTTAGGCTCCAACAATTGGATTAGAAGAAGTGGTCGGGCTCTGATACAGATAAAAGTATGATCTTATCTAAGTAAATAATGTGAAAAATAATTAAAGAAATATTCAAGTTATGAACTTACTCGAAACAGAGACCAACTTTGTTTTCAAAAGAAAGTAAAGCATCGGTGGCAGCAAGCATACAATTCCCATCGCTTGAATTATCTTGAGAAATATTTACATTAGGATCGTTGATCCTAGGTACCCTCACTCTAATTAGAGGGGTTTCTTCTTCTTCCTCTGTATCATCATGCTCACCCTGCACATATGGGAATGAAGGGAGATGATGATGAGATGGATTGTGATATTGGGTCTTTTGTTTTCTCTTGCGCATCTGGGTAGTCTTCTTGGTCTCTACAACCACTTGGTCGCCAGACTTCTTCCTGCCATGCATCTAAAAAGATAGAAGACTTGCCAATTACAATCTTAGTAAGAATTCAAGATTAAGAAAATGTCTTCCTTATATACACGAAAGCACTCTTCTTGAAATTATTTTGAAGCCTCGATTAGGTTGGAAGGTTAGTCATCGAGGGGAATGGATTCTGAACCATCTTTTGCAATCCTCAACATTCTGGAAGTCCTCTCCACTACCTCTTGTTGTGGCAATTCCAAAGCAAAAATACACATAAACTTAGTAATGCATTTACTACTAAATAAAAAAATGATGTAGGAAATTCGGAGAGTAAACGTACCTCCACGGCTATCTTTCGTTGAGTCTTCAACCCCTTCAAGCGTCCAAGCATAGCAAACCCTCTTCTTTAGAGGGCTAATCTTATGCTAGAGGAAGTCGTGCACGATCTTCCAACCAATTAGTCCAACTACAACTAGGGAGACAATTGCAACAGCCAATCTCTTCTCTTCAGGTGTTAACTTGAAATCTTTCTTATCCTTCTCTCTATCTTATGTCGTCCACACTGAAGGAGCATTCCCAGTGAATTTGAGGCGATTACCTCTAGGGAGTTCAAAGTAGAACCACTCCTTTTGATAATCACACCATGCATCCTTAATCGAAAGGGGAGGATATTCCTTGGCCATGTTGTTATTCAACTTGGCTTATTGTTGCGAGTGAATTGATAGAAATAGCTGCCAAAGAAAGCTTCGTAGAGATGTGAAAAGACACTAAGAATAAAAATCGAATTCAGTCCAAGATGGAACAATTCAATCTTATAGTGGTCAAGAACATCTGCTAATAATTCACTTTCTAGCAAATGAAAGATTGTAGACGAAGAGCTCAAAAGAGAGATAAGGAGACGAAGAGTTTGAGAATGGGAAGATTGTAGAAGAAAACTGCGGTGTGGGTAGAGTAAGAAATGATGGTAAAAGGAAGGAAGTTCTTTTATATCCCCATTTTTACCACACTTACAAGGACTCTTGACCGAGTCAATATTTTCCTATGGAAAGTAGGCTCAATATTAAGGACTTGCTTAACATAACAGTTACATTTACGACCACGATTTAAATGAAATCCTGTCCCTTTAGTGACAAGTTGAACGGAAGCCAACAAGGATCACCCATGGGCAATGATGACCAATCATATGGTTCTATAAACCCCCGACCAGGTAAACTAGTTGGGAGACACGATAGTTTCTCATGTGATTAACATGAGAGCGGTTATTGGCCCATCTGGCAACTTACAACAGTTGACCAAGGGATGCGGTGGTTAGTCAAGGTCTCAAGGACACAGCGGTTCAAGGCTAAATGAAGACACATGTGTGAGGACAAAAATACGACTTTAGCGACATTAACTGCTACCTCTTAGATATGCATAAATAGGGTGTTTTGCATGCCATAGAACACATCAAATTTCATTCTTGTAAGTTGTAACTCTCTTTGCGTCCTCGGCAATAAAATCTTTATTTGATTGTGTCCTCTTGTTTCATTTTCCGTAAGTTTGACAGGGGACCTTGAGTCTCAATCATGGACACAAAACCAAACAATGCTAGAACATATGCAACACGCTGTGTTACTGACTAAACCTGCATACTGGCTAATGTTATGTATCTCTGAATCTCTGCCGATGATCCATTGTCATGGCGAATAAAGAACATCCCGATTTTATTTTTGCTTATCAGGGACACTGCAGCATCGTTCCCCAGCTTCATTTTCAACACACAAGTCGAAGACTAATGTGAACAGAAGATGTATATTCCCCAGCTCTGCATTATACGTGCTGCCCTAAAAAAGAAAGAATGGTGGATGTTGGACAGCACCCGTGTGGTGATCCTGCTGACCTGCCCTCATTTCCAATTGAGTAGATTGGTACGCAAGCTGCTACTGGTGGTCAATTTTAGTGCCCACCCTTTGTTAATCGGCGTGCGTACCACATTTATTCATTACATTACTATCCGCCTTCTCTTTGTACAAATCTGACAGCAACATCTTCCGGAGCCATTCCATTTATTAGATGGATATACATATAAGGTTGTTTTTTTACTCCAACTTGTAATCTCGAATTATACAAGGGTTGTGACTTTTTAAGCAGCAGTTCCAGCATGATCGTATCATTACGCTCAAAATAACATGATCGTGCCAGTAACTATAATGAGCTGAAACTCCAACAGGAAAAGGTTCAGAGAACCTGGGTGTCATAGACATCTTATGCCATTTTGCATTGTGCCTTTGTTAACTAGGGGATGCACACCCGAAACTGTGGCATAGGCACAATTGAAGGCCATCGATCAACTGTCTGCACATATATGCAGTGAAGGTAGAGTCAAAGTAGGAACCAAATTTATGGAACCCTCGGCTACATGCCTAGAATGAAACTAGAATAAAAATAACCGAGGTTCATCACTTCACCGTATATATAACACCATTTGTAGTTTTCAAATAATATTGTGCTAAATAGTTATATATTCGGTAATTTTTATCATCAATACTTTAACATAACCGACGACATCGTATGATAATAAAAAAGTATTGATCAAAATACTTACCAAAATAAAGAGCCCAATAATAATATTGATTAGTTGCAACAAACTGAATGAACCAAGGGCGAAACTACAGACAAAAATTGGTCGGCATTAATAAAATACACCATTCAACCTCAATGGCCTGTTAAAAGAAAACAAAATTACTTAAATTTTTCAATAAAAAATAGTAGAATGATTAAATGTAAGTTAAAATGCATTATCTTTTAGTATTTACGTTCTTTCAAATTCATAAAGCGATAAACCATAATATCATTAGTAATTTTTGTCAATTCTTATTTCTCCACATAACAAATAAGTATATCATTCATGAAATTATTACCAATTAATTGAGAAGTCAATTAGATATTTATATATTCAATAGTTCAAAAATAATATAATAAAAAATATGTCTAGTGGCTTACTTACTTGATATTGCAATCAAATACTACAATTTTATCCTCGATTTGCAGCGAGCTAGGCTGGTATTCCAAAAATCAAAATTAAAACCCAAAGTCTTAACCCTACAATTCGACAAAAATCATCAATAATCATCACATTGAAACACTAACTTACAAATTAAAATAATTAAGATAAATTTAGAGTAAAATACATATTGATCGGATGGACCTAAGCTTTCTTTGGTCAGTGAGGGCGTGAGGTAATAGGGATCAGGTGACACCACGGTGAGATGGTAGGCGAGGACGGCTGGTGGCACCGATTTCTCCCGTTCTCCGGCGACTAGTCGCTGCCTAGCTGGGTATGGCTGTGTGGTGGACATGCTGCACATCTCCTGACCGACCATGCGAGGCGAACAAGCATCGAGGGTTGCTGCGAGGTGACATGCTTGGGATCATCAAATGGACATCGTGGCATGTTGCAGTTCTCTCTCTTATGCTAACTAAGGGATGGCTTAGTCTATGCAGTTGTCTCATGGACTAATGGAAGCGGAAGCTTCTCGTGGACTATTGTTAGCTATTGGGAATTTAAGCTGCTAGTGCTCTCTTCATTGAGTTTCAAGGAAAGAAGTGGGTGCACTGAGTTTAGCCTACGGGTTCACACATGGGATGAAAGTGCTAATCCCTGCTAAAAACGTTTTTAGACCCGGTCACCTGTGACAGCGGGACCCACAACGTGGTTCCACCCCTACCTACAGAGCCAATCCCGATCCCCACGTAGCTGTCCATCTCCACCGTCACGTGGACAAACCAACATATCACCCTCCCCACCGCAAAAAAGCATGGACCCTACTTCTCCCTCGCATGGGACAATTTATCAGTTCCCGCTACGCAGAAGGGGTTGATGTAAATGTGGCTTTAATCTTTTAGGTTGTGGCTGATAATTTTTGTCTTTATTTTTCGATAGGCAGCAAACAACAAATACATTGACGATGCATATGATTTTGTACTCGAAAAACCATTTCGACTTGGGGAAAACCAAGAACCAAAAAGCAGAGAAGAACGAAGTGCCCTGCTCCAAGTAGCTGCATCTTTCGGTTTTTGGCTGTTAGATTTTGGCTAAAATTACAGTGTAGTGTCTGTTAGTTTTTTCTAAGTTATTCAATTTAAAAATAAAAAAATAAGAAAAAACCGTTACATATCCATGAATAATACAAATGAATAAGGAAAAGAAGACAAAAAACTAAAAAATGAAAATAATACTAAAATTAAGAAATTGATGTGTTCCAAGTGATTAAGACCAGGCTTGTCGCTACTGATTTAATAGCAACTGTACTGATCGATACATACTGTACCACCACCTAAACAAGTACAAAGCAAGTCTTATACTATACTGGCCCAAATAACGGCCAACACCGGTCATACCGGCTTTGGTACCGATCAAATACCGGTCGGTACTGGCGGAATTGATAATATTGTCTATTGAACTATATGTTATATTTGATAGTACTACTATGTATTTACAATAATATTATAAGTGATATTTAATGTACATATAATTGAACAAATGTATATTTATAAATATATATTTATATTATTATATTGAATCTAATACGGTTCGTTGGTATGGACGGTACCAAAACTTACCATTCTAAAAAAAAAAAGATGAAACCGGCCGCTGAAGCAGAGCGCCCGCGTGCGCCTACCATTTGTGTCCATCATCCAGTGAGTCCAGTCCACTTCAGGTCCAGGTGCATGCACCTTTCACTACTCTCCTCTCCCCACCCCTCCACCTTCCTCTATAACCGCGCCTCCCCAGCCCCCCTCCCGCACCCCCCGCGCAGCGACGCGACGCTTGACCCATACGGCGAGACGCAGCGCCCTGCTCGAGTTGACCCCCGCCGCCTCCGGATTGCGAAGGGAGGGCGCCTGCCGGATCCCGCCGATCCAGCTCCCCCGGTGAGTCTCCCTCTCCCGATCTCCGCTCCAGCTTCGGTTGGTTCATACCGTGATGCTGCGCTAGGGCCTAGGGTGCTTGGATTTTCGGGACAATTTAGATATGTTTAGGAGCTCCAGCTTTGGTTTATTTATTCAACTTAAATTGCAAATTGCTACAGTTGATCCCGAAACGCAATCAGACTGTTGCGAGTCGCTTGTGTTTGGTAATTTGGTATCCTACCCAATCCAATTAGCGGGTTTGGATCCACCTGAAAATTAGACAGTGATATTGAGCAATTAGCAGATATAATTGTTTAGGAATCGATTTGCTAGTTCATACAGCTAGGCGCAAATTTTGTAATAAGCTCCTCGCCCTTGGCTCGTGCACATTCCCAGCAAGTCCCTCGCGCGCCCGATTCCTGCATTTGGTTTGGCCATTTCGTCGAACAGCTGGCAGAAGCGATGGCAGTCGCTGGGTTTGGGGTGGGAAGAGGTGGCGCGGCTCCTGGACGTGCAAATGTACTCTTGTTTGATACATTTATCCGTTGTCGTTCATTGCCAACCTGAGCTTCTGTCATTCAACATCTCGTATTCAAGACATCTCCTAACATGTTAGACAAATAAAGCACTGGAGATACAATATTTCCTTTTGTCAAAGTAGTATACAATATTTCCTCGCAAAAAAAAAGTATAGCAAAGTTCTCCCCTCCCATCCCACTCAAAGTAGAAAAGGAGATAGGCTACTTTTTGGGGGTTAAAAGATGATGCACTGGTACAAGATTAAATGTGCTAATAAATGGCCATGTAGGCAACAATTCGATCCGCGGAGAATTAGTAATGGATGGTAACAAAGTTCAGTTGTTTCACAAAATTATTAGCCTGTATCACCGCGGAGAATTGGTAATGGATGGTAATGAAGTTCAGTTGTTTCAGAAAAGTATTAGCCCGTATCCCCTTGTTCACACCTTTATGTCCATATTCAACTTTTTTATATTGTTATATTGCCGTATGGATTTGCAAAGATATTGTAGTACTAAAATAGATGTGATTTTAATTATTTACCTTTTTTGTCCTTAAGTATGGGATATTAACTATTGGTTCTTTGTTTTCAGAAAAATGTTGACAACATCATGAGATGAAAGCTATTCACATTTGATTTTGTTTAAGTACAAGGATCATTAATGTCACCAAAAGTATTTTCGTCAATGGAGGTTGAAGCTGATTTTGATGATGAGGATGCCAGTTCAAATAGTGGACTGCAGGAGCTGTGGCCAGTTGGCGAGATAGATCCAAAGAGAGCAACATTCCCTTGTTGCATTGTCTGGACTCCTCTTCCTGTAGTTTCATGGCTTGCTCCTTACATAGGGCATGTTGGAATCTGTCAGGAGGATGGGGCAGTCTTGGATTTTGCCGGTTCAAATATGGTGAGCGTGGATAATTTTGCATATGGTTCTGTTGCCAGGTACCTCCAGCTTGACAGAAAGAAGGTATGCATGATTCCAAATATTTTCATTTTCTTCTTTGGAATGAAGTATGTAATTCAAACATAGCCGATCCTCTTGTACTTGTCTATCTGAACTGCTTCTTAATATTCTCAAAAGCTATAGGATCCACACAACTAGTATAAATCCATATTTAGTTTCTTTGAGAAGAAATTTCCTGTTAGTTCTACACTCCTACGGTCCTAGGTGACATGCTCACAGTATTCTATTTGACATGTACTCCCTCTGAACACAAATGCATGTAATTTTGGACATCGACATGGTCTCAAAAGCACAACTTTGACAACTAATTTCTATTATAATATATTTATAAAACCTAATAAAATTATAATATTGTGAGAATACTTTTTGAAACAAATCTACACATGATTTTTGTGCATCTAATTTAAATATTTAAAAAGATATTGATAGTAAAAGTTTCAAAAGTTTGACTGCACCTATGTCCATAACGATATGTATGTTCCTATGTCTGTAGCTTATAAATTTATCTGTGAGGTACAAGAAATCAACCCACCTTCATTCTTTTCCATTTACATGCACGCTTCATTCTTTTTCATTTACTTGCCGTGCATGAAAGAATGTATCATGATTTACTGTTCTTTAAACACTTAATGTTTTCCAAGCTAACACCCAACTTTAGTATTCTTTAAGCAGTGGAGTATTTTACAAGCTGGTGCTTGTAAAGGTAAGCTAGGAAACATGTTCTTTCATTAAGTTGCAATATTATTTCTTTAAAATAACAATTGGATCCTGGTGGAAAATAATGCAAAAATCAAACATGTGAGCTGGAGACACTGAACCTGGGACTCCAGCCAGCTATCACAGACAGAGCATGATGGTGCGTAGGCCTAGGGAAAAGCCAAAGCTTTGTGGTATTTGCCCATTTTAGAAGTTCTGTGATCAATTACAGTTTTTGTTTTCTTTAGTAGCAGTGTTATTTACAAAGAATTTGTACAGCGTTCCATAGATTGCCCTTCAGGGGAACTTGCAGCTTCCTCTTTTGACAAAGATGGTATATATTGTTTGATTTGTTTCACATGTCACAATCTTGTTGATTTTTAACCTTTATTTTTGCAAAAATCAACTTGTGTTGTCATCTCACTGAATTTTTCAGTAGGTTCCTTTCAAATAGGTGAATTCTTCTTGACATACGATTTGTTTTGTTCATGGCCAGTGCTGCTTTCCTGTTAATCTTGCGGCACACGTATGTGAGCGGTCCTACAAGCATGCAGAAGTTGGAACAACAATCTCCTGGGATGACGCTCTGCAACTTGGCATGAGACATTTCCAGCATAAGTACTACAATCTGTTCACGTGCAACTGCCACTCATTTGTGGCAAACTGCCTGAACCGGCTTGCCTACAAAGGCTCCGTGGAGTGGAATGTTTTGAATGTGGCCGCTCTTGTTTGGTTGCATGGCCAATGGGTGGACAAAATGTCTATTGTTCGGTCGTTCTTTCCTTTCCTAACTGTGACATGCATCGGTATTTTAATGGCCGGCTGGCCTTTCCTAATAGGGATGGCAGCATTCTCTTCTCTTCTGATTGGGTGGTTTGTCTTCGCTGTATACTGCACTAAGGGTTTGGTGTGCTGATTGATTCATAGAACATTGTGGTTGAACCCCGTGAGAGATTTTATGGAAATAATCTACTGAAACCATTCGTTCTTATGATATTATTAATCTGAAACTCATTGAAAGAAAGCACCTGCTAACACTGCATCAGAATGTACAACTTACATATTATGATATCCTCTGTAGTCTGTATTGGCGAATCGGTGATCCTAGCTGCATGCGTGTCCAGTGATCCATGGGAACTTAGCTGAGTCCATTGCTATGCCATGTTATGTTACGCTTTGCCTGGTTTGGAGCTTCAAGTTGTCATATGCGTAGTTCCTTCTAAACAGTGCTTAGAGCAACTCCAGCAGTAGCCCTCAAAACAGGGTCTCTACATTTCATTTGAGGGCTCCCCCTACTTTTGAGGGCCCTGTTTTTTTACATCTGCTCCAACAGCACCTCTCAAATTTAAGCCCTCAAATCCATTCCACTGCAACTGACACATGGGACCCACTCCTCATTCTCTCCCTCTCCCCCAGTCTAACTCCAACGCCGGGAAACCCACGACGCCACGTCCCAGACAATCCGATCTCCAAGACCGACAAACTTCCACCTCAAACCCCACCAGCCTCACTCTCCGGCGGTCGGCGGAGCGCCAAGCCGCCGGCGGCCGCCACCGCGTGTCCCACGCCTCGCCATGTACGGCTCCTACTCCGCCACCGCCTTCGCCCTGAGGGCCGCGAAGCCGTCCTTCCACGCCCATTCCTCCTACCTCCCTTCCCACCACGACGACGGCCGCGACGGCCACCACCACGAGCTGCTCCCGCTGAATCCTCGCCTCACTCCCCGCTTTCTGCTCGACGGCTACCTCCTCCGCCACTCGGCTTACCTCCTCCTCCTCTCCGCCCGGCTGCGCCCTCCGCCCCCGCCGCATCCGCCCCACTGCTGCCGCCGGCGAGTGGCCGCCCGCTGCTGCTCAAGCGGCGGCGGAAGATCGGTTCTTGGACACGATTCTTGGCGATTGGAGGCGCGCGGGTGTCGATGCTGCGGGCACGGCACTGGAAGGTCGGATCTTGCAGTGGAGGGGGCGGAGGTGGCGGTGGAGGGGGTGGAGGCGCTGGGGAAGGGGACGGTGGGGAAGGCGGGGAGTCAGGGGCGGAGGCGGCGGAGGCGCCGGGGAAGGGGGCGGTGGGGAAGCCGGGCGCGGTGGGGGCGGCGGGGGAGGCGGGGACGGCAGGGGAGGGGGCGGCGGTGGGGGAAGGAGCAAGGAGGGAGGCGGACTGGCAGAGTGGGAGGGAGGGGGATGGGCGGAGGGGGGGAATTTCACCAGCGGGAAAAAAACCGAAAAATGAGAGCCAGAGGAGGGCCCCTAGGAATGAGGGCTGAAGGGGGGATTTGAGGGGCTCCTCAAATTTGAGGGCTCTAGTAGGGGCCCTGCTGGACCTCTATTTTTGCCTCAAGCCCTCAAATATGAGGTTTGAGGGCTCAAGTAGGGGCCCTGCTGGAGTTGCTCTTAGAGAACTCCAGCAGGGTCCCTACTTGAGCCCTCATCCTACTTTTGAGGGACGAGGGACAAAAAACTCACTCCAGCAGGGCCCCTACTTGAGCCCTCAAAAGTAGGGGGTCCTCAAATCTCCCCCTCGAGCCCTTATTCCTGGGGGGTCTGGAGGGAGCTCCTACTTTTGAAGGCTCAAGTAGGGGCTCTGCTGGAGTGAGTTTTTTTGCCCCTCGGCCCTCAAAAGTAGGATGAGGATGAGGCTGGGTCCTATGTGTCATCCCCTTTAAGAATGAATTTGAGGGTCCTGTTTTGAGGGCTCCTGCTGGAGTGTAGCCCAAAAACAGTGCCCTCAAAAATAGGGAGAGCTCTCAAATAAAAAGTAGGGGCCCTGTTTTGAGGGCTACTGCTGGAGAGCAACTCCAGCAGGACCCCTACTTGAGCTCTTATCCTACTTTTGAGGGCCGAGGGGCAAAAAAACTCACTCCAGCAGGGCCCCTACTTGAGCCCTCAAAAGTAGAGGGCCCTCAAATCTCCCCCTCGAGCCTTCATTCCTGGGGGGTCTGGAGAGAGCCCCTACTTTTGAGGGCTCAAGAAGGGGCCCTGCTGGAGTGAGTTTTTTGCCCCTCGGCCCTCAAAAGTAGGATGAGGATGAGGGTGGGTCCTATGTGTCATCCCCTCTAAGAATGAATTTGAGGGTTCTGTTTTAAAGGCTCCTGCTGGAGTGTAGCCCAAAAAATAGAGCACTCAAAAGTAGGAAGAGAAGCTGAGTCTCTAAGAGCAACTCCAGCAAAAGTATAGAGTCCAAGATCGTTGCGTCTCGTCAAAGTTCAGCAGAGAGGAGCTGAGAAAGTGTCATGTGATTTCTTATCGTCGGATCCCCTACTCCATCCCAAGTTTCGTCCAACCTCTGGGACATGGGAGCCCGTAGCGGGCTTGACCGCCCCACTTCGCGCAAAACAATCAGAAGTGAGAGGCAGGCTAGTGGTAGTGCTACAGTAGTGCGGCGACCGTACGGCAGGGGAGTGTGCATGTTAAGTGAGCGTTTCTTTCACGAGGCAGACGAAGCTTGATCGGTGTTTCATTTTATTGGGCAATGACAACCAGAGGGAGGAGCCAGGAATTTAGACTTCGGGAGTTCAGATGAACTATACAGCGTAATTATATAATGTAACTAGCTGAATGTCCGTGCGCTGCTACATATTTTTAAAAGAAACTCATAGGTGGTAAAAAAAATTTAAAATATGCATACAAACAGGTTCTAAAAGTTTTTAAATCCGTAACAACACACGGGCATTCAACTAATGCAGATCAATTGTCAAAAGGTAAGAGGAATCAAGTGCATAATTCAAATGATGATGAGTTAATTTTCATGCGCCCAGAGATGGACTTGAGGACGCACCCCTACATGTACTCGTTCGCGTCGGCCCCGGCGGCACGCATCTCCGTGAACCCATCCGCGACCGCGCTGCCCGCCTCGCCACGGCCCCGACGGACGTGCCCGTGGAGGAGTGCGTTCCACGAGAAGGCGCTGGCCCGGGGCAAGCCGTCGAGCACCTGGCGTGCGTCCTCCGCGGCGCCGAGCGCGAGGTAGAGCTTGACGAGCCTGGCGAGCAGGAACTCGTTGGAGTCGAGGCCGTGGACGCGGAGGTGGGTGTGGATCTGGCAGGCGTGGGCAAGGGAGCGGCAGGCGGAGAGGAGCGCAGCGAAGGCGGAGGGGTTGGCCGAGACGCTGCGGTGGGAGAGGTGGTCGAGGAGCGAGAGCGCGGACGGGAGGCTGGCGCCACGACCATGCCGTGGAGGCTGGCAGCGTCTTGCTGGCTCAGGAAGAGACCCTGCGGGGCCGAGGAGAGGGAGAGGAGGGCACGGAGGGAGGGTTTTTGGAGGGAGTAGGTAGAGAGGAGGAAGAGGAGCAGTTCTTGGAGCGCCTCGGGGGCGGTGACGAGGTTGCTGCCGGACAGCGCGGCGTAGATGAGGCACGGGTGAGAAGCCGTGGCGCAGGCCGGGGAGTAGAAGGCAACGGCACGGCAGGAGGGGCAGGGGGCGTGGGGAGGTGAAGCAGAGAGGGAGCGGAAGCAAGCGGAGCAAGAGGGGAAGGAGGCGAGAGAGGCCGGGTAGAAGAGGAGGTGGGAGATGTTGGTGGAAGTAGAGAGCAGGAGTAGTTAAATATGAGAGAGATGGGGATGTTAGATGGATGGTCAAGATTTCAGTTTCGGATCAGACGGTTGAGAAGGGAGGAAGGAGAATGCATCAACCACTAACTCAAACTTATTAAATAGTAAAGATTATATTTGATGAGAGAGGTGAAATAGCTCTAATGTTACTAGAATTATCTAAAAATCAAAGGACTATAACAGGAATTTTAAGATCACAAACTCTCCCTCCGCCTGCCGCGCAGCAAAACTGCTCATCGCTCATTTACAAACGAAATCAGCCAACCAACCCTCTGCAGAACTCGTACTCCTTTGCTCTTTTTGCACGCGGTAGTGTGGAACATTTGTTCTTTTTTTTTTCTTTTGTTTCCTGGATACTGCACTGCTGGCTTGAGGAACTCCTCCCCGTTTGATTTGTTAGGGCCGGGGATCGGGGCACTTGACCCTCTCCTCTCTCGACGCCGCCATCCCCGGCGAGGCTGGTGAGCTCTCGGCCCCCCTGCCCCGCCTCGTTGCTTTTTTTACGGTGATTGGGTGAAACTCTTATTGTTTGCGGCGTTGTTTTTTGATGCAGCGTTCACGCCGGAGCAGAAGGCCAACCTCGTGGAGTCGCTTAAGGTATTGCGATTTTTTTTTCTCCTGTGATCGGTTTTTGGTGTGTTCAGCTGGGTTTCGGGGGGTTTGTCTCTGTTATTTGATTCGACGATGCGTCTGTGGAGAACAAGCTGCAGGGGTTAGCGGCGCCGCACATGGACGTGCTCGAGAGCCTCGCGCCCAAGGTCAGGAAGCGCGTCGAGGCGCTGAAGGATATTCAGGTAACAGAAACACTTAAACATTATGTTGCTGAAGGCTAGAGTTTCGTGGTGGTGATATTTGTGGCATGATTTGATTGGTGCTGTCTTGTATGCTTTGGACTCAGTAACTGCATCTTGCTGGATCGGGTGCTTCGTTCTTCATGGTTTTGTATCATAAGAAAGTAAATATGCAAGATATTAGATACATGCTTTTAGTTTCTAGTTTTTTACAACTTGATACGCCGGTATGTTCTCGCATTATGCTCAAATCCATCAGCTTTTAATTTCGTTTAGTCGATTGTCTCTGCTATATTTAGTTACCCTCTTCATTCCAAATGTGCTAATTTCAAAACTGTAAAAAGCTTGGTAGAAAGCGGGACGTGCCCCAAATATCATTCCATGTCTTTTGAAGTTCTCGTTTGGATAGAAGTTGTTTACATTGATGGTTATTCACTCCGTAAATAAGTCGGTACTGATTATATAGGAATCCTACTCTAGAAGAAAAGGCTACATCAGTAAAAAAAATTATTTTTGATAGCCCTGACCTGCCTGGTCTTGTAGACAGATGAACCATAAATCATGCAAGGATATGCTGTAGTTGGAGACTTGGAACACCTGATAAGGCCATACCGGCTATGGTTTAATTCAATTGATACTGTTGATGATTGCGAAGTGTATGCTCCTATTTGCAATGCTTCTGAATTCATTGGACTTTAGGTTTCTATATTCTTTAAATATACTGAAGAGTTTGTGTAAAGCTATATGTAATGGTAAATCACATGAAATGTGAAGTGCTAGTGTACATTGTCCAAAATGGAATATCCCAGTTATGCCTTGTCGATTTCTGATCTATGCTTGCATTTTTCAGAGCCAAGTAGCCAACATGATGAACTTGAAGCAAAGTTCTTTGAGGAAAGACTTGCTTTAGAAGCCAAATATCAGAAGATTTATGAACCACTCTACTCAAAGGTATAGCACATATTTCATCACGGTCATTGGTGAATTTTGTGTTGTAATGTATGCCGATTTGGTCTTCCCCACTCTATTTGTTTCCCTCCAAACAGATTTCCATGCTCCTTGTACATGCATCACTTTTGTAGAGAAACTCATCTTGAATTATCACAAACAAGTACAGCTGCTACAATAGCAGTGTTATTCAATTAGCATAGTTAAACATAGGATGTTTATTTTAGTTTCTGTAATCCACATAATGTAACAGCAACCTGTCTGCAATGTTGCAGATGTTCTGTTTAAATGAGCTGTGCTGTATAATATGGCTTTGTTGTTCTTGAAAAATTGCAGCGTTGCGAAATTGTTACTGGTGTGGTTGAGGTAGAGGGCATCATACAAGGTGGGGATGGGACCTCTGCAGAGCAGAACGGTGATATATTTTTTATTCATACAATATTTTTGGGCATGTCTAGGGTTTGTAACATCCCAAATTTCACCTTCTTTAAAAATTTAATTTCAAATTAATTATTTCAAATATTTGGATTTTCTGCGTAATCCTGGAAATTACTCACAGTTCCCAATTCCGATACAAATTCAAATTCAAACTTCCAAAATTCAAAATCCGAGTCCAAAATCTAAAAAATAATTTCTTTCTTGTGTGCCAAGCCCATTTTCTTTTTCCTTGAGCCTAGCCCAATTACTTCCGGCCTAGGCCCATTCTTTTTCTTTTCCCCTTTTATTTTCTTTTCTTCCTTTCTCTCTCTTCTTCCTTCCTGTCTGCTTCTCTATTCGGCTGAACAGCTAGCGTCAGGGCAACTGAGCACTGCCGGCCGCCCAGGCCATTGAACCAAGCCGCTCTTCCCCATTGTGCATGCATGAAGAACATCACTAATTGCGCTCACAATCAATTCCTTTCTGTTTCCTTGCCATTTATTCCTCTGTTTCTTGTTCGCCAGTTTCCAAAAATTGAATACTGAAGAAACTGTCTCCACGACGACCGTCGACCCTGTGTCGGTTTCCCCATCGCCCAAGTCTTCAAATTGGAGCCTTGTGACTGCATTTCCTCGCTTCACAACTTCCTCAAAACACTCCCAAGGTCTCGTGCACCGTCTTCGCCATGAGCCCGTCGTTCCTGAAATCGACTGTCGCCCCTACTCGCGTTCCGACCACACCGGTGAAATTTTTCAAAATCCATTCATGTCATATCGTGTTCTCAAGTCTCATCAACCTTCATCTCAAATTAATTTGGTTTTTATGCAAGGAATCGCCGTGAATCAAGTTTTCCCCAAAACCGGCTGCAATCCCCTCTCGTCGTCAATTCGTCATCTTTGGTGAGCCAAATTTCAATTCCTTACTCCTACACCATCTCCACCACCTCCCCTACGTGTGCCATGCATCAATTCACCCAATGCGTCACCAAGGAGAGCTGTCATCGGTGCCACCTCATTTGCCATCATCGGTCACTGTCGCAAGCCAACTTCGGCCATCCTCTGGCCAGGCCGACCCCATCAGTGCAAACTGTCACCGGACGTCGCCGAAGGGCCGCCGTTGCTGTGCAGCCCGCGCTGCCTATCGCTCCATGTGCCACTGTCGCCAGATCCCGTTGGCCGCGCCGTTGACGACCATGTCTTCCCCAAGGAGCCCTCGACCCATTTTGGGCCTTGACCGCGCTGTTGTTTGCTAACGCCCACCGCCGCTAAAGCCGCCTATGCCTCCCCTGAGCTTCTCTGTTTCTTTTTTCAAAGCTCATCTATTCCTTCTCTTGAGTTTATGACAGTAGGGGCCCACTTGTCATCCTCCATATATCCAAAAATCAGGCATAAAAGAGGATTGTAGGAAATATTCCCTCATTTCTCTTTTTTTAGAATTTATCTCCAAATAAAGTGATTCAAATTCCTTAATTCATCTAAATTCATAATCTACATTTCGGTACCTATTTTGTATTTTTCTGATTTTATTTGTTTATTTTTTGCGTTCTCTTTTTACACGTAGTGTTCGATGCAGTTGAAGATATTCTCTACTAGCAGGAGCAAGTCCCAGCAACTGTCAACGAAGGAAAATATTCTTTGATCATGTTGTACCCATGTTTATAAAATATATTTTACTGTTTTGAATTTATAATGCATTTCTATTTCACATAAAATGATGACTTTTATCTTAAGGTTGTTTGTTAATCCGATGTTGATTATAACCTCATTTGATGTTGATATCCATGTATCATTGTCATCTTAGGTCATTCTTGTCTCATTATTGAGATTATAATAACTAACTGGCTTGTCTAAGCAATGCTACTGTTTTGAAATATGAAATTAATCAAACAGTTATATAGCCTTAATACTGATATAAGAAAGGTGATAATGATACATGGATATTAACATTAATTGAGGGTTTAATTAACATCGAATTAACAAAAAACCCTAAAATGGAAGTTATCATGTTATGTGACATAGCAATGCATTTAAATTTTAAAACAGTAAAATAAATTTTATAAACATGGGTACAAATGACCAAGGAAGACTTATCTTCATTGACGGTGGCTGGTGCTTCCTTCTACTAGTCGGAAAAAATCTTCAACTGCGTCGGACTCTATGCGCAAAATGAGAATGCAAAAAATAAATTCAAATAAAATCAAGAAAAATACAAAATAGGCACTGGAAGGTAGATTAGGAATTTAGATGAATTTAGGAATTTGAATCACTCGATTTGGAGTTCGGATGATGGAGAACGAATTATCAGAAGTTCTAACAAGAGATAAATTTTGGAAAAAAGATATGAGGGAATATTCCCTAGAATCTTCTTTTATGGTTGATTTTTGAAACTATGGAGGATGACAAGTGGGCCCTTGCTCTCATAGACTCGAGAAGGAATAGAAGAGCTTTGAAGGAAGAAACAGATGAGCTCTAGGAGAGGCTCTAGCGGCGGCGCGGCCAAGGCCCAAAGTGGGTCGAGGGCTCCTCGGGGAAGACATGGCCAATGGCGGCGCATGGAGTGATGGGTTGCACGGCAACAACGGCCCTTTGGTGACGGTTTACGCGAGCACAGGCACAACTTCTGCACAGGGAACACTCCGATGGGGTCGGCTTGGCCGTAGTTGGCTTGCGACGGCGGTGACTGGCGATGACAAATGAGGTGGCACCGGCAATGACTCTCCTCGGTGATGCATTGGGCAAATTGATGCATGGCACATGTAGGGGAGATGGTGTAGGAGCGAGGAATTGAAATTTGGCTCACCGGAGATGACTAATCGATGGTGAAATGTGATTTCGGCCGGTTTTGGGAAAAACTTAATTCACGACGATTCCCTGCACGAAAACCACATTAATTTGAGATGATGGTTGATGAGACTTGGGAACACAATATGACGCGAATGAATTTTGAAAAACTTCACCGGAGTGGTTGGAACGTGTGTCGGGGCGAGGGTCGGCGACGGTGCACGAGAGCTCAGGAGAGTTTGAGGGAGTGGTGAAGGGGTTGAGAGAGGTCACAAGGTTCGTATTCAAAGACTCGGTGGAGATGGATACTGACACGGAATGAATGGTGTCAGTTTTGGCTTTGATTTGGAAACTGAAGAAATAAATGGAAATGGAAGGAATAAATGGCAAGGAAACGGAAAGGGATTGATTGCAGGCACAATTAATGACATTCTTCATGCAGGCCCGAAGGGGAAGGGTGGCTCGGTTCAATGGCCTGGGCGGCTGGCGGTGTTCAGTTACCCTGGCATTGGCTGTTCAGTCGAACAGAGAAGCAACCAGGAAAGGAAGTATAGAGAGAAAGGAAAGGAAAGGAAAGGAAAAGGAAAAAGAATGGGCTAGGGTTGGAAGAAATTGGGCTATGCCAAGGAAAAAAGAAAATAGCTTGGCCTAGAAGAGAGAAATTATGTTCAGATTTTGGAAATTTGAATTTCGGATTTCGGATTGGAATCGGGAATTGAGATTAATTTCCAGGATTACACAGAAAATCCATCCAAATATTTGAAATTAAATTTTTACAGAAGGCGAGAATTTGGGATGTTATAGGTTAGTGGTAAAACAAAATTGATTATTTCTAGAACTTTGTTCTTAATGCTTTCCTCCAGAGAAAAAGGGTGTTCCAGATTTCTGGCTTAATGCAATGAAGAACAATGAAATCCTGGCCGAGGAGGTGAGGCCATACTATTTTGTAGATTTGTGCTTTCGTGAGCTGCCAATGTTTGATGTTCATACTAGAACTTTAGTCTGTTTATTTGTGAACTGCATTTATTTCCTTGTTGCCAATGCTTCTTTTAGTGAAGCACTCGTTTTCTTCTTGAGTTTAGATCCAGGAGAGGGATGAAGAAACTTTAAAGTACCTCAAGGACATCAAATGGTGCAGAATTGATTATCCAAAGGGTTTCAAGATTGAATTTTTCTTCGGTACCAATCCCTTGTTCAAAAATTCTGTGCTGACTAAAACATATCACATGATTGATGAAGATGAACCCATTCTAGAGAAAGCAATTGGGTATGTGATCATTTTGTACCTGCAAAGTTCTATTTTGTTGTTGAGCAAAAATGATTTCATCAGCATCTCATATTTGGCAAACTGCTTTATTTTTCAGGACTGAAATTGAATGGCATTCAGGAAAGTGTCTTGACGCAAAACCTATCACAAAGACTGAAGATTGCGAGAGCTTCTTTAACTTCTTCAATCCCCCTCAAGTTCCTAGTTGTTGCTATTCACTGTAATTGCAGTCAATATCTGGCTCTTGTACTTTCCAATCAAGAAGACATCATCCACGCAAAGCAACGGACGGCAGTGCCTGTATGGATCGATGTATACATCAAAAGTGAAGAATGCTTACTTAAGTATCATCTTCCCAAGGAACCGCTTCAAGGCTTGTCCTAGAATACAAACATGGGTTCCAGCATTCCTTTGTTGTATGATTTAGAGTAGACCGGGAAGGCTGCGATAAAAATCTTTGAACGTATTGAACCTTGCTTCAAGTGCCTTCTACTTCGCCCTCCAAGCGTTAGCATAGCTTATTGTATAATGGAACCTCTGCTCTACCGTAAAAATAATGAAATACGGCTCAAAATCTAGGTTGTCCATAATCTCTCCATATATGACATTTGCAACAAAGCCTGAAGACATTTTATGGGATTGCATGTACTCTGTCGCCATGCAAGTGTGTGGAACGACTATGGAGCACTTCCAATAGGTGTCCCACAAAGGTTGGTACACACGTACTTGTCAAGGGCATCCCTCTATATCACACTTCATGTCATACACACATGGGCTGGACTTCACTACCTTGCATGTCCTTCTGAGTGACACTGCCCAAAACTTGACTGCTTCCTGCACCTCCTCCTTACTTTTATAAAATGACTTCCAAGCCACCCGCTCACCTTCACTCGCTACTAATTTGTTGAATTGGTGTATGTTACACTTTGACAGAATGGCCTGATCACCTCTACCTTGTTCATCACCTCTACCTTGTTCATCATCAGAACCTTCATCACCTGACATTGCTTCATACTCACAGTCTTCTAGCTATATCCATTCCACCAAGGTTTCGATCTCCTCACTTTCATTTGCAATTCCCATGGGTTCCTATGCCTCAGCCATAGGAAGGTCTCAGCTTCAACTAAGGCCCCGTTTGGCACAGCTCCACCACCGGCTCCTGAAGCTGTTTGGAGCTGTTTTGTGCCAAACGGGGTACAACAAAATAGCTCCACCCAAGGAGTCCCTTAAAACCTGCTGAGACAAAAGTAGCTCCTTGGGTGGAGCTGAAAAAAGTAGCTTCACCCAGCTCCACTTGTGAAGTAAAAAAAAAACAGCTCCACTTATGAAGTGGAGCCGTGCCAAACGGGGCCTAAGTCTGTGCTACCTCCCCCTTCTTTACTCAAACAATATGGGGCACTTTGGGTAGACTCCCCAACTTCTTCAGCATTACCACTTATACCATCTTCCAACGTCACATAACTTGGAAGGACTTCTCAGGTATGGGCCAGCAAGACTAGCGGCTATCCAAGCTCCTTTGCCAATCTCACATATGAGCTCCATGAATTTTGTTCTTTTAATTCCACTAACTCCCAGTACGTGTGTTGTCCTGCTCGGGTAGCAATGCCATGCAACTTCAGGTCGTGCAACACATGATCCAGCAAGAATTAATGGTA
This sequence comes from Dendrocalamus latiflorus, assembly GCA_017311315.1. NCBI lineage: Eukaryota > Viridiplantae > Streptophyta > Magnoliopsida > Poales > Poaceae > Dendrocalamus > Dendrocalamus latiflorus. The sequence goes on along the minus strand of CM029665.1, from coordinate 19,625,403 downwards.
CAACCATCTCATAACAGTGCCCCATAGACACTGCTCTGTATTTGAAAGACTGCCTTCATAGATGGGAAATCATGCTAATCGATTCATTCTACACCCATTCGTGGAACTCCTTCTCCATAGTGTATTTTGAAAGCTACTTGTTCAGTCATACATAGCAATCAATTTGATAACTAATCTGATGTTAATGACAGCTCCTTATTTGATTAAATAACGTGAAATAGACACAATAATAAATTCGCTAGTCACCAATAAACTTACATAGAAGAGGATTTTCCTAACATACAACACCCTAAAGAAAGATAACCAACAGTATATGTCTTGTAAAAATATAAATTACCATGCATGCTTTATCTATGTAGCACACATAGTTAAAATGGATCCTATAGATATTCTACTCTCCATGTTCCAAATAGACTTAACTAGCAGATCTAATATTTTAAAACTAATCGATGCGCTATAACTTACGACTACGAAAAATTAATAGTTATACAAGAATTCATCCTACATAGACTACCCTAAATAACTACATATTTACAACCGCATTGTTTACACATCTATTCACTATCCAATATAACTATATATCTAATCATTTTATTTGCTAACCTACCACAGTTTCAAAATAAAATCTATAAAAAGGGGGAAATTTCACCTCTCAATGCAGAATTCACTCCTCCCGCCCTCTTCTCCTCCTCTTCCCCTCTCCTATCTTCTCTTATCTCCTCCCCCCTCTTTCTCTTGTCTACCAAATTCTTATAAATTTCAGCACTTTTTTCCCTTAAATAGACTAGTCTCTGTCGCTATTTTATATGGCGATAGAGGTTGCGGGGTCTCTGTCACCATTTCAATTGACAATTGGTTCTTCTGCCGCCAATTAAAATGGCACCCATTCATGTGAGTTGGGGGTATGCCATCCAGTAGCGCGTCACTTGAAACACTATTAGTACAGCAGCGCATCACTAATAGCATCACTTGAAACATCCGGCCGCCAAGTAAGTGTGATGCTATTTACTTCTGTTTGCGGAGTGAGTTGGGGGTATGTCATCCAATGAGATTATTTTGAGGGGGCTTGTTGTTTAAAATTTTTAGAAGCTTTGTTTATTATACTAGTCAAATAAATCAACAAGTCTAAGCCATTGAAATTAAATAATTTGTAGAGCTCTCTTTATCATATTTACTCATATACTATGTAACTTTGATTATAACTAGTTATAATTAATTTGTTATACTTGAACTAAAATATGACATGGCGGAATACTTTATAGATTGTTTATAAATAGTACTCTACGATGTTCATCGAAAATGATTAGCTTGATTGTGACTCTTATTTTAAATTTTGTCTATGAGGCTCGCATGTTTCATATTGTAACCATTTTGTGATCATCCAATTTGGCATGTTATAAAAAAATGAGAAAAAGACAATTGAAAAGATGTATACTTTAAGCATGCCATGGTACATAAAAAGAAAAAGCCATAAAAAGTGCACAAATAAAAAGAAGTATGTTTCAAGCATGCCACCATCTAAAACAAGTATGTTACAAGCATTCCATTATGAAAAAAAAATATGCTACAAGCATACCACATGCTTATGAATTGAGTGTGAAGCAACAGGTTGCTACATGAGACTGCTAGCTCATCTAGATTTAAACTTTGCTTCACTTTTAGGCTTTGACTTTTCGTTATAATATCTCATTGTACTCTTTATAATTGGTTTGGTCATTGTTGAGATGCCTGTTATTAATATAAATTGCTTAATCATGCTCAAAACTAGTTTTGACATTGCTATATGATATATGACTTTATATGATCTAGATAGTTCTACTCAAAAATATGGCTTGGTTGCTTTATTAAATCAATGCACAGTGACTTGTATAATCTACAAAGTTTCTTGATTTTTACTCTCATTACTCTTTCGTAGAATTATTCTTTCTTTGAAGTTTCTTGATGATTACATTGTCAAAGGGGGGAAAATTAGAGAGAATGGAGAGATATTGGAGAAATTTGCTAAAATTGATTCTCTTGTGTTGAGGGGGAGAGTTTTCGAAGAGATTTGAGATTGTAGCTTAAAATACTTTTTTGGCTTCAGTTCTTCTTTTATATCTATTTGAAGCTAATTCATCATGCTATCTTAAGGTGTTGTCAATGAATTCATCAAGAGGGAGATTGTTAGACCATGTGGCTCGATCTAGGATATTTTGGTGATGAATAATTGACAATGGTTAATTTATGATGAATATTTGATAACACTGTTTATTGATGTTATGTGAGGCATGTGGCGTGTGCGGACTGATGTTGGTCAAGTTAAAATAAACTTGTGCCCGAAAAATATTATTTGGTCTTTGCATGTGCAAGTTGAGCATGGAGGCAATCATGGTCAATGACGAGGTGGACCGGGACTAGGATGGGAGATCCAAGGTTCGGACGGTCAAGGAGGTCACGAGATGGTCGGGCTCATGCTTGAGGCGCATGGAGATTAGAGATATATGATACGTGTTGGAGCTACGTAGGTGTGGTCTGGAGGCTACAACACGTAATAGATGATGCGTGGAGAAGCTACGGGAGGTGCGGTCCTAGAGGCTTCGACACGTGATAAGTTAGAAAAGTTGGAATTTTGGAAAACCCCATGTTAGAAAGGGTTTCGGATCCCTTTGCTGTTGGAATTGGATTAGAACTCATGGGCTTAGGCTCAGTCCATGTTTTTGGCCCTAGACTATAAATAGAGATGGGGTTAGGGGCTAACCTCGCGGCTTTTGCAGAAGCTAATTTCATGCTAGGGTTTAGGGGTGCTTGGAGGGCACTTTGTAGCCACCATGATTCAGAAATAAAATAATAGATCTATTCCGAAAAAAATTCCGACGTGTGTTTCGCTTCGCATCTTCTTAAGGCCAACGTCGATGTCGTCTCGTTCCGCACGCGAGAAATAGCAGCCCGTTTCATTGGCGGCCGTGACGCGAAGAAAGAAAAAAGGATGTGCAGTTCCTGTGGTTTTTGAATAAAAGTTTGTGAGTTTTTTAATTCACATATATTATTCTTTTTCTTTGTTTGGTAATTTCTAAACCTTCTTCATGCATTGATATCTATCTATGTTTTTTTACTTACATACATGAGTTAATATTAATTAAAAAAAATTGATTCTGTGATTGAGGGTTAAGCGTATCGTTTCCGTCTGTTGTTATCTAGCGAAGGTTTTTTCGGTGCTACAGTACATCACTACAGTACATTGCTACATTATCGAACAGTAATTGCTACAGTGCCAAACAGTACTGCTACAATATAATCAAAAAAATTTGTACTATTTTTTGTTATTTCTATTTTTTCAGATTGAACGATTAGAAGACAGAAAATTTGAGAAAAAACTTCTGCTGGGAATTACAATCATCCACTCCCCTCTGATTGCCATCGATGATCTTACAAGTGGTATCAGAGTAGGTTACAATGGCATCAGATCGGGATCGGTTTTCAGGTAAACCACCGTTTTTTAATGGATCAAACTATCTCTATTGGAAAAGACACATAGAGGTCTTTTTCTTCAAGCACAAGGTAATTCTATCTGGCAAAAAATTGAAAATATATATGAAGTTCCTTCTATTGTTACAATTGAAAATTCCTTTGATGTTGAAGCTAATGCTAAGGCTAGAAATATCTTGTTGCAAGGTTTAAGTAGAAACGAGTTTGTCAAAATTGTTCACCTTAAATCTGCAAATAAAATTTAGATCACTCTAGCGGATTATCATGAAGGATCTAAATCTGTCAAAGGTGTACGTCAGAATCAATTCAAGAAAGAGTATTCTAAATTTAAGATGAAATCTGGAGAATCAGTGGATACTCTTTTTGATCGCTTCAATAAAATTGTTAGTGATTTGCTATATGTAGATTTCACATATTCTGATTCTGACAGTGCCTGCCAAATTTTAAATGCTTTGGGTATGTCTGTTTGGAATGTGTCAGTCACTACTATTAATCATTCTGTTAATATGGAAACACTCATTTTGAATGATCTTTATTCTAAGATAAAAACACATGAGATTAATGTTTTGGCCAGGATAAACAAGCTTAATTCTTCTGACTTAGTGACTAACCAAGCTGACAATTCTTCTAGTTCTTCTATTGTTTCTTTGTCTGCATTGTGCTATATTTTAGATGAATAATTAGAGAAAATTCCAGAAGAGCAGTTTGTACTTCTCTCCAACATGGTGACCAAGGCAATTAACAATATCAGATCAAGATGGAAAACAGTCTAATCAGATTCTATGAATGTGGTGAGCTAAGCCATATTAAGATGAATTGCCCCAAACTGAGGAGCAAGGAGATTAAGGATGACAAGACTCCAACTTGTCGCTCTCAAATCAAGATTGATCCAAACAAGAAGCACAATTATTGTAGGGCAGTCAACAAGATAATTTTAGCACTTGGTGATATTGTTTTGAGTGATGATGATCCTGAAAGCGACGATGAGAGTAATGGTAAGAAGGCAAAAGAAGTTGTCTTCACAAGGATGTGTTTTATGGCCAACAGCGAGCAGCTTAACGATAATGATCTTTATAGTGATCCTGATGAGGTAAAACTTTCTTATACTGATTTATCTCGTGCTGTACTTAGATTGATAGAAGGGCTCAAAAAGTATAAAAATAAAATTAAAAATCATGATTTTATTGTTAAGAGTTTAAATTCTGAAATCAATAGACTTAGAGCCTCTATTTCTAATGATAAATCTTGTGAATCTTGTCAAATTTTACATACTGAGTTTGAGTCTGCTTGAATAATTAATGCATCAAACCTAGTTCAACTTAGTGATGCAACTGCTAAACTTGATCAAATAAGATTGACACATGACTTTTGTGATAAAAAGTTAAAACTTGTAAATGATGAAATTGAAAAACTCAAGTTTAGCTCTTCTACATGTTTAAAGTCAAGTATTTCAAGTGCTCAATCTAAAATTTGCTCTAATTGTGAACTGCTAAAAATTATACTTAATTCATTACAAGAAACAATTCAACAGATGTTTTATCATAAGATATCTTCTTGCTCTAATTGTTCTAAGTTTAACACTGAAATAGAAGTTTTAACTAGACAACTAATGATTTTGCTGAAAAAGAAAGATTGGCTCAGTTTAGTGCATCTAAGAATCTTGTGAATAAACTTGTTAAATGCACAACGTGTCCCACTTTGGCTAAAGAAAATGAGTACCTTAGAACACTTTAAAGAGATTCTCTTTTGACAAGAAAATTTTGAATATGATTCTTGACAAGTCAAAAATAAGTGATATCAGAGTCCGGTTCTAACATCTCTGGCCCAATGGACACTAGTTTATGAATGCCTGATAGACTATGACCTTGAGAGACCGTCGGTGTACGGTGAAGGGGTCCTGAGGGATCGTTGGTGTACGGTGAAGGGACGATAAAGGGCTGAGAGACACCAATGTGTGAAGGGGAAGATTGTTGGAATAATCACACATTGATTGTGGAAGGATAAGCGATCTAACTTAAAAGTAGAGAAGTCTCTTATCTCACTGGCTAGCTTTTGAGATGAGAAAACCTTTACGATCCAACACAACATTTGTTGTATTTCAGATAGTAAGTGCTGCTTTGCATCTGTATGTCAAATAGGGATTCGTTGGCTCGGCTTCCATCCCCAAATATTGCTCCACCCATTCTCAACTAGACATACCAGCCTTAAGAAAGAGAAGCTCGCAGCACAGTACGACCATGCAACGCACAAGATGTGAAACCTTTGGACCTATCTACCAGTTTCAGTCGACAAAAACATGTTGATTGGGACTACGATGCGGACGCACATGACTGCGAGACATCTGTCCGATTGTACGTCGGTGTGCAGAGGGTGCGCGCGAGCCAGTGTTCTTTTTTAGCCATTTCTGCGCAGCTTTGCTCCTTTTAGCCGAGGTGAATACAAAGGTAGAGCAAGGAATATGCTACCGTACTGAACTACCACTTCCACTTTGAACCGTCCATGGCTACGAAACAACCAACACTAGCAACACACAAGACTTTCTTAACTGCCTAGGCTTTGATTAAGCTTCAGGATTGCTATTTATATTGACGTGACAGCTGAGACTACGATTACTTTAGTATTAGTTGCATTACAAAACTGCAGAACAACCGGCACAGGATCTCACCTCCCAGATTTGTCTTGGAAATCTTGTACGCTATGCTAGCCATGGAAGAAACTAGCCCCAAGGCATGTTAGCCTATTTGATATAGCTGCGGCTTATGATTTTTAACTGAAATTTTTGAATTTTAGCTGTTTACGATAAAGATTATGGAGAGAGATACTCGCTTGTGATTTTAGTTGATATAGATATTAAGTTTTTAACGTGTACTACAATTAACTTGTAGATCTTATTTTGAGAAATTACTTTGTTTAAAAGTTAGTTACTATAATAAAAAATCAAAAGTTGTTTTTAGAAGCCGTAAACAACAGGGGCGTAGTTGTTAACTCCCGTACGAAGACTTCCTGGTCCGACGTATGCTGGGCAAGAAACACACATGGGCGAAGCCAATTTGGTGTTCGTTGCAGAGTATGCTCAAGCTGTCGAGCACAAGCTCACATAACCATATGAAGGCGACCAGTTTGGACGCAGCATCATTTGGGTCGGGGCAACAACGATGGGATCGCAGTCAAATTTTTGTGGCTGCTAAAATTTTTAAGATGGCTTTATGTGACTGATTTAGTACTCCCCCGTGGACCATCCTTTCCTAGGTCTAGGTTGTTGTTTCCCCGGGACACTCAAATTCTTGCATATTTGTTTACGAATTAAGAGGAGGGGCCAGCAAGAAACTTTCTTCCAGAAAATGATATCAGAATTGCCAAAATACTTCTATAAGACAGTCTTAACTATGATTGCACAATTGCACTTTGCAATATCCAATCAGGAACAGATTTTTAGCTGTGATTGCATTTTTGCAATATCTAATCAAGAACAGGTTAAAATGTGCACCACTACCTTAAGCTGAGCCCCACCAAGAAAAGTTCATGAAGTGATCGATCATTCATGTGTGTCTGAGACTTGCAAGGAAGAAGAACCAATGTGCATGCAGAAAGAGACGGGGAAGGAGAAGCAACACATTACTTCCAAGAAAAATATAGGTGTCATATAGTAGCCCGGTTGTTCACTACGGCATCATTTGCAGATTTTTTTTATTTTTTCTCATAACACACATGAGAACAGAAGAATACTAATCACTCTGAATAAGTAGGTCCGAGCCCTCAGTGTCCAATCAGCCAATCGCCCAGCGCCATGTGGAATTAACAGCTCATCCACAGCACAAGTCTTCCCCCCCCCCCCCCCCCCTTTTCTCATCTTATTCTTAAATTTTTTATGAACATTATTATCTGATCCCATCTCACCTCCTACTCTCGGACGGCCTGCAATTGTACACGTGGAAGCTCGCGTGTGGCGCCACGGCGGCCAGGAAGATCCTGGCCGTCGCCTCATATGCCACCACCGCCCCCTCCTCCTCCACGAGCGCCGCCGCCACCACGTCCCCGGCCGGGCCGCCACCGGCGGCCACCATCGCCACGATAGCCGTCTGGACGGGGCCCAGTGTCGGGTTGTAGGCCGCGGATTCCAGGCAGCCCCCGGCGTACACCCTCCCTTCACCGTCCGCCACCGCGAACCCCGCCGGACACCCGCTGTACGGCGCGTGCGCCGCCCGCGCGGCAGCCGCCGCTGCCTCCCTCAGGCGCGCCTCCAGCTCGCCTCCGGCGAAGCCATTGGCGACGGGGTCGCTGACGGGGTTGTCATGCGGCTCGAGGACAAGGGGGACGTGCTTGGGGAGGAGGTCGTGGGGGCCGAAAGGGCGGAGGAGGAGCGATGCCACCGTGCGCCACTCGGGCGCGCAGCCGTCGTCGGCGTCGGAGGTGACCAGGATGCGCATCCCGGCGGCGTCGCGTATCTCCTGGAGGAACTGGCGGCAGTGGCCGCAGGGCATGTGGGAGACGGCGACGGCGCGCAGCGCGTGCTCCCCCGCGGCGGTCGCGTTCGCGACGAGGAACTGCTCGGCGTGGACGGAATGGGACAGCGGGAGGCCCCTGAACTCGAGGTTGACGCCGACGTAGACGCGGCCGCTCGCGCCGAGCCCCACGGCGCCCACGGGGAACCGCGAGATCGGGGCGCGCGCGCGCTTCATTGCCGACGGCACCAGCAGCGGCAGCAGGTCCTCCACGGTCTCCACCCTGGCAGCCGCCGCCGCCCGCTCCGCCTCCTCCGCGCTCATCACGAACCCCGGCAGCTCAACCGCCGCGGCGGCCTCCGGCTTCAGTGCCACCTCCTCCTCCCCCATTGCTCAGATCTAACTCTAAACTATGTTATTAGTATATGATTTGCGACCTTCTAATCGTGTTTAGTCCCTTAAGAAGGAGAGCTTAGATGTTTCCTCAGAGCGGTGGAGAGGAGAGCAGGGGTGCGGCCGTGCGGGGGCTTATGGGCCTGGGTGCGTGGGTATTTATAAAGGACGCAGCGAAGTGCTGTGTTTCTTTTTTTTTTTTCATTTTTTCCCTACCCCAGCTTTGGAGAGGAAAACGATGGGCAATTGGACAGCGATAATTTATAATTATCACCCGCAAGGTTGCATTCGGCAGTACAATCTGACCACTATGCCACGTTGGCAGCCAAAATGATAGCGCTGCCAGGCAATCATACAAGTGTTGCCAGGAGTTGGAAAATATGAGACGAAACATGCCATCAAATGGTTTAGATCATCTCAAGTTCGATCTAGAATCATCCATTTCTGACAGCGACGAAGTCGAAAATGGGAATTTGTAGTGCTATATGTACGCAAAGGAAATACGTTTCAAAATACTGGCCAAAATTGACCAATGATATTTAATCGGGCGATTCCGAATGGTCGCCCAATTGCTACCCTGTACCAAACGAAGAAATGCATGGTGATGGTGCTAATCACAAGCTACTTAAGCTGTCGCCTTCGTGGTCCTTCGTGGCTTGCGAGTGTGCGGCTCTCGGGAGCCTATGGAGGGTGATGGAGAGGTGAGGTCCGTATTATTGTAATCGAAACAGCCCTTAATCGTAGAACTGTTAAAATTTTCGGTATTACGGACTTGGCTGCCCGCCTGCCTGCCTGCCTCGTATGATTCACGTTCACGTGTAAAAAATTGTTGCCGCGGGGCAGGCTGTTACGGGAGGGGACCAGGCCGTTCAGACTCCATGCAGATCTGATCGTGCCGTCTCGTGTCAAATCTCTCACCGTTCTCTTCGTACGAAAACGATGCCGCGAGATGAAAGGAATCATTGCACGCCCGGTGCCCTGCGACTCCAGCTGGTGGAATGATCATTACTCGTGTTTCACGGCACGACATCACGAGATTAATGCGTGCTCAGTTAGTTCAGCCAGTGACGAGAGAGACAGAGAGAGAGAGAGGGGGTGAAGCAACTCCTCGGCAAGGAAAAACCGAAAAACTCTATATATCTACGAACAATCGATGATATTTAAAGTATCATTTGTTTTAGAGGTCTAGAAATATTACAATAATCCTTATATTAGAAAAATCAAAATTCTAGAAATTCTCTAATTAATCTTGAGAAAAACAGAAGATTTGTGCTACTTAATTTTTGTAGGACCAGATTATAACAGTGCAGATTAATCATGTTTATATATTACATCTATTGCAATTGTATAATATATATAGCTGTGTTTTCTGAAGGCAATAGAATTATATAACAAATACAATGTATGGCAATATCTAACCGTGCATGATAAAAGATATATTTGGTTTGAACTAGACTTGGTTGAACTTAGAGATAAAGTTGTATTTTAACTACTTCGATGTAATCTGCAATCTGTTGTAGATATGTAACCAAGATGGTTGTGATTCATCATCCAGTGCATGATACACACACACATAAAGAAAAGAAAGGCTACCGAGTTCGGTGCCAAGTAATCCAAATATACAATCTCATCTTTGCAGTCTTTTATGCTATTAGAGCTCTCTACCATCTCCAACGAGATGTCTTCGATCGCAAGCCTAGGAAGTGGTGCCGCAGGCCATCTTGCTATACCCTCCTTTGCCTCCATGGTGACGGTTCGGCTGGCCGTGGACAATTACAAGCTGTGTAAGGCACAAGTCACAGAAGCTCTGAGGGCTCATGCCATGCTTGGCTATGTCGATGGCACTACCGTCAAGCTGAGCACCATGGTTGCCCGGACCGATGGCACTAAGATATCGCAGGCACCTAATCCTATTTATTAGGTATGGGCACAACAGGATCAGCTCGTCCTAAGTCCTCTCCTCATGTCCCTGACCGAGGACCTTCTTGCCCAAGTGCATTTGCTGACCATGGCACGAGATGTGTGGAGTGCACTAGAGTGAATGTTTTCTTCGCAGTCGCAGGCGAAGGTGATGCAGATTCATCTCCAAATGACAAATACAAAGAAAGGAGACTTCACTGTGGTCCACTGCTTCCGCAAGATGAAGCAGTTGGCTGACATGGTTGCCGCCATTGACGAGCCTCTCAAGGATTCCGAGATCATCATCTATATTCTGACAGGACTCGATGCGGACTGGAATCCGCTCGTCACGTCAATCACAACTAGGACTGATCCCATGACCCTAAACAACCTCTATGCTCATCTCCTGAGCTATGAGATTTGTTTGGGATCACAGCAAGACAAATTTGTCATGATGGGCAGCTTCTCTGTCAATGAGGGTGACTCTTCTGTCAATGTCGTCTCCCGCGGCAACACAAGTGGAGGCAACAATGAACAAAGCGGCAAGAAGAACTGGAAGCACCGCAAGAGCAACTTCAAGACTTACCAGGGCGCTACCAATGGTGGCAGGCGTGGCACTAATGGCCCTGCACCATCATGCGGCAACAATGGCCGCTTCTCCCATGGCAACAAGGGGCATTCAATGTGTCAGGTATGTGGCAAAGTGGGTCACATGGATTTATGATGCTATCATCGCTTTGATCACGGCTACCAAGATGAACCATGCACTCCGGTGGCATACACCGTGGATACCAATTGGTATGCAGACTCAGGCATGACGGATCATGTCACATCGGAACTCGATAAACTAAGCATCAAGGAGCGATACAATGGCAATGATCAAGTCCACATCGCTAACGGCTCAGATATGGGTATAGTTCATATTGGACATTCACAAATTCCACACACAAAAATCCTTGCAACTCCACAATATACTTCATGTTCCTCAACCCAGTCGGAACCTTCTTCTGTTCATAAGTTAGCATCTAATAATCAGGTTTACTTTGAATTTCATCCTGATGTCTTCTTTTTTAAGGATCCAACCACAAATGAAGTTCTGCTTAAGGGTCACTGCAAGGGGGGCTATACCAGATTCCCCCGTCCAGTTCTAGTTCCAATTGTGTCAACAAGCAAGCTCTTAGTGCCATTAGACCTTCCTCTGAAGATTGGCACTTCAGACTTGGTCGTCATTCATTTGCTATTGTTCAGCAAGTCATAGATTCTAATAATCTGTCGTGCTCTTCCAAACACAACAATCGTGTGTGTGATAACTGTATGCAGGCAAAGAGTCATCAATTGCCCTTTTCCCTCTCTAGTACTATGTCTAGTGCTCCCCTTGAACTTGTGTGTTCGGATGTTTGGGGTCGGCTCGAACATCTGTACAAGGATTCAAATATTATGTCAACTTCATTGATCACTTCAGTAAATTTACTTGGATTTACTTATTGAAAAACAAGTCTGATGTATTAAGAATATTCATACAATTTCAGACTCATGTTGAACGCATCCTTGGTAAAAAAAATCTTGTGTGTTTAGACAGATTGGAGAGGGGAATATCAAAAACTCCACCCGTTGTTTACACAACTCGGCATATCACTCAATGTATCCTGCCCCCCCCCCACACACACACCAACAGAACGGTGTTGCTGAACGAAAATATCGACATATTGTCAAAACTGCTCTCGCACTCTTAGCTCATTCCCGAGTGCCGCTCTAATTTTGGGATGATGCTTTTCTATCTGCGTGTTTCCTTATAAATTGCTTTCCTAGCAGAGTTATTAACTTCAAAACTCCACTAGCAAAGCTTTTTGGAATCAAACCAAATTACACCTTCTATGTATCTTTGGATGCACATGTTGGCCACATCTGCGCACTTACAATGATCACAAACTTGAATTCAGGTCTCATCATTGTGTGTTCATTGGGTATAGTTGTCTTCATAAGGGCTACTAGTGCTTAGACAAGTCCACTAGCAAAGTCTATATCTCAAGAGATGTGGTGTTTGATGAAAAAGTGTTCCCATTTGCTTTAGACACCACCAATTCAGCCATACATACACCCATAACACATTCGTCATTGCTTCTACCTCTCGCCACAGTTCCTTCTGTGAATGCTCCACGTGAACTTGAACATACCCATATACCTCTATGTACTAATCCTGGCAATGCAGTTAGTTCCAGTGCTTCTCCGATTGCAGTGGATCCAATCGTGATGACCATGGCGCTATGCAGCACCACAACTATTGATTTGGTTGGTGAGCATGCAGATGTGCATGTTGAGGAGGTGGACGCGTCTACACCAATTGAAGAGCAATCGACTGACAGGTGACTTCTGACCGCGGCACGGCTGATGCATCCCATGATGACACGGCTCCGTGACAACACTCAAAATCCCAAGAAGTTCACAGATGGGACAGTACGTTACAATATGGCACATCAACATCGTGCTCTACTGAGTAGCGCGAAGGAAGGCATTCCAAATGAACCAAATAATCTTGAGGAAGCTCTAGCTCATCCGCAATGGCGCAAGGCTATGGATGATGAGTTTGGTGCTCTGCTAAAAAAATGATACATGGTGACTTGTGGCACCAAAGAAGGGAGCAAATGTGATTGATTGCTACTAGGTGTTTAAGGTGAAGAAGAAGGCAGATGGTACATTGGACAGATGCAAGGCACAGTTAGTAGCAAAAGGCTACGGACAGTAGTATAGCCTCGACTATGATGACACCTTCAGTCCAGTCGTGAAACCAATTACCATTCCATTAATTCTATCAATTGCCGTCTCGAAGGGCTGGAGTCTGAGGCAGTTAGATGTCCAAAATGCATTCTTGCATGGCTAACTCAAGGAGGAAGTGTTCATGCGCCAAGTTCCTAGTTATGAAGAGAAACAATATCCTCACTATGTATGCAAGTTGGATAAAGGTTTGTATGGGCTAAAACAAGCACCTCGTGCATGGTATTCGAGATTAAGTTCCAAACTACAAGAACTTGAGTTCATACCATCCAAGACTGATGTGTATTTGTTCATCTACACCAGCCAAGGTATTATGATCTATATGATCATATATGTCGAAGATATAATTGTTGTCGGTTCCTCTGATGATGCTGTTAGCACTTCGTTGCACCAACTTCAAGAAGAATTTGCTGTGAAGGACCTCGGCATGCTGCATTTCTTCCTAGGAATCGAGGTTGTGCATGGAGAAAAAGGTGTCACCCTGTCTCAACGCAAGTACATAGGAGATGGGCTGACCCAAGCCGGGATGCAAGAATTGCAAGCGTGTTACAACGCCTATGTCCACCTTTGAGAAGTTGTCAAGAACAGATGGTGAACCTCTCTTCCATGATGATGTTTCTAGGTACAGAGCATCATAGGTGTACTTCAATACCTGACGCTTACTAGACCTAACATTTCCTTCTCAGTAAATAAGGCCTATCAGTTTCTAGCTGCGCCGACGAGCTCTCATTGGATGGCCGTCAAATGAATTCTCCACTATCTCAAGCTCACTTCGGCCACAGGACTGCTGATGCAGAAGTCGTCCTCCACTCTTGTCAGTGCGTTCTCAGATGTCAACTCGAGAAAGCAAAACATTGTCTAATGATCCAGTACAGAAGTTGAGTACAAAGCCTTGCCCAAAGCTACAACTGAGGTTATTTGGGTGTAGTCATTGCTCCGTGATTTAGGGATTTATCAGTCCAGACCACCAAGCCTGTGGTGTGACAATTTGGGTGCTACCTATCTCTCTGTCAACCTAGTGTTTCACACCCATATAAAACATATTGAGGTGGATTTTCACTTTGTTAAAGAGCAGGTGGCATAGAAGCTATTGGAAATTCGGTTCATCTCTTCTCAAGATCACATTGCAGATATATTTATAAAATCGCTAGCTGTTCAACCGTTTGCTAATCTTAGGCACAATCTCAACCTTGGATGTGGCTAAGATGAGGGAGAGTGGTAAAAGGTATATTCGGTTTGAACTAGACTTGGCTGAAATTAGAGATAAAGTTGTATCTTAACTACTTTACTACTTTGATGTAATCTGCAATCTTTTGTAGATATGTAACCGAGATGGTTGTGATTCATAGAAAAGAGAGGCTACCGAGTTCGGAGCCAAGCAATCCAAATATACAATCTCATCTTTGCAGTCTTTTAGTGCAATTGTGCGAGAAAATTTCTCTAGTTCAAAGAGAGGGGAAGGGTTGCTCAAGAATAATTAATCGTCATTAATTCCATTATCGCATTTAATGGCTAGATGAATGCAACGTCGGTGTAGTTAGACCATCTTTAATGTTATATTTTAGCCGGTTCAAATGAGGAGAGAGAAAGTATTGAACCGATTAATATATTAGAGAGGTTGATTCCAACAAAAAATTGTATGGAACTGGACTCCACTTAGGAGTCGATTCAAAATATTAAACAATTCATATGAGCATTAAACAACTACATATGAGAGAGTGCGGTTGAGAGGGGATATTATTATTTTGTGGTTTTTAATGTAATGTGAGTCTCAGTTATTAGTAGGAATCGGTTCAATATATTAGAGAAAGACAATCTTAGTTTCTAAAATACTTACGTGATATAATTTTGAATTGATATCGATTCAATACACTAAAAATGTTCATAGTACGCCAGTATGATTGGGATCTGATTATGTTCGACTTAGCTACGTGGTGTTGATGGGAGTAGCTCCGTGTGCGCGCTTTCGAACAAAGGTGCACGGACAGGGACGCCTCACTCCTCACTAAGCATGCATAGAAAAAGCCAGTGAGGCGTGCATCGGACTCGCACTAAGCTGATGCAACAAAAGGCCCACGCGGAGGAAGCAGGCACATTGAGAGGGGTGAGTTTGCGGCATGTGACCTGCGAGATTGCTTAGCGCGGTGCGCAAAGGGCAGCCAAAAAGTCCTGTACTACATCGTGTTTCATGGTGAAGTAGCTCAGGGAAGTAATCGCATGTGGACAAATATCTTGTCGGTACTTGGCACTAGAAAGGAAGTGCAGTTTCCAAAGGAGCTTTGATGGTTTTTCTTCTTCTTCTTTTCCTTTCGGAAGATATACCTTCATTGTGTTCAGTAATGGAAGTTTGATTCGTTGGTGGTTGCACAGTTGTACTAGCTACTTTTTCTAGATTGATGTTGTAAGCACTATGGCTACTTCCATGCTTGTGACCTGTGGGAGATCAAGACAGCTAATGTTTGCCTCCTCTTTTCCTTTCTTTTTTTGCGAGGTTAATGTTGGCCTCCACGAGTTCATGTAAACTTTAATTTGGTCCCTGTTGTAATGTTTGGATATTGTTAGTTGGAAACTTAACACGCCCACCGAGCTGAATATAGTATAACAAATTGAATTTCATAACCCTAGTAGCTACCAAAAGTTGTTCGGGTCCCAGCCTTATCATTTTGGTGGGGAGTAGCGACTGAATTCCGTTCTTCTCGATTTCTACTATAATACCTTAGATTCTTGGTTCAGGTTCAGCTTTCTATGGGAGTTCTAATCAGTGAGAGGATACATGTGTCAAAAGGTTAATCCAGATGGGAATATTCACATCCTATCTTTAAGTTTCTAGCTGTGATCCACAATGCTAATGGCTGAATTTTTAGTTTATAGGTTGGCTTTCTATAGTAATCAACTTTTTAAATGAAATGTCTTTTTAAGGTAAGGTCTACAAATCGATTGTAATAAACATTATTTTAACTTTATCTATATTGATCAAAATCGCATGCGAATATCTCCCCCATACTCTCCACACAAACAACTATAATTCAAAATTTTAAATCAAAAATTATAAACCACAGCCTATCACCTATCATCGTCGTCATCACCACTTTGTAGTGTCTTCGATGCGTCGGATTGTCACGTAAATAATACGGAAGAAGGGGGAAGTTGCGCCTTTGACGATTCTTAGTCACCAGACAAAAATGCGCAAAACATGCATCTGTTTTAGCCAGTATTTCATGAGAGCTGGCGAAACCACAGGTAGAAAGAAGTTGGTTTATACCCAACGTTGGATTAATGGCTGACACCGTCGCTGCAGATTGGAACATGCATGCTACTCTTCAAGAGTGTTACGTGGATAATTTACTACCTGTTAGATTTGACACATCCATTCTTAATTTCCTATCGACATATATGACAATATACATACTAGTTTTCCTGCCAGATTAGCACTAGTTTGATGTTTAATCGGTTATCCAAAGAGATTAAAGAAAAGAGCTGCATATATCTACGGAGCAAAAGCATTCTTGTAAAAAAAGTGAGTTTCTCAAGACTTATCTTCTTGGAGCACTTGATGCGCCCAATCAGATCACTGATCCGACCCCACCGGCATGTGATCTTTGGATAGGTAGATCACTTACCAGAATAACTTGCGTGCTTGTGCTAAAACATATAAATCTACCTTCGCAACTAGATTGCCACTTGATCCCTCCTCTTCTTTGCTTAGTACCCTTTCTATAGGACCGGCAATTGCAACAGAGAAATTAAATGATACCTTCTCCAAAATTTTCTTTAAATATCTAGAAACCTTTTACGTTAGAGCTAGTGAGCTAAAAAGATCAAATTTCACAACCTAGCTCCAAACCACGACCCAAAACAACAAAGCCTCACAAAATTAGGACCTAACCGGTCTGACCACCACTAGAGGTACAGTATGATCGGTGGGCAGTTTGACCAGCCACACACTAATGGTCTGACTGGTAACAAACAGATAGTCTGATCAGGTCTAAGAGCAGTCTGATCGCTCCCTTATTTCCAAAACAGAAAATCAGCCTGAGTCAAAAACCACTTTTGGTGCAAACTTCAAAATCTATGATCAAATGAAGTCAAACTTTGCGCACACACCTTACTGAGGGTCTTAGAAACCTATTCAATCCAAAGATTGCATGGATCTTGACCAAAATTTCAATCTTTCCTCAAAACATGCAAGGTTGTACCAAAATCGGTTAAATCTCAAAAAAAATAAAAAACAACTTGCTCGCGGGACAAGAACAACCAAGAAGGCAACAAATATGTTTTCCACATATCACAGCAAGTAAAACAAACAAACAATTCGAAGCCAAAACCCTCATATCAGGATTTCTCGAGAAGGGCTCAAAAACAAGCAAGAATCGGGTAATTTCCTTGTGCCACATTTAAGTTAAACCATCTCACCTAACATCTTTGACCATTCTGGACTCTGGCTCCAGCATGAGCGTACCCCAATCCTCGTCGTTGACTATAGTTGATTCTAAGCTTCTTACACATCTAAAAACCAAAAAAATCATTTTTGGACACGTGTTCTTCACAATTTGACCCATGTTAACTCAAACATGTTTCATGCAAACATGAATACACTGACATCGGACCAATTTACCCAATCCTTGACCAAATTCTCAAATTTCAAAACACACTCCCGAAAATTAGAGGTAGCCGTTCTGATCGTTGTGCATTGCTGATCTGACCAATGTACACTACCAGTCAGACCGCTACACAGAGCTGGTCTGAACTATTTCACCGGTTTGACGGATTTGTAGAGTCAGTCGGACCGTTAGAGACTAAAACCAACAGATTGGAAATTTAAACCTCTTGTAAATTTGAATTTCAATTCTACATAATATTAACAATGGTTCACGATAAACAATATTAAACCTTCTCACGGAATCCCTCACTTTCCCCGTGAACATTGGATTCTGAAGTAGCATGAGCCTGGAAGAAGTTCTACTTGAGGCCGAATGGTAGCGTCATCCTCATGCATGTGTGCTTACGGATGTAGAGAGAGATCACGATCGCACAAAGATTCGTACTTATCTGCATCGCGAGGACGATAAGTTCTCGTTCGCCATCCTGAACTTGATTCTATCTCCCCCATTAATCGTTGAATTTTCTGCATCCAAGAAGGATAAGATTCGCCGATCAAGCGCGCTGCGTCCGTCCGTCCGTCAGCGTGCCGTCCTCTACCTCAAGCCAAACTTCACCTAAAATCAACCGCATTTTGCGGTGCGAGGCGCTTGCAGGTTTCGTCAAAGCGGAAACCTGCTCAGATGTCGCACGTAAGCAAGCAAAACGTCAGACGCAGAGATGCTTGACGACGCTGCGCAATCTCTAAAGCATCTCGGATCAAAACGCCCGCACACTTGCCCATCAAACCGACCGGCGCAAGTGTATCTTATCCACTGGGAAATCGTATTCAGCCGCCCTCGCCGTAGAACCTGCGCCGGCCGTCTGCGGCCTGTCTGGAGGAGATGGAACCTTAAAATTGTGGTGCAGCATGCATGCAGATCGGCAGATCCCCGTCGTTCCGATCGCAGACACGGTGCGTTCTGCTATCAAAACAGAGGATCGATCGAGCAGCTGATTCCAGATTTGCCGGTGCTGGGAATCTAACCCACTCGTATGATCTGCAGGCTTGCACCTGCCGTGCTGTGTGTTTCACCTGTCATGTGTTTGGTGCGTCCATGTCAGTGCCCAATCAAGTAGCCGAGCAACTGGCGTGTCCTTGTCACTTGTCCGCCTGCCTCGCTGCTGGTCAGTGCTCACTGCACTAGAAGGCTACCATGCATAGTGGGACAGATATAGAGTCCAGTAGAGCAGCGCAGTACTACGTAACATTTTGTACTTACTACTAACATCAGGGTACATGGATATTCTGAGTTCTGACACGATGTTCGTTTCACCACGAACGTTCGCTGGTAAACTGCAAAATGAATTTTAGAGCGCCCAAAGTAAACTTAACTAATCCTACCCTCGATTTGTTTTAGGGCTTTCTCCCGAAGTTCTTTTAATCCGATAGTGCTAATTTGCCTACTGTATTTCTTATTGTCACGTTTATTGCTATTGTTGTGGTATTGGCCACATCAGCGGGTAGGTTCTATACTTCCTCCCTTAGAGATATGGAATCAAGAGAACTAGAGATTGCTAGTAGTGGGAGAGAGAACTAGTGAGTAAAAATGAGCCAGTCCTTTTACCTCATACCCCTTAAGGGTTTATATACATGAATGTAGCAAGATGCGAATTTTTTATCCAATCTTTCAATAATTATAAAAAGTAAAGGTGTATCGGTACATTCCTTTAGACATAAAATACTATACTATTCGGTTTGCTTCACGACTACTAACTTATCTTAACGGACCGAGGGGTTAGGCACCCCACAACAGCCATCATTAGTTTTTTTTCCACTCAACTGCACCCATTAGCTCAAGCAGCACGGATTGTCTGACTTACAGGAGCTACGTCATGGGTGACTTTACCCCT
The DNA here is from genome assembly GCA_017311315.1 of Dendrocalamus latiflorus. Lineage (NCBI taxonomy): Eukaryota > Viridiplantae > Streptophyta > Magnoliopsida > Poales > Poaceae > Dendrocalamus > Dendrocalamus latiflorus. The sequence continues at coordinate 19,605,940 of CM029665.1, read as the reverse complement.
GCCCGATGCCATCCATTCAGCATCCAACGGCCGAGCGTCCAACGATAAAAGAGCACCTTCTCCGCCAGAAAAGAACGCGCGCCCCAGCTTTTTGGCGGGACTGGGCACCGCCGCAGCCGAGCGTCCACGCCGCCGCTGCCCCAGCTCTGCCCGTGTTCGCGCCACCGCTTCCCCAGCGCCGCCGCCCCAGCTCCGCCCGTGTCCGCGCCGTCTTCCGCGCCGCCGCCGCCCCAGCTCCGCCCGTGTCCGCGCCGTCTTCCGCGCCGCCGCCGCCCCAGCTCCGCCCGCCCCAGCTCCGGCCGCGTCTGAGCCGCCGCCCGCGTCCACGCCGCCGGCTGCCCAGCTCCGGCCGCGTCTGAGCCGCCGCCCGCGTCCACGCCGCCGGCTGCCCAGCTCCTGCCGCGCGCCCGCGCGGGTCTCTGTCCCCACACCACTGAGCTCCAATCCGACCAAGCTGATCATCTGCTCTGGTAATTGGGAAGACAGAGCCCCCTCCTCCTTTTGTAAGTTATGTTCAATGAGCTGAGATTCAATTGGGAAAATCTAGTTAAGATTCAATGGCACAAGCACAACCCAACAGTAAGTTATGTTCACATTCCAAACTTTATTCTTTGGTTTGTTTGTACCCAGATGTGAGCAATGAGAATGCATTTTTTTCATGTACAGAGAGAATGTGAATTCTAGTTGGGTACCTCAAGTTGGTCAGAATTTTAGATACTTGGATGATGCTTGGTCATTTTGGGTAAACTATGGAGGTCATGCTGGTTTTGAGGTTAGGAAAAGGTACACAAATGAAAATAAATTTGATGGAAAGGTAACTTCATGTAGATATGTGTGTGCCAAGGAGGGTTTTCGAGCACGAGACAAGAGGGATCACGTCACAAAGAATCCTCGAGCAGAAACAAGAACAGGTTGTCCGGTTCGTATGACTCTTAAATTAGATCGAGTTGCAGAGAATTATGAAGTGCTTGATCTAGTTCTTGTGCACAATCATGTTCTTCACTTGCCACAAACCTTCCATTTGATGCTATCACAAAGAAAGATTTCTGAAGTGCAAGCTTTTGAAATTGAGGCTGCCGATGATTCAGGAATTAGGCCAAAAGCTGCACATGAGTTGGCTAGTCGCCAAGTTGGAGGACCAATGAATCTCAGCTACACTTGCCGTGATCAAAAAAATTACTTGCAGGGCAGGCGCCAAAGGGAGTTGGCATTTGGTCAGGCAGGAAGCATGTTGAAGTATTTTCAAGACAAGATCTCTGAGAACCCTTCTTTCCACTATGCTCTACAATTGGATGTGGAAGAACATATAACTAATATATTCTGGGTTGATGCTAAGATGATAATTGATTATGCTCACTTTGGGGATGTGGTGACCTTTGACACTACTTTTGGCACAAACAAAGAATACAGGCCTTTTGGTGTTTTTGTTGGATTCAATCAATTCAGAGAGATTGTTATTTTTGGAGCTGCTCTTCTATTTGATGAAACATGTGCATCTTTTACATGGCTATTTGAGGCTTTTCTAGCTGCACACAATGGGAAACAACCTAGAGCTATATTTACTGATCAAGACACTGCAATGGGAAATGTTGTTAAGGAGGTATTCACAGAAGCTTGGCATGGACTGTGCACTCATCACATAATGCAAAATGCTGTCAAGCACTTATGTAATAGAAAAAATGATGAAGATGAAGAATCTCATATTCTCTCAGATTTTAGTGCTTGCATGTATAGCATTGAGGACAAGGCAGCCTTTGAAGAAGCATTTAACATCATGAGGAATAAGGTTGACAATAAGAGAGAATCATGGCTCGATAGCATCTACAAGTTTAAGGAAAAATGGGCTGAATGTTACATGAGGGATGTTTTCACATTGGGAATGAGAAGCACACAATTAAGTGAGAGTTTCAATAGTGACTTAAAAAACCATTTGAAATCAGATTTTGACATCATTCGGTTCTTAAAGCATTTTTAAAGAGCAGTGCAAGGAAAAAGAAACAAAGAACTAGATGAAGAATTTGAAGCTAGGAAAAAGCTACCTAGAATAAGAATGAAGACACCTATGCTAGTGTAAGCAGGAAAACTTTACACCCCCCAAATATTTGAAGCATTCCAAGCTGAATATGAGAGATCCATGGCAGCATGCACTAGAGCATTGGATGAAAATAACACGTATGCTGTTTAGATTGTGAGGTCTAATGGTGATTTAAGTTCTGAACAAGAGCGCATAGTTGTTGGTGATCCTCTGAAGCAAACAGCTTCATGCAATTGTGAGCAGTTTACAAGGACCGGTGTTTTGTGTGGCCATGCTTTGAAAGTTCTTGACTTGATGAATATCAAGTTATTGCCCAACCATTACATTCTGAAGCGTTGGACAAGGGAAGCAAGGTATGGAACTGTACAAGACAACAAGGGAAGGAGTATCATTGAAAATCCAAAATTAGATGCTATGCTCTGCTACAAGTTTATGTCTCATAAATTTCTGAACTTGGCATATCAAGCCGCAAGCTCAACAGAGTGTTGCCTATTGGTAGATAATGCACTTGATTGTCTTAGTAATCAACTGAAGGACAAAATCAGTGCATCTACAAGTATTTTGTCTGATTCATACAATGTCCAGCCTAATGTTCAACAAGATGAAGACATGCTTAGTGCTGCACGCTTAAAGAAAAAAGAGGTTCAACCAAAAAGTTCAAAGCGACATAGAAGTTGGCTCGACAAGACTCGAAAGTTCAAAAAGAAAGTGCCAAATAAATCTAATGTATGTAGCTGAAAGTTGCAATATATTGTACATATTTATTACTACTTGCTAACAAACAAGATTGGATGCTTTATGCAGCATGAAGAGAATGGTGGTGGTGTAGAAACTCAAGAATCCATGGATAATGCTCATAAGGACCACAATACCTTCGCCTTCACTAGCTTCACAGATTTGATAATTGTAGTTTCGATAATACTCTTTTTCAATTGTGTAGAATTAACAATAAATTTTTTCCCTGTTTTAACTTTTTTCTTTGTCTTTGCAGGGTCCTAGTGAAATTGAAGATATGTCTGTTCAAGATCTTCTATAGGTTGCTATCACATGGAAGGATATTTTGTTCTTTTGGGCAAATTCGTCGAGCACATGTGCGCTGGACGCTAACCGATGGCTTTTGGCGGAGATTTTGTTGTATTGGTGATGGCCCTTGAATCTTCATTTTAAGGATATTTAATCCAAGAAGAATGGTTTCTTGAGTACTAGTACTGAGCACTAGTTCTTGTTATCTGTCAGGTTGATGTCAATGGCAACAATGCTGCACCCCTGTACAAGTTCCTGAAGTCTAGCAAAGGTGGTCTTTTTGGCGACAAAATCAGAGCAGCTTGCTGCTTCAGCATATTTTTCCAAATGACACATGCTCAGAAGGACGCTTCAGACATGACACCAAGTCACAAATGCTCACAAGACTTCGGCCACCTTAAATGTGCATTTCATAATCCTTCAACATAATATGAGTTGCTACGACTAATTTGGTTCCCATACAGATATCTGGGATATAAACATAGAAATACACCTTTGGTTTCTGAATATGCAAACTATGTATCAATATTACATTTCCCAAAAGTTACAAAATCTGTCATTATCTTTGGGCTTTCAACAGCTCAACCCTTGTAACAGCTGTTTGATATCTCCATCATGTTAGGCTATCTTCATACACGTAGTGCTAACCATTGGTCAGATCAATGCCATGGTGCGTATGCTTAACATCTTCAATCCTAGACCACCCAAAGTCCCAAACTGAGGTAGAGGTGAAATGGGTTCATCGGCCACTGCATTAGCATGATAGCTTGCATCTTCCATCTCCCATGGCACTTTCAAGTTTCAACTCAGCAAGTTGACTACCACTGATCTTTGCTTCATTCTTTCCCTCTGCTACCTTGTAATTGAAGCTTCCAGCAATCACCTGAGGGAGAAACACACAAGAAATGATGCAATCAAGACCTTTCCGCAGGAGTTCAGGCTCAGAGTCTTGAGCACCGCGTCCTCGTCGCCGCCGAATCCGCCTGGTTTGTGGTGGTGGAGGTCGGGCTCATCGGGGGTGTAGAAGAAGAGGTCATCTGTGTCGACCATGTCAAGGAGGTCGACGGAGTCGTCGGGGAGGAGGGCGGCGACGACGACGTCGGCGTCGTCAGCCAAGGCGGAGCCGGGGCAGCGGCGGCCGTGGACGCGGGCGAAGCTGGGTCAGCAGACGGCGCGGACACGGGCGGAGCTGGGGCAGCGGCGGCGCGGAAGATGGCGCGGACACGGGCGGAGCTGGGGCAGCGGCGGCGCGGAAGACGGCGCGGACACGGGCGGAGCTGGGGCGGGCGAAGCTGGGGCAGCGGCGGCGCGGAAGACGGCGCGGACACGGGCGGAGCTGGGGAGGGCAGAGCTGGGGCAGCGGCGGCGCGGAAGACGGCGCAGAGACGGGCGGAGCTGGGGCGCGCGTTCTTTTCTGGCGGAGAAGGTGCCCTTTTATCGTTGGACGCTCGGGCGTTGGATGCTGAATGGATGGCATCGGGCAGGGGTAAAGTCACCCATGACTTAGCTCCTGTAAGTCAGACAATCCGCTCCGTAGCTCAAGATGCTAGATGTCTCAAAATCTTTCTCTCCTACTCCCTCCTGCCACAAAATAGTGATGTTTAGTATACGTGTAATTAAACTTTACAAACTTTGGCTATCAATATTTTCACAAATTTTTAGATTTAACATATCAAAATAGTATGCGTAGATCTGTCTTAAAAAGTGCTTTCAAAATATTATAATTTTATTAGATTTTATAAATATATTATAATAAAAATCAGTGGTCAAAATTTGATTACCAAAACGTTACATTCTTATGACTGGAGAGAACACTTCGGTGCCTCGAAACAAGGATTACCATAAGTTTTTTCCGTAGAAATGTGCGTCCAACAAAATGGGTGTTTTCTATCCAATGAAATTTGTACACGCCCCTAAGTTAATCACATTTCTTGCACTGTTCCAATTCCCTTTCTTTATGTTTTTTTTTTCAATTCAAAAACAGAGGGCCACCGGCGGTAAGCTCAATGGTGCCATGGGAGTGGTAACTAAAGTATGATTTACAATTGTCGCATTGCAAGAAAAAAATATTTTGGGTTCTTTTAAAGGCCACATTGATTCGATTGACCACCTCCTCAATTCTCTAGGTCCTGATCAACTCGGCTTCAGCTTCTGGCTTATTTTTCACTATTCATAAGTTTCGTCTTTTTCTGAACTTTTGGCTTTTTGTTGAGCTTTTTTGCCGGTTCTTTTTTTTCCCGTATTTGTTTGTATTATACGTAATGGGCTAACATATTTTTTATTTTTAAATTTTTTAAATTTAATTATGCTAAATAAGCCTCTGTCAGCTACAGTATTTTTTTCAACCAGTTACAATGTTTTCAACCATAAGCCATGAGCTTTTCAGCCGAACCGATCACCACCTAATCTGCCTACGTTCATAAAAAGATCATACGACATACGTCACATACCTTCATCTTGAAACTTGCGAATCAGTGAAGTGAAACATCCGTTTGGCAGTTGAGGGAGGCATCCACTGCCCAGTAACAAAAAATTAGCTGATACTAATTTAGTACTACCAAGAAGTCGGGAACCAGCAACTAATTTCCCATGGCCCTGCTACGCACACTTTATTGCGCCACACTATACAGCAAACATGGTACGGAACTTTATTTTTAGATGTGGAACTCTTTGGTTGAAGTAAAAAAAATGTATGGAACTCTTGTTGCCTAGGCCCGACGTGTAGCGTTAATTTATTTCGCTTGTATGGGCTAGCCCATGCTGCTTCTTTTCTTTCTCCGTTGACGTCTTTACAATTTGCGTAATTGCCATAGAATTGACATAATCTAAAAATACGCACCAGCAAGGTTTTGGTACAGATGCGAATTGTAGCAGAGGGAAGCGCAGCCGAGAAATCCGCTTTCGAGGCTCTGATACAGGTACGCTTCCCGTCTTCCCGGGCCTTCACGCCGCAAGGCCCGCAAAGGCAGGGTATTTCCCGCGCCATTTTAAGATCCTCCCCGACTCCACTGTCACACACCTGAAATCCGGTCACCAACGTCGAAACAAGAACAGAGGAAGCGATGCTACGACCTCCCGCGTGGGCTGCGATCTGCTTGCTTTCTGCCGTCTCGCTGCTCCTATGCACGGCCAATCTCCGTACGGACGCCAGCAGGTCCACCTCCTACGTGCTCCTGCTTGACGACGAGGATGGCGGCGAGGGCTCGCCGTCGTCCTTCTCCTTCTCCTTCCCGCAGACGCGGCAGAGCGAGCTGGCGTTCGGGTTCTACGACGGGACATGCCCCGACGCCGAGGGGATCGTCGCGTCTACCGTGCGGGAGCTCTACCTCGCGGACTCCAACGTCGCCGCCGCGCTCGTCCGCCTCTTCTTTCACGACTGCTTCATCCATGTACGTTACAATACGAACTCCGTGTCCTGCATCTCATGTTTTCGTGGTGTCTCTTTTACCTGCGAGCGCCGCGCACGCTCACGCACAAGCCAAGACGCTGTTCTTTCTTCCTGAACGCTCGTGCAGGGCTGCGACGCCTCGGTGCTCTTGGACCGCGTCAACGGCGGCAAGTCGGAGAAGGACGCCGCCCCGAATCGGTCGCTGCGAGGCTTCGGTGCCGTCGAGGAGATCAAGGCGAGGCTGGAGGCGGAGTGCCCGGAGACCGTCTCCTGCGCCGACATCCTGGCACTTGCCGTGCGGGACAGCCTCGTCCTGGTGGGTGGGCCGAGCTACCCTGTGCTCACGGGCCGCCGCGACAGCGCCCGGAGCTTCTACGACGAGGTGAACGAGCATTTCCCGGCCCCGAACGCCACCTACGCCATGACGCTCGATGCGTTCGCACGCCGCGGCTTCACCGAGCGCGAGACCGTCGCGCTCCTAGGTCCATCCGATCGTCTGTCCATTTGAGCTCCGTGTAAAAGTCTTGCACCTATGCGTTTAATTCTTCTTGGTGCTCTTGTAGGGGCGCATAGCATCGGGAAGGTTCGGTGCAGGTTCTTCAAGGACAGGATCTACAACTTCGCCGGGACCGGCGAGCCGGACGACTCCATCGACCCGGACATGGTCGGCGAGATGCGCGCGGTGTGCGGTGGCGACGGCGCGGCGCCGATGGAGATGGGGTACTACCGACAGGGGCGGGAGGTGGGGTTCGGCGCGCACTACTACGCGAAGCTGCTCGAGGGCCGGGGCATCCTGCGCTCCGACCAGCAGCTCACGGCGGGTAGCACGGTGCGGTGGGTGCGCGTGTACGCGTCCGGGGAGCGTGGCGAGGAGGTGTTCCGTGAGGACTTCGCGCACGCCATGGTTAAGCTTTCCGCGTTTTCGCCGCTCACCGGGTCGGACGGCCAGGTCCGGATCACATGCTCCAAGCCCGTTTAGGGGTACGAGCCGTAATGGTGTATAGTAAGTAGACTATCAGTGCTTACGCGATATAACCTAGCTATGTATGCACGCTGGGCATCTCCAATGGTAATAGCTAGTACTAGCTATATAGTCAGCTGACGTGAAGGTGAGAAATAAAAGTAAAGACTATTTTATACTGTTGGACCCACATGCTCCTCTCTCATGTTCTTGGACTACGTGAAATAGATCAGATATTTGCTCGTCGCTAGTGACTACTCTCTCTCCTATTTTTTCCTTGCCACATCAGATCTAGCTAACTAAATAGCCAGCTGTTGGAGACGCCCTTAACTAAGATAAACGTGCAATTTATGAGCCATAAACGTTTGGCACGATCGACGTATTTGCATCTGTAATGTTGTGAACGGCTCTTCGTGAAGCAAATGGGCCCTCTGCTATGTAGTGAAGAGAATTTTGTTACTGTTATAGCGCCATCCAAGCTGGTCAGCTATCTTCGATCCAATCAAGAAGAAAAGTGATTGTTACCGGCACTAATGCTAGTATGCCACATTTCCCGATTAAGGGTTGTTCTTTTCGGCTGAAGCAAAGGAACTAAATGTCGATAAGACGATAAGTTGTTTTGAAAAGACTATAATAATAAATTACTTCAAAAAGATAACGGAGAAGTTATCATGTTTATCTGTTCAGAAGAATCCATAAATCATAATTTACAAACAAAAAAGAACTGAGCCTAAATACTGTGCTCTCTTCTCCCATCCAACGGCTGCGGAATAAATTCATGGCAAATGGCATGATTTTCCTTGTGAAATAATCTACATTTGCCCTGTTTTCATTGTTGAAACCCATGTGCTTCTCCAGAGCCGACAAAAGGCCCAATTGCATCTGGACTATGCGCGTATTCAAGCCTGTCATGCCTACTTAACTTTGTGGGTTGGGCTTGGCCCAAGCCATTTGAGACTTCGTTCTTTTCAACTTTTGACTTATAGTTTATACTATATTAATTAGTTTTTAAATAGAGTGTCTATTTAAGATCATATCTACAAAATTGATTGCAGTAGATATTGTATCGACTTCAATTATATTGGTCAAAATTACACATGAGTCTTTCTCCCTATATTCTCTCTCGCGAACAGTTAGTATTAAAAAATTAAAATTATAAGACACAGCTCAAAAGAATGACCCATGTCATCTTGCCGATGTCTACGTTGAATAATCCTTGTCAGAGCTCCAAATGTAAGTTTCGTACGATAGATTTTACTCAGAGAACATTTATTCTTAAGAAATAACTTTTCTTCAAATAAGTACAAGAATAGTTTATATCCCTGGGTAAATTTAGGACATGTCTTCGATGCCCTAATCGGATCCTAGTGGTTCGATGTGCTCCGTCTACGAAAACTATGCATCTAAGCGTTTTGAGGAGCTAGTAATTCAATAGCTTGGTTAATGGTGGCTTCTACACAATGTAAACCCTCGATTGGGGATGAATCGTTCTGATGAAAATTGAAATGTATGCTTTAAGCACGAGATTCAGAGGCATGCATCTCATTGCTTCTGTGTCGTGGTGGGAGATGGGCTGGTCTTTTTGGGTGAGCCCAAGGCCTGGCCGGCCCAGCATGATCCAAGCACAACACGAATCCACCACATGGCAAGCCAGGCTAGCATGGCATGGAAGGGGCTCGGGCCAGGCCTAGAAAACCGGCCCATGGGCTAGTCCGGCCCGGCATAGCGAGCCGTGCTTGGGTCAGCGCGGCACAACGAGCACGACGGGCACGTCCAACATGCTATGCACGGTGGCGGTGCAGACACGACATGCCGCGGTCCGGGCAACCCCACCGCCTTCGTCTTGCCACATCCTCCGACTTGCCTCCCTCCGTCGCCACCACCGCCTCACCACCTCCAGCTCGGTGCCTCCAAGCAAATGGGATGAAGAGAGAGTGTGAGGAGAACTGCTGGAGTATGGATTGGAGACATGGAGAGAGAGGACTGGAGGAGAGAGTTAGAGACATAGATGAGTGGACAATTTTTTAATGATGAAGATTGAAGTGATGAGAGATTGAAAGAGAGAGTGAGGACGGTGTGGTGAGGCAACGGTCGGGAGCTATGGCTTCACGCCTTGCTAGCACCAGAGAATCAATGGGAGGGGAGGGAACGAGGCAATAGTCGGGAACCAGAGAAGCAACACATGGGATGGAACGAGGCAACGGTCGGCAACCAGAGAAGCAAATAGGTTGGGAGGGAATTAGGCATGTTGGGAACCAGTGACAAGACAGAGACATGCTCTATTGCTTCGTGCTATGCAATGTTCTCTTCCTCCATGACTATAAAACTCACCTCCTCTGAAGCACCAAGGTTCTCTTCTCTTTTTTACTTTGCTTAGTAATCTCGATAGTTTGTGGAACAAAATTTTAATATGTTACCAAGGAGTTGCAGCACGAAGGCAAGGGCAGGAGTGTCCAAGCTCCCGAGCGGTATGCTATTGAGAAGTTGCAACACGAAGATAGCAGTAGGGTGATTTAGTCTAAGCTCCCGCCGCCGCTCCCCTAGTTCTCATCCTGCTCTGACTCCCATTAATGCTCGTCAGCTCTCACCAAGCATGGGAGATTACATCATAGATAATCATTATATGGATAGTACAGAGAGCTACGAGGAGTACCAGGGTAGCTCGGGTGAAAGACCAAGCTCTGATTAAATAGGTTTTGGTGTTAATGACAAATACTATAAAGTTAATGACAAATACCATAATGAGATTTTGGTGGTGTTAACAAATACTTTCATAATGTGTTGGTGATAATGACAAATGTATATATTAGACTAATATGATTGTTCCAGTATATTACAGCTTAGTCTCATTTGGATGGAAAGGTGAAATCAAGATGTATGCATTCGAAATCACTTTCTCATATACGAATGCATTCCTTATATCCAAAATATAGATTGAACTCCTTGATTAGTCCAAATTGAATATGTGCATATATCTTTATTATATACACTTGTATGCACACATTTAGGGGTGCTCTCTATGTTTTGGAGTTTCATAAGTATTGATCCATGCTTCTTTTAATATGCATAATTAGGATCTTTACTTTGAAATACATTCTTGAGTATATATATATAGGCTGTGTAGTTCATATATACTCATGTGCAATCGGGTTGTCATTTAACATTTCCATTATGTGTTAATGGTTGAGTGATTAATGACAACCGGATAAGTAAGCTTTGTTTAAAGCTTATCTTAGAGTATACAATTGTTGAGTACAAGTTGTATACTCGCAAATCAATTTCTATATCTCATTATTTATTGAGATTGTCATGAATTAGCAAAAAGGAAAGATTGTTGAATCTAGTCCCTTCATTATGTGTTAATGGTGAAGTTTGGTAATTGATGACAATTGTTTTGTGGATTAACTTTTTCCATGAGTTGGATGAATAAGTTAGGTTCCACAAATGAGAATGATTTGGATGACTTCATGTGTTGAAGATCATCAAGTCAAGATTGAGAAGAAGATAGCTTCATTAGTTGAAGGCTATCAAGAAGAAGATAGCTTCATGTGTTGAAGACTATCAAGAAGAAAATGTATCATGAGTTGATGCACATCAAGATGATGACTCAAGGCAAAGATATGACTAGCTAGGGCTAAGGATGTGTTCCTAATCTTTTACCGGTCTTGGTGTTTGGTTGGAAGACCAGATTGCTAGTATATGTTGTTGTACTATTAAGAGGAGTCATGTCTAGCAGTTTGAGTCTCATCATGTGTTGATAGCTCAAATCTCACTTGCTCTAGCTCTCTTGACATGAGGCTTGCATTTACGAATGTGTTTTGCAAATGGTTGAAGCTCATGTGTTGATTTCTAGTAACATGGGACTATGCATTGCAAATGTGTTTTGCAAGTACTTGAAGTTCATATTTCCATTCGTTGGGATATGAGGCTTATATTTGCAAATGTGTTTTGAAAATATTTGAAGCTCATATATAATCTTTGTGGCATGTGACTTAGATTTGCGAATGTGTTTTGCAAATATGGGAAGTCCATGTACCAATTCTTTGTGCCATGATTCCAAAAGTGTGCAAATGTGTTTTGCAACTTGTTGGGAATCATGTGTGATCATTGTGTGCATAATATCATAGTTTGCAAATGTGTTTTGCAAAATCTATTGAGATATTTGCACTTCTCAGAAAAATCGAAACTACCGCTGTGTACGTAGCGGTACTACCGTAAGTCAGAAGTACCGGCTCTGTGTGAGCGGTTCTACTGTAAGTCAGAAGTACCGGCTCTGTGTGAGCGGTACTACCGCACATCGGAAGTACCGGCTCTGTGTGAGCGGTACAACTGCACATCGGAAGTACCGGCATGTGTTGCACGGTACTACCAGATGTGAGTGGTCTGAGCGGCTCGGTGTGAGCGACTCATCCAGCCGTCGGAAGTACCGGCTCTGTGTGAGCGGTATTACCGAAAGGCGGAAGTACCAGCTTTGTGTGAGGGGTACTACCGGGATTTGGAAAGCTTCGGATTTCTCCTACATACCTGCCCTTGTTCAGATCGGCCTGGTACCGGCAGTCTGACCGGTGTGAGGCCGGCGGTCTAACCGGCGTGAGGCTGGCGGTCTGACTAGCATGCACCCAACGGTCCGACCAGCCTTCAGGTGGCGATCTGACCGGCGTGCGACGAGCAGTCTAACCAGCGTGCTGAGAGCGGTCTGACCGGCCTACGGAACTTCTGTTCCTCTCACGGAACCTTTTTTCCAGAAAGTGACTACGCTGATGTTTCTGAGAGCAGTCTGACCAAACCCGGCGGTCTAACCAGACCCTGTGTGGGCGGTCTGATCGGTTTTCCAGCCCAACGGCTAGTTTTTGTAGCCGTTGGGAGGGTGGAAGTACCGGCTGTATAATTGCGGTACTTCCGGCCCTCGGGATGATTTTTGCCATCTTTCTTCTCTAACGGCTAGTTTTTAAGGGAGGTATATAAATGCCTACTCGAGGGCTGTTTAGGGAAGGTTGCTGGTGCTACTCTTCTATTCCTTGAGCTAGAGTGAGGCTATCAACTCAATTGTGCATGAGTTGCACTTTGTGAGGTGTGAAAGAGGTTCTAGAGTGCATGTGTTTTCTCTAGAGGTGGACTTTGTGTCCAAGTGAGCTTGTGCATTCGTTGCACGTGGTGAGAGTCAAGTGAGGGACTTGACTTATTACTCTTGGAGTTTGCTAACTCCTAGACGACGTTGGAGGCGTCGTGCGCGGTGATCTTCTCAAAAAAGGTTGTGAGAAGACCCGGTGAAATTGTGAAGGTTGGAGCTCACCTACCCGGTGCGGGAAAGAGCTACCACTAGTGGAATTGAGGTGGATGGCTTAATTCGTAGAGACGCTCCAATTAGTTTGGGCTTACCTCAACGTGGACTAGGGAAGACCGGCAAGTCTTTGAACATCACGGTAAAACGAGATGGTTTGCTTTCTTGTGCTCAATTTACTTTCAAACAATTTACTTAATTAGAATTAATTTGATTGCTTGTATAGCTAGAATTGCAAATCTTGACCTAGGTTAGAATTATTGGTGCACTTAGGCAAACTCATTTGTTCTAGGCGCTATTTGTACTAAACAAACTTGAATTTAGCTTCCGCATTGATTACTTGGTTTAGGCAAATAGAAAAGGTCTTTAATTAGTAGTATTAATTTGAAGATAATTTTTAGACCGTCTATTCACCCCCCCTCTAGTCGGCCTCCTCGATCTTATATCGAGGCCAATGGGGACACTAGATTTCTCTCCCATGTTCACAAACGACAGCATTGGTAGGTTCGCATCTGGCAACCACGCCGCAGGACAAAGGGAGCCTTGCTAGAAGTACATGACCTAGAGCCAAGAAATCTAAGACAACCAAATGGTAGAGATCGTAATTTGTAATTATTGAAGTAGTTATTGCAAAGCTCAATTAATTACTCGTATAGGTGGTGGGATGGCGCACTTGAACTAGCATTACAAAGCATGTTGAGCAAGATGGGGGCACATAGTCGTGGGAGAAGTACAAACGCCACTACACTTCTATTACTCTTGATAACACATCAGTTCTACACGGCTATGAACATTCTCACCCTAAGGTTGCATACATATATTGATGGTTATGTTCTCCACCAGAGATATGTATGTCATATCTTGCACCTTGTTATGCAAGACAATATGCAAGTGATTAGTGAATATTTTAACAATATCTGTGATGCCATTCGTTACATCATAAATTCCTCACAAATGGTAGCCATGTTCGTAGAGTACTACACAGCCAATAGGAAGGAGCTAGCAAAATTCGGCCTTAACATGAAGGCGTGGTAGAACTCGACATACATCATGCTAAAGAAGTTGCAAGGGTACGAACATATTATATTTGTCTTTGTCAATGCTAGCCAAATAAAACTCACCATCTTCCACCTTCGTCAACCCCTATATCGCTCTCCACCTCTTTTTTTTCATGCTCAGACGATGCAGTAATTAACCGGCTTATATACTGTAAATCCAAACTTTTGGTTCATTAATCCTTTTTACAAAGTAAAAACATATTCACCATGGATCTCTTTTTGTTAACAATATTTTTTAGCAAAATGTTTCAAATGGATTGTAATAGGATAAATGGTTTAGGAGATATCGTCATTCAAAGTTTACAATCAACCCTCGATTCTCTCTACACCCACCCCTTTATGCTCAGTGTGGCAGTAAATCTGCAATAAAGACACCACAAAAGCATAAGGAGAGCAATAATAATAAGCGTGCTAATGTCTCTCTTGTAAAGGTGCAGTAAGAAGATTGCAATAATTTCCTAAAAAAAGGCACAATGAAGTTCACAGTGAAATAGGTTGCAGTAAATATGTCTTACAGGTTCAGTAAACACACAACGAGGTCGTAAAAATCTTTTACAATAGTGTAGTGAAAGCATATGGAGGTCATAGTAAATATTTTTTAGTGATGCGGTAAACATTAGGAGGTTGTAGTAAATATATGATAGAGGTACAATAAGCACACAAAGATGTCACAATAATCTTATTACAATGGTACAATAAATGCACATAAAAGTTTAACTATGTTGGGATATGCCCAATGCTTTTATCGCACCCTTTTGGTTCGTTACTGTATCCTCCTTCAATTTTTATTACAGCACAAATGTATTTATTATTTATTAGCGAGACTTATATCATTATGTCCTCTCATCATCAGTAACCACCGATGAAAACTATTCATGAATCAGGGCTACCAATTAAACGTTATGCCTAAAACAAGATAAGAAACATTCTAGTACTAGTAAGGCACCCATATTTGTTGGTTGGTTGACTATGTGTCACTGGTCAGGTTGGTCCCCGTATGATTTGCCATCCTGCCTATCCTCTCTCGCACGCAATTCACCATCCCGCCTATCCCCAACAGAACCACCAACTCCCTAACCCAACTACCTCCCACGTCGCCTCCCACCGTACCGGTCGCTGCCACTCCCTATGAAAAGTATCGGTGGTGGACTGGTGGTGTTCACATGGAAGGATGAGATGCTTGAGGAGTATTGGTGGTGCACTGAGCGTAGCCTCAACTGGGGCGCCACGATTTGGGACCGACCCCATCGTCGACGTTGGCGATGACGCCATGTAGCTCATCCACGAAGGCGTCAAGGGCTAGGAAGAGTTTGAGAAGTCCGGTACAGGGGAAAGGAAATTACAATGATGCCAAATTGGAAGGTGGATCTGAGGTTCCCAAATGTGTCCAATCCATTCCATATATGTGTCAGGTATGCTTTGATCATTTGAATGAAATGGCACAAAAAGATGCAAGTAAGCCAGGTGTGGTCATTTGGTTACCTTCAAAATGCTAATGGTTTATACATGGGTATGAGGCATTCATGTAAGGTCCAATTGGCAATCATATTGATGCCTCGCTATCTTTCTGTTTGTTTTCAGACTCAATGAAAGGCAAGGCTGTTTTGAAAGTAGAGCAGACAGGAGAAATTAATCATGCTTGTGTCAACACATCCAACCCCTTCCACAAGTGTGGGGAATATTTTTTAAGAGAAAGGATGACAGGTAGATAAGGTAATGTACATGCAGTAGTCTCTTCTGTTGTGAAAGAGTCATTCATCATTTGTGTCAATTGAAGTTATCTTAACAAAGCAAATGCTTCAGTTGGATTTGCATATCTATTAACCTAACATATTTACTTAACATGGGCAGCATTTGATCAAGTTAAGATTTGATAGTTGTAAATTTCAACTTGTGAAGTCCTATTGACTGAGTTCACCCTTCATTCAAGACCCTGGTTGGTTAAAATTCAGTAGTTGTAAAATGTCAACTAGACAAATTCCTTTTGACCGAGTCCATATTTCATTTAGGAACAACTTGTCATCTTTCAACCAGCTGCTAACTTAATGTTGTAAACCTATTAACTCACGTAATGCACTTATGACCTAGCCATGGGCAAATCAGCTTTCACTCTCCCCAAAAGACCATGAAGTATCTAATAGTCCTTATTTGCAATTTTCTTTTAGAGGCTAGATATAAAATTTGCATACCACCATGTGTTCTATGGTTCTGTTTTCCATATGCATTCATCTTGAGATTTGACTTCTTTTTTTACGCCATTTACTATTCTGCGTTTGATCTTGTTATTTGTTAATTAGTGCCTTGAGAAAATCAATTGCTCGCAACAAGGCCTTCTAAGTTGCCATTTGCAAAGGCCTTCTAAGCAAGCAAGAATATATGCTGGCACTTGATGCCAATAAAGTATTCGACAAAAACCTTTGCAATCAAGGTATGAATTAATGCCTTCGGCCAAGCCAGGACCACGGCAGGTTGATAGTGTACTGAAGGGATGATGTCGGGACTGGATCAGTGCTTGTGTGCTGGCTTATTCTCTTTGCATGTGCCATGGAGGCATCAGTTGGTTAGTTCTTACCTGAAGTTTTCTTGGCGCTTCGCCATGTCGTATTCTACCTAAAATTTTGTGGGTTTCTAATTGGCTATTGGCTTAGTATTTTTTTTAGCTGGTGTTATTCTAATGTCAATCAATGGCTGATGTGGTTTTAGGTCAGTCTATAATGGTGGGCAGATAATCTTCTGGAGGAACCATCACAATAAGAAGCTCTTCACTACCAGCAAGGTGAAGCCTTTGTCTACTTATCTTGGTTAAGTTTTGTGGCAACGTGTCTACTTTGTAATTGGTGATATGATCTGTCTTGTGTGACGGCAAATGATTTGGTTTCATGAAATGGTTGAGATATACTTGCCCAATCACTATGCTGGCGGATATTATTTGTTCTTCTGATGGGAATTGTTTTTCTCTCTCTTTTTTAACTTACACTACAAGTACAATATGTGTACTAAAATTTCTCGAATGATGTGGAAAAATAACAGGTCAGTACTGTTGTGGCTACAGACCAAACAGAGAGAGAGATGGTAGTGGAGAGTTGGGAGTAAGTGATGGTAATGGCCTGGGCTTCTCCATGACCTGTATTCCATATATATATATATATATATATATATATATATATATATATATATATATACATACATACATACATACATACATACATATATATATATATATATACATGGGGAGTGCTTTTACAATTATACCCTTGCATCTGAGTATCCCCTTCAGGGGTACTTATGTCATTACACATGGCCCATTCTGGGCTTTATAACCTTCTACCAGGCCTGCTGGGATTAGGTGGGGGCCACCCCTACAACATGAGCATCTCATGGCAAAGGGCTTCACAGGGCCGAAGCCATGTTGCCGAGTCCTTTGGCCCACTCCGTCCTGCGGCCTGTGAACTTTCCCGAACTTGACCGGGGGCTGAGGCCGTAGCCGAACCCGACGCCTGGATTGGTGGTTGAGGTAGATGTGCAAGAGCTCCGTCCCGAGCTGGCGCCTAGTCAAAGTAGGCGCGCGCGCTCCGTCCCCCTGTCGTGGCGGGATCGGGGTTGCCCGGGCCGAGTCGGAGGCGTTGCGTCGGCATAGGTAGGCGTAGCGGGCCGCTGATTTGTCGCACACGCGTCAAGTGATAGCGGACGCGCTGCGACGTTCGTCTTCTGGCGGTCCACGTGGCGGAGTGTGCTTGGCGTGGTGCTGGCCTTGAGGCGCCGTGGCCATTTTAATGTGGCGACGGATTTCCGGTGGTTAGACTTCCGCCGGTTGGACTTCCGCCGGTTGGCTCTCCCGTTGATTGGACTTCCGCCGGTTGGACTTCCGCCCGTTGGCTCCCCCGGTGATGGGGTATATATACGGCGCGGGTGCGGCGTTGTTCCTGCGTCGTGTCCTTGGATAGAGGCTGCTCCCCTAAAATGGGCCCCTTCCGTGCATCAACATTCCCTAGCGACGCTGAACGGCTTGGGGGATGTTGATGTACAGATGGAGGTCCATTTTTCTTGGGAGCTTGATCAGCGTCTGTGACCGGTAGCCAACCGCGCTTCCTGCCCTCGCGCTGCGTGTCCGCATACGACGGCAAGGTTTGCCCTGTTCTCCTGAACAGACCTACCTTCAGTCGGGGTTCCTGATGGAGCCCGTCCGCATTACTTTTGGAAAAATGTTAATGCACTGAAGGTGGCCTGTTAAGGAGAACAAGCCAAACTTCGGCGATCGAGAAGACGGCCTGCTACGCGCGCGTCGTGCTCCCATATGAAGATGGCAAGGTTTGACGTGTTCTCGTAGACAGATATGCTTGAGTTCATCAGCCTCCGCTGATTGCGTCGATCTGGCGCTATCGCCAAGGAACGTTGATATACTGAAGCTTATCTGTCTATGCGAACCCGTTAAAACCTGCCGCACATCAGCGGCTTATACTCCCAAAATACGGGAGACCCAGGCGCCTGAGTCGCTGCCGGTTTAGGTCATGAGGTTGTCGCGCGGGTCTTGACGCCGAAGTGGCCGCCTGCGCTTTCGTCAAGGAGGCAGAGCTTGTGTCGAGGCTGCCGCCGAGGTTGCTTGGCCCGCGGCGGCTTGCCGTTATATCCTGGCGCAGGGCCGAGGCGGGTGGCCGAGTTTTGCAGCTAAAGCGGAGACTCGCCCGTACGAGGCCGCCGAAGTCGACGCAGCGGCCGCGGCAGAGGCTCAGCGGTGGTTGCGATCCCCCGATGCGGTAATGCGCTGTAAAGGTTCCTGGAATCGCGCCGACCCCTGGTTTGCCAGAGCTAGGTTGTCGTACCGTGCGACTCGCCTCGGCGGCTTGTAACTGGTGCGTGGCGGGATGTGAACAGTTGTGCGACCGCAGTTGCTCGCCTCTTCCCTAGGGAAGGGGGACACGAGGCGGGCGGGGAATGGTGCAGCGTCGAAGCTGTGGCGATCCTGTGGCCCATTAATGCGCTTTTAATGGCGGCTAAAGTCGTGTCGACGCCTGGCCTCGCGTGCGCCGGATATCACGCGCGGGGGTTGTCACGCGGCGGGAGGCCACTGGAGCGTCGCGTTCTGGCGGTCTTTACCACTGTGGTCGCGCCCCCTCGCCTTTGGTTACGGGGGATTGTGCGGGACGGGCCGTTGTATAATTTTGGTCACGTCCGGTACGCGGACCGTCGCGACGCTTTGGCATCGGGGCGAGGTGACTTGAAATAGCCCTCGGAACCGCACCCCCGCAGTTCTACGCCCTCTTCCTGCTTGCCTCGCCTTCCATACTCCCGTGGTGATCTCGCCGCCATACCCCCTTCGCGAGAGGCTATGGCATCTGGTGGCAAGCGTGGCCAGGCGGCTAGCGCCGGCGGCATTCGCCGGCGATCTTCACCGCTAGAGGTGAAGTACTCGCTCAGCGAACGCAACCCGGCGGCGGCGGACAAGTATTGGCTGGCGGCGGAGAAGGAAGGCGCGTTCTCCGGCGAGCTGGGTCCGTTGCTCGTGACCGAGAAGACAATCCAAGCGCTTCTGCGCGCGGGGAAGCTGTCCGAGCGCCAGGCGGTACGATTGCCCGCCGCCGATGAGACGGAACCGCGGCCCGAGAGGTCGGAGGCGCTGGTATTCGTCGCCTTTTTTGACGCGGGGCTCCGCATTCCGGCGGCGGCGATCGTGGGCGACGTGCTGCGGACCTTCGGGTTGGAGCTGGTGCAACTGACTCCGAACGCCGTGGCCCGGCTCGCGGTGTACAATTGGGCCTTGCGCTCGGGAGCGTGCTGGCCAAGCGCTTCGCTGTTCGCCTACCTGCACGAAGCACGGTGCCAGCGCAAGGATCGGAAGGACGGGACGCTATCGAGCTTCGGCAGCGTCACCTTTATTCTTCGGTCAACCTGCAGCAAGCTCTTTCCTGCAAACTCCACTCGCGGGAAGTGGGAGTCTCAGTGGATGAGGCGGTGGTTCTACCACCGCATGGAGAGCGGGAGCGGCCTTGAATGCACGGGCCGGCCGATCGCGTTCAAGACCTCGCCCGGCCGAACGCTCGACGACGAGGACAGGCGGAGGGCCCATCGGCTTGTAGGCGTGGCCGTCCGTTTTAACATGCGCGACCTCGCCGAGGAGTACGTGATGTACGGCGTGGCGCCGCTCGCCAGTGACTGGCGCCTTGCCGCCGAGAAGCGTCGAGACGACAATGTTTCGCCATGGGTCTGCGCACTGTCGGCTCCCTCCGGTCTTCGTAAGCTTCGACCGGGCGTCTGCCGTGCTTGGTGTAGCAGCTGCCAGTGCCGCCGCTAGCGCTCCCGATAGTGCGGCAGACGCCGAGTCGGACTCGGCGAGGTACGCCGACTCCGGCTTGGATGGCGCAGACGCCGGAGGCGACGGATCTTCGGCGGGTGCCCTGGACGGCGGGCTCGCCACGAGCAGCCGGAGAGGAGAAGCCTCATCACCCGTGGCGGCCGTTGAGACAGGATCTGAGGGAACCAATGGTGCTGGGGCGGTGCCTTCGGCCGTGGCCACCATAATGCCGGAGACGTCCTCCGTGGGGGCGCGCGGAGCTGGGTCTTCACCAGCAGCAGCGGCAGGAACCGGGGTGCCCCCCACAGAGGTTGCCATGGCGGGAGCTTTGCCCCCGGGTGCTGTTGTCGCTGGGGTCTCTCCGGCAGCGGCTGCTGGAGCGGCGTCGTCGCCCCCTGCTCCGGCTAAGCGGCCGTGTCTGCGGCCGGAGCTCCACCGGACGTCGAGGGGATTCGTCGTAGCGATGGGCATTGGGAGCTTGTGGGACTCCGACGCATATGCCGAGGCTCCCGCGGCGCGCGCTTTTTCTTCCCTCCAGGCCGTGCCGTCCGCCGTGCAGGAACGGTCGGCGCCGGCCCTTAATGCGGAGGCCTCTGTTCTTGGCGGGACCGCGCCTTCTGCGGGCGGTTGCGTCACCGTCCGGGGGGCGGGCCCCCGGAGCCCTCCTTCCGCGACCGAAGGTAAGGTGGTTTGGCTTCCCTGGTGTTTTCTTCGTTGCGCCCTGCGGTGCTCACCTGCGTCCCTGTCTGCAGCGTTAATTATTCCGGAGGAGCCTTTGCCGGGACCTGGAGGTCCTGGCGCCGGCGGCACGAACGTCGTGCGCCCGAGTCCCACGGACTTCGTTCCTCCGTCTGAGACGCTGAGGGCGTGGCATGGGATCGTGGATGACGCGGCCGCCAGTGTCAGCCAGCAAGCGCTTCATACCTACGGGGTGGAGCGTCTCGGGGACGCCTTCGAGGTGTCGGGGGTGAGGGTAAGTACATACTCATGCGACGATGCTTGGCCATGCTGAACTTGCTAAGTCGTTTTGCACTGCAGACACTAGTGCTGGGGCAGGCCCTGCAGACGGCCTATGTTCATGCGCGAAGGGCGCTCAAAGATAGGCTGCGGGTCGCCGAGGAGGGGCTATCCGAAGCTACGGGAGCCCGTTTCGCCCAGGATGCCCGCGTCCGCCAGCTGGAGGCGGAGTGCGCCGCGGCGAAGGCGCACGCCGAGGAACTTGCCACTTCAGGGCGGGAGTCGGCCGCGGAGGTGATGCGGCAGGAGTTCGCGGCGGAGCGGGACGGCCTTCTGCAACAAGTCGCCTCGCTAGAAAAAGAAAAAGGCGAACTCGCCTTAACTCTAGCGGAGCGTGACCGGAGGCTTGGCGAGGCTTCGGTGGTTGCATGGGAAGCCATGCAAGCGCTGGAGAGCCACCTCGAAGGGTTTGTTGCCAAAGTGCCGGACCACGCCTTCGGCCCGGAGGAGCTGTCGCGGACCCTTCGCTGGATCAAAGATGCCGCCGATGCTGCGCGTGGTGCCGCGACGAACTTCGGCGACCACTGCACCTATGTGGCGTCGTGTATGGTGTGCGCGCTCCTACGACACCGTGGTTGCACGCACATCGCCGGGCTGGAGGACCCCCAGCTGGAGATGCCCGACGGGGCTGGAATAATGTCCGGCGCCGTCCGCGCCGTTCATCGCGCCGTAAAGCACTTCTACGAGCGGATCTGGGACTACGCTGGAGTGGCCGCCGCGCAGGTCGAGCTCCGGAAGTCCCTTTACGGGGAGGGGAGCCTCGGCCAATTTCTGGACGGGGTCCCCCGACGCGACGAGGATGGCGGTGGGACCTCCGAAGGCGCCGAGGATTCCCAGGTGCGACGCCGGGGTGGCTAGGTGTAGGCGTGCGTTGTAATGTCCGCCCCTTTTTGTGAATAAAATGCGCGTTTGTTCCATGAACTGACCATTTGACCTGTGCCCCGGGCAGTTTTCGTGCTGGGGGCGACTGCTTGCGTCCGACCTTGCAACCCGGCGGCGCCTTCAACGCTGGCGAAGGGCCGAGGAGTCGCTGAACTTTTGGGCGGGCCGATCCTCTTCCGGCGAGGTCCCGACTGTAACGCGTGTTAAGGACGAGCCCGCCGAATAACGGCAGATATGCTGGCGGGCCTTTGCACTTGTAAATTTTTTCCGATGTATTCATCTGTAATTAGGATATGCGCTGCGCGCTGTGCTTCGGGCGGTCTTGTTCCTCGGTGGAGGCGAACCGCGACGCAACGACTTGTTTAGAGTCCGTAGAATGGCACGCGCGAAGGCGGACCTCCGCGCTACGACCTGTTTAGAGTCCGTAGACTGGCGCGTGCGAAGGCGGACCTTCGCACTACGACCTGTTTAGAGTCCGTAGATTGGCGCGTGCGAAGGCGGACCTGCGCACTACGACCTGTTTAAAGTCCGTAGACTAGCGCGTGCGAAGGCGGACCTCCGCACTACAACCTGTTTAGAGTCCGTAGACTGGCGCGTGCGAAGGCGGACCTCCGCGCTACGACCTGTTTAGAGTCCGTAGACTGGCACGTGCGAAGGCGGACCCCGCACTACGACCTGTTTAAAGTCCGTAGACTGGCGCGTGCGAAGGCGGACCTCCGCACTACGACCTGTTTAAAGTCCGTAGACTGGCGCGTGCGAAGGCGGACCTCCGCACTACGACCTGTTTAAAGTCCGTAGACCGGCGCGTGCGAAGGCGGACCTCCGCACTACGACCGGTTTAAAGTCCGTAGACTGGCTTGTGCGAAGGCGGAAGTGGGTGGGCGTTCGGCGGGGGTAGCCTCTGGTGTACCGCGCGCGCCGCATGCGCCCTTCCTGGGGGCGGCATCTGACTTGCTATGTCGCCCTCTTGGACTTCTTGGAAACGGACTTCGGTGGCACACCTTGCATTCACCTCCCGTGGTGCGCGAAGGCGAGCCTCGACGCTGCGCCGTGATGCACGATTGATATCCATGCCCTCCTTGCGCTCTGCGGAGTGCACGAAGAACATCAACGTCTTATTTAGACTCAGTAGAGTGCGCAGGGAGAACATCCGCGTCTTATTTATACTCCGTGGAGTACGCCCAGGGGCGAAGTCCCTGGCGTGCGCGGGATTCGCGTCTTGTTTATACTCAGTAGAGTGCGCGGGGAGAACATCCGCGTCTTATTTATACTCCGTGGAGTATGCCCAGGGGCGAAGTTCCTGACGTGCGCGGGATTCGCGTCTTGTTTATACTCAGTAGAGTGCGCGGGGAGAACATCCGCGTCTTATTTATACTCCGTGGAGTACGCCCAGGGGCGAAGTCCCTGGCGTGCGCGGGATTCGCGTCTTGTTTATACTCAGTAGAGTGCGCAGGGAGAACATCCGCGTCTTATTTATACTCCGTGGAGTACGCCCAGGGGCGAAGTCCCTGGCGTGCGCGAAATTCGCGTCTTGTTTATACTCATGCCCGTGTCTTCGACGGAGAGTGCACACGTGAACGTGCGTCTTCGTTTATACTCATGCCCGTATCTCTGACGGAGAGTGCACACGCGAACGTGCGTCTTTGTTTATACTCATGCCCGTGCCTTTGACGGAGAGTGCACACGCGAACGTGCGTCTTTGGTTTATACTCATGCCCGTACCTCTGACGGAGAGTGCACACGCGAACGTGCGTCTTTGTTTATACTCATGCCCGTATCTCTGACGGAGAGTGCACACGCAAACATGCGTCTTTGTTTATACTCATGCCCGTGCCTTTGACGGAGAGTGCACACGCGAATGTGCGTCTTTGGTTTATACTCATGCCCGTGTCTTTGACGGAGAGTGCACACGCGAACGTGCGTCTTTGGTTTATACTCATGCCCGTGTCTTTGACGGAGAGTGCACACGCGAACGTGCGTCTTTGGTTTATACTCATGCCCGTGTCTTTGACGGAGAGTGCACACGCGAACGTGTGTCTTTGTTTATACTCATGCCCGTGCCTTTGACGGAGAGTGCACGCGCGAACGTGCGTCTTTGGTTTATACTCATGCCCGTGTCTTTGACGGAGAGTGCATACGCGAACGTGCGTCTTTGTTTATACTCATGCCCGTATCTCTGACAGAGAGTGCACACGTGAACATGCGTCTTTGTTTATACTCCAGGAGCACGCGCGTGGGCGAAGCCCCCGCGCGGTCTCGCCGCGTACTTTTGGCCAACGATAATAGATTGGCGACAAACGGAACTTTATTACCTTCCCGTTTGCGCGGGTGAGCGATTACATATGGCGGGGGGGGGGGGGTACTAACCGTCTATGTTCGGCACGGCCGAAGCCTCTAGCGACTGCGCTACCTGCAGGGCCAGCCGAGCCGCCCCTGGATGACGTCGCGGGTCTCCGCACGGCAGTGCCGATCCTAAGGGTGCCGCAGCTCGTCGCGCCGGGGACATCTGGTGCCGTGCTCGATGCGCCGGGCCATGTCTTGGTTGCCACGAATGGTAATGATGGCTCGCGGTCCCGGGAGCTTCATGCATAAATAGCCGTGATGCGGTACTGCCCCGAAGGAATTAAGGATTGGACGCCCCAATATGGCATTGTAAGGGTATGGGAGATCGACGACATCAAATGTAGCGTCTTCGACCCTTGCATTGTCGCCCTGGGCGAAGGAGACCTGCAGGCATATTTGGCCGAGCGCCCGTAGAGGTTGTCCTTCGAATCCTTGCAGCGAGACTCCCGATGGGCCGAGGCGGCTTCAGGGGATCCCCATCTGATCGAAGGCTGCCGCGAACAGAATGTTCGCGGAGCTGCCGCCATCAACTAGGGCGCGTCCCACATCGCATCCCGCTATGACGACCCGGACGACCAAGGGGTCGTGATGAGGGAGCTCCACGCCTTGGGCGTCGGCGGGTGTGAACGTGACTTCGTGTTGTGCCCAGTCCGGTGGTGCCTGCGCTGGGTATGCCGCCACGTGGTGTAGCCTCCGCACATAGGCCCTCCGCTGTCGTGTCGAGGCGAACTCCAGCGAGGAGCCTCCGGAGATGACGTTGATAACCCTGTGGTGGGCGGCCTCCGGAGCTTGTAGCTGCAGGAGGCCCCCCTGAGGTTGCTGCACGTGGGCCTGGATTCGCAGAGGGCCCTCGTAGGGCTGCGTCCCCTGCGCCTGAATGTGCATGGGGGCTTCGTATGGGTGCTGCACGTGGGCTACCACGGGCGGGCGTGCCTCCTGGTTCCTGTCCCTGGTGACGCTCTCGCGGAGCGCCGCGATAGAGGTACACGTGCGCGTGTCGTGGTTGCCGCGACCGTGGACTGCGCACCACAGCCCCTGGTGTTGGTCGTCGTAATCTTCACAGCCTCTATCGTCGCGGCCCCGGCCACGGCCGCGCCCCCGGCCTCGGCGCCCCCGACCGCCCCGACCCGCGGGGGCGATTTCTTTGGAGCCACCTTCGATGTCCAAGACCTGCCGGCCTCGCCGCGACTTCTGTTGGCCGCGCCTGGGCCTATCGGATGTCTCCCTGTGCGGGGCGTCCTTGCGCTCAGGCGCGTCCTTCGATGACTCCTGTTTGCGCTTTTCCTTCGCAGAGCCGTCCCTCGGCAGGTCTTCGGTCTTCGCCGAGCCATCGGCCTGATTGGTGTCGGAGTTGTCACCTTGCCTTCGTCGCGCGTCCTCTTCCGCTCTGGCGTATTCCTCCATTTTGTCGAAGAGTTTCGTCACTGTCTTGATCGGCTTCCTTGCGTTGTATTCGGCCATGGGGCCCGGGCGGAGGCCCTGTATGGCTGCATTGACAACGGTGGTTTCGTTGACATCCTTGACCTGGCATCGTATCTTTGCGAAGCGCTTGAAGTAGTCTCGGAGCTTCTCTGAAGGTTTCTGCTTCACGGCAAAGAGCTGGTCTGCATCGACTCGCTCCACGTAGTTTCCTTGAAAGTTGTTGTGAAGGCGGTCGCGAAGCTGCTCCCACGCGTACATGGAGTTTGGCTCTATGGTAAAAAACCAGGAAAGCGCCACTCCTTGCAACGCGAGGGGGAGGCCCTTCGCCTTTGTGGTGTCAGCTCCGCCTGCGGCTTCGATTGCGGTTTCGTACACGCGCACGAACTCGCGGGGGTCCGTATCACCTTTGTACGACTCGATGACACTGGGGAACTTGAAGTCTTCGGGCCACGCCGCCTGCTGCAGTCCTGCCGAAAGCGGGGACTCCGGATCGACGCGCCGCAGCGGCACGCGGCTGGACGTGGGGGCGTCGCGGCTGTCCGACCTTTCCGGCGTAGGCTCTGGCACGCCCGCTGGCGTGGCCTGCTGGCTCCGAGCCTCTTGTATGTCGCGGACAGCCCCACGGAGGTCCCCTAGCTCCTGCTGGAACGCTTTGAGGGCCGCCAGCAGGGCGCTTTCCGCCGCCTGCGTGGGCGGGGCTACCGGCTCGCCCAACGAACGGGTCGGCACATGTACGATCGCCTCGCGGGCTCCCGAGCTGCCGGTGAGCGTCGCGGCGAGGGCGGTGAGGTTGGTCGTCGCAGCGCTGGTGACGGGGTCAGTCGTCGCAGCGCCGGTGACGGGGTTGGCCGTCGCGGCGCCAGTGGCGGGGTCGGTCGTCGCAGCGCCGGTGACGGGGTGGGTCGTCGCGGCGCTGGTGGCGGGGTCGGTCGTCGCAGCGCCGGTGGCGGGGTCGGTCGTCGCAGCGCCAGCGGCGGGGTTGGCCGTCGCGGCGCCGGTGGTGGGGTCGGTCGTCGCGGCGCCGGTGACGGGGTCGGTCGTCGCGGCGCCGGTGGCGGGGTCGGTCGTCGCAGCGCGAGCATCGACGTCCTCGACCACCACGCCTGCGTCGTCGTCCGCGCCCGCAGCAGCCGATGCCGAAGCCGTGGTGCCCATGCGACGCTCTGACCCAGCCGCCTTTTTGCCCTTCGCCGCCGCCGATGAAGCTTTTTTCGGTGCCATCCTTCTTCGGACTTCAGGCTTGCTCCTGTCCTTCCCACGGACGGCGCCAACTGTTGTGGCTACAGACCAAACAGAGAGAGAGATGGTAGTGGAGAGTTGGGAGTAAGTGATGGTAATGGCCTGGGCTTCCCCATGACCTGTATTCCATATATATATATACATGGGGAGTGCTTTTACAATTATACCCCTACATCTGAGTATCCCCTTCAGGGGTACTTATGTTATTACACATGGCCCATTCTGGGCTTTATAACCTTCTACCAGACCTGCTGGGATTAGGTGGGGGCCACCCCTACAACAAGTACAAATGGTGCATCACTTGTTCTCACTTCATATGTGCTCCCTTGCATTTGGTTTGTTAGAATCAGCATACCAGATGATGGAACATAGATATCTAAGATGGCCTAGTTTACTCCTTTGCATTGCAATACCACAAACAATGGTTCTATTATCTATACTGAAGGTCCTAAGTAGTGTTTGTACATGAGAAGTGTTTACATGCATCTAAACTTTACAAAATGCCTTGTAATATTTGGGCCTTCACATTGCAAAATTAGAGTATTTTTAGTTTGAGTTAGTAACAAAATATGGGCAATTTGTATGCTTTGATAATTGCACATACATGTGAATAATATGTTAGACACGTTTAGTGTATACTTTGATAATTGTACATATGAGTGAATAGCATAGTAGACATAGAGTGCATTGCATGAAAGTTATTGGTGCGAAATTTGCAATACATGGCCACCTTACTAGAACCATTTGAAATTTCTGGTTATTTTTTTAAGGATCCAACTGGTTGTATATATGGATACTTGTAGTACATAAAAATACAATAAACATTTCAAAAATTCATATTCTCAACACTTCTTTCCGCAATGTAACGAGAGGCGCTGCTAAACTAAGCTAACATATAAAGTAGCAAATTTTATAATTTTGTTGAAATCAGTCTAGTCGACGACAATCAAATAGCGAAGAAGCAACCACCCATTATTGTATTCCTCGTGTTTGGAGGAATGTCCGTTGTTATCGCTTGTGTGACTAGGGTTGTAAACAAGTCAAGTTCGAACGAATTTGAGTTAGAGTCTGAACTTGAACCTAGGCTTGAGCTCGGCTTGATCCAAACTCGAGTAGACTCGTGGTCGACTTGAGTAAGCTTAATAATAGTTAAAATAATTCAACATGTACTAATTTTTAGCAATAAGAAAAACTCAAGTTCGACTCAAGTAAGCTTGATAAGAGTTAACATATATCAATATTCAAATTCGAATCGAACCCTAACAAGTTATTCGAGCTCGATCGGTTTGTTAAAACTCATGAGTTTAGAATCAAACTTGACTCATTTAGTGTTCAAGCTGAGCTCTTTTTATAGCCCCCATATGTGATGCACGGATGAAGCCAATTTCCCTTTCATAGCGAAAAAATCCTAGTGTGTACAACTATAAATCTACCATTGCGGGGCTCCATGCCCTGAATCTATCTTCTCAAGCAGAAACCATATCCAGCCCCAAGCCGGCGAGGTACCGTATATTACCGCATCGACGTATAGAGATGGCAACGGGTAAATACCTATCGGGTATTGCCATTCCATACCTGTACCCGCTAGGTGTAAATTTACCCGTCGGGTTACCTGTATCCGCACGCGGGTAGGAAAATTTACCCATACCCGTATCCGCGCGGGTATTACTACCCGACGGGTAACCCGTACCCGCAAGCATACCCGGTTCAACACATAAGAATATCATCAATTTAGACATTCATTAATCATACATGCCAAGCACAAAAGCGTCTAATGATCAAAATTAGTACATCGCATAAACATACTTGATATGACCATATCAACATATGACAAACAAATAAACAATCAACAACAAGTAGATAATAAAATTAACATTTGAGTGGGATGTCTAGTTGTCTAATGCGGGTATTCATTACCCGCGGGTAGACGGGTATGGGTAGTATATACCCGCACCCGCCTACCCGGCGGGTAGAAGATTTCACCCAATAACGTACCCATGGGTACATAAAATTTTCCATACCCGTCTCTTTATCGGGTAAAACCCGTCGGGTATTCAGGTATCGGGTACCCATTGCCATCTCTATCGACGTAGCGCGCTCTCTCTCTCTCTCTACCTATTTTTGAAGCTCCCTCTCTAGATTTGATCATCTTGTCAGGAGCAATGCTAGGGTACTACGCCAGATGGGTTAATGTTTTCATGATATAGACTTTACGACTTTGCATCAATGGAATGTGATATCTCGTTCTATACTACTTTTGTTCAATCCGCCTCTAATGTCTGTCCGTCGCATCACAGCACACATTTGCTCCTTGACTAAATGGCAGCACGGACGTGCGCGCAGGGGCTATTGCCCTCTCCTGAAAAACAGATCAGGGGGCTATACATTTTTAGCAGCCTTGCTCCGTATTTCAAGCTTCACCGCAGGCCACGAGTGGTGGATCACCAGAGCGCGCGGGGGCGGCGGCGAACCAACCAACCACCTGCAGGGAAGGCAAAGCACGGAGCCCAAAGCAGGCGGCCCCCCGGATTCAAAACCACACGGTGCGGCGCCCGCAGCGAATCCCAATGAGGCCTATGAGGGGAGAAGAAAATGCCAGGAGCAACCAGCCCGCGCCTCCCACCCGTCGCGTGCACCTCGCGCCTGCGCGCCCTCGGCCTCGCCCCGTCGGGCGTTGGCTGCCCACCTGCAGAGCCCACCCGCCACTTGGCACCGCCCGCCTCCGCGTCTCCGCCCGCCCATCCGCGTATAAAAGCACCGCGCGGCCCCCAACCCTAGCCGCCGCCGCATCCTCCTCCCAACACCCCCACCACCTCCTCCTCCTTCTCTCCTCTTCCACCGACATGGCCGGCATCGGCAGCATGCGCCGCTCCCCCTCGGCCTCCACCTCCTCCTCCTCCGGCGACGGCGCCGGTGCCGCCCGGCTGCCGAGGGTGACCCGGAAGCGCAGGTCCGCCGGCCGTGGGCCCCGTGGCGCCGCCCGGAGGCCGCCGGCGCCCCGGCCTGTGAGTGCCTCGGAATTCACGGTCTCGTCCTACGGTCCTCCTATATATGTACGTGCGGGGAGGTGGTGGGCCGTGGTGGTGGGGAGGCGGCGCGGTGGGCTGGAGGCCCAGAGGGAGGGGCGCGCGTCCGTTCCCCTGGTCCCGACGTCGCCGGATTTTAAAATCTTGATTGCAAGGGGCTCGAAGGTGTTAACGTTTGTGGCCGATTTGGAGCTCTGATCCGCCCGGTCGATGGTTCGATTAGTGAATTTGTTGAGCGGCTAGTGGCTGTCTCTAGGTGTTCGTTCAAATTTCACGATCAGATTTAAGCGATCTAGTGTACGGGTATGCGCTTAACATGGTGGCCGTGTGATCAATTGGCAATCTTTGCTGCAGGTGTGATCGTCATTGCTACGTTTGTTGGTTACGGTGAGGTATGATTGCGGCAGCTATTTGTAGGATTTGCGATAGTGATAGCTCTTTCTAGGACAGTTTTGGTCGGTCATAAACTAATTATCCATGTTTTTTTTGGGCCAATCAGAGTATGATTTCGCAATTCACGTGCTGTCACGTGCCACATGGATAGAAGCTCTGGGGTTCTTGGCCTTTAGTGGCTCCAAGTAGCCCTCCCTTTTAAGCTAAATGAAATTGATCTCTTGACTTGCAAGGGTGCTAGTTGTTGTTTCCATGTTTGATTTGAACGCTTGGTTAGCGTGAGATCTTTCCTCTTTCAAGCGGAAGCTGGGAAAATGTTCTGTCCTGTTCTTAAACAGGATTAGAAGTCACGGAACTTTGTGCAAATCAGCAAAAATTTATACTTATTACGATATTGAATACAACCGGTGTAGGAGGGCATGAATAGTAGAATGGTTGAGTAATTACTCACATGCACTTTCTGTGATCAGTTGGAAATGATATTATTCTGGTTATCTACAATGCAAACAAGAGTGGTGAAATCAATTGCAAATAGAGAGAACAGTGTTGCAAAAAGAATGTCCTTTGTTCCTACATATGAACTGTTGGATTATTGCCTCAGTTTTTCCCAGCCTATATCTGGTCTACGAAACCATACATGCTGTACTTGATTTTTTTGCTGCCTGCTCTCTAAATGAATTCATCATTTGATGACAGGTAAATGAGCTGGATTTAAATAGAGCTGTTCTTGATCCAGATGTAAGATTTATGCAGAAAATAGATAAACTATTTCCTTTTCTTGTGAGAAAAGAAAATAGAGTAGTCGAACTAGTTCGCTTTTCTGGATTAAAAGATTGTCCAATATTTATGCAGCATCGAGTTGCTGGGTTGAGAGTTATTCTGCAGAAGGAACTCCGAAATAGCGACATAAGCCAACTTGGGAGAATTGTTCTCCCGAAGGTTAGTTCTTATGCAAATAGATTTTCCAAACTTACTTTTCCTGCATACTTCCATATACACTCTGCCCTTGTAACTACTAACACTTAAGTCTCTGATAAATTAATTCCACAGAAGGAGGCGGAGGCTTACCTCCCGATTCTGACATCAAAGGATGGCAAAAGTTTATGTATGCATGATTTGCTAAATGCACAACTGTGGACCTTCAAGTACAGGTACAAATTTTAATCTGTTTGGCTTTAATGTTTGTTGCTATAAGTTAAAATGCCAATATGATCCTTGTCATACCTTATTTTTAGTTATCGCTTAGCTATAAAACTGGGTAGGTTCCTTGAAAGAAGCAAAATTGCATGATCATGATGGTGAAGATTTTTTGTATTCTGCTATGTCTAACAAGAAATGAATTGTATCAGATAAGGTAGGTTTCGCAAAACCATTAGAACTACAACATGTAAATATGAATCCTGTTAGGAATGTTCTCAGAAATCCTTTCTTATCCCTGCATTTACCTTTATTAAGTTCTATCATATCCACTACAGTGACATATATATCATCTCCCATACAGATACTGGCCTAACAATAAGAGCAGGATGTATGTGCTAGAGAATACTGGTGAATACCTTCTTTTCATCCTTTTCCTTTTCTGTTACATTTTGTAGATCAATGTTCTTATATTTCTTCCTCTTTTTAAACATCCCAGGGGATTACGTCAGAACCCATGGTCTTCAACTAGGAGACTTCATTGTGATATACAAAGATGACGAGAATAACCGATTTGTACTTAATTTTTTTTCCTAATTATTTAAGCATTTCACTCATTTGTGGCATGCAGTTTGTAGTTGGTTACTCTATGTTGCATTTTATATCATACTAAGGTCATCCGAGCAAAGAAGGCGGGAGATGATCAAGCCGCCACTGTGCCACAAGTCCATGAGCATATCTCTACTACTATGCCAACATCAGAAGTGGATGACTATATGCCTGCCATTCCATCACAAGCTGATATCTCTGGCATTGTACCACAAGCTGATGAGAATTATGAGATATTTGATGGAATACTGAACTCTCTGCCAGAGATACCAGTAGCCAATGTGAGGTACTCTGACTTTTTCGATCCATTTGATGATTGTATGGACATGGCGAATCCCCTGAATGCCAACAACTCTGTTAACCTGACGACGCATTTCCATGATGAGAATCCTGGGCATTCCTCGTTTCCCAACCCAAAACCTGGCCCTCACGTATGAGATTCAGACAGAAACTGCTGGATCATACCATACCCTGTATGAAGCTCGGAAACTCGTGCCTTGATGCCATTGTTGTAAATCAAAATAATTGGTGTCCTCATTTTGTATGTTGTATATGCTTAACTACTGCATGTTGTTTGTGTGTAAAAGGTTCGTTTTCAACTCAACTGGAGGTTTCATCAGATGCAACGCTGTAAGCCTGTAACTTAGTTCGGTTCAGCTCAGAAATGCGGTTCTGATGTTTTCAAGTTCCTGAACACGCAAATACATTACGAAAGATGTTCTGTGCATTTAGCCATTTACCTATGACTATGGATGCAAGCAAATTTCTCTCTGGCATAAAACTACTGGATGTTCTTCTAAAGGGAATCACAGCTGAGTATCTCAAGTCGTGTTCTTGGATTCTGAGAAACTTCAACACGGTTGTTCTTGATGCTATCCTTTTTGTGTTTGAAGAAACTCCCCTCGCTATTTCGTCTGCGATATTCCTTGAGCTTCCTTCGTGCGTACGGTGGAGCACTTCTCTGATCCAATCGAAAAATGCTGATAAAAGAAGCTGCTCGTATGATCAGTTTCTAATGGCTTTGTGTTCACCTCACCTCATCCACCAATGCAAACCAGAACCCAAGCTACCATCGAGGAGGGCACAGCCGTGACCAACTCAACAGCAGAAAACAGAGAGGGCGTGTCATAAAGCGTCCATGATTCGTGACGCGACGTTGGAACGCCCACGCGCGCGCCAGGGCGACACATGGCCGAGGCCGAGACGACGGCGCGCTCGGCAACGCACGTACCTTGCCCTCTCCCTATCGTCCCGTCGGCCAAGCGTCGCGCCCCGATTGGCGTCGAGCGACATGGGACCACCACCGTGGACTCCGCCGGGAGGGAGGGAGCGGCGTCCGTCCCCGCGCGCCGCAGCGTGCCAACTGCCGAGCCACGCGCGCGCGCGCGCGTGAAGTCGTCAGGACAGAAATGCAGCACGCCACCGACTCAAATACTCCAAAAAACTTGGGAGTCACCAAGGCTGGCAAAAATATCCCGTGGTTCTTTAGGTTTTTCTGTGAGTGAGTTGCAATTTTCTAATTTGATGATGACGACGATCGAGTGAGTATTATGCTACAACAATAGAAAATTGCTGCCTTGCCTGAATGGACGAAAGATGAAACATTACATGATACTCCTTTGTTGGCAGAAATGAAACTGCTATTGTTTTTTCTCATAAGAGAGTGCCTGGCACTAGCACGTAAGGAAAGTGTTCTTTAAAGGACTATCTATACAACTAGTGATATGTAAAAGACATAAAAAAAATTACTGGACAGCTAATAGTAAGGAATTGTGTAAAGTGTAATTCTACTCATGGCTCAATGGTAACATCGCTTGTTAGCAGCCTTTTTTTTATCCCACCAAGTGAGCTGCGCCTGGTTTCTGACTTCTTAATTTCATCTTTTTTTTAGTTTTTTAGATTTTTTTTATTTTTATTCCTTTGCATTGTCTGTGATGATATAATTTTTTATTTTTTTTATATTAAATTATTTAGAAAAAACTAACAACCACTATGATACATTTTCAACTACTACAGTAAAAAAACCAAAAGACACGGCTTATACCTAGAGGTCTAGCAGCCTGGTAGACACCAAATTCTAGGTGAGCAACGGGACAAACACAAAGTACCAAGTCCACCCCTCTAGTACCACGAAATATTCTATTGTGTCACGGTTACACAGCTTAATTTGTGTAACGAGCCAGTTAGATATCGACACATGGCATGTAGCACTAGCAGAAATTTTATTGTGTAATTTGTTACACAAATCGGTTTGTGTAATGGTCCAATCAGGACTGCCTCGTAGCACGTACGCACTGTAGCACACTCAACTCAGAGAGAAAACACTGTAGCAAAATTTCTTTTGGAGCTTGCTGCTTTCCTTGTTGCTCAATAGTATTTGCTACAGTATCTTTCCACGTGTTAGTCTCTGATTGCACAATAAAATTTCTGCTACAGCATTTACTACAGTAATTACGTGCCATGTGCCACTTTCTAACTGGTTCGTTGCGGTGTAAATCGCTAGCCCAAATTGTACTGGACATGAGCTCTAGAAGGCACTTTAGTAACTCTAGAAGAATGAACAGAAAAAAATGTGACATAAGGTGATACCAGCACAAGGGCATGTTGTAGAACTGTGCTGCCTATGCAGCATAATAAGGAATTACTTGATTCGGTGTAACAATACAGCCGTAGCACGGTAGCAGTAGTTCTAAGGAGTAAGGTCATATTAGCCTATTGCTGCATGGGTCTAAGATTCAGTAAATGACGATGTTTGAATCAGTAGTAGGCTAATAGCCTATATGAAACCATCAATCTTTGTGCTGTCAAAACAAAAACAGTTAGCTTGACCTTAATATTAAGCAAGAATCTTAAGTCTCTGAAAACTGGGCCATTATTGATAATACCTTTTGAACTTGTAGGGAAACATACAGGTGAATTGTATGAAATTTCTTATTGTTCATATTGACGCACAATTAAACTGAACTTGTGCCACAATTTCCATGATAAAGCTTGTAGCTTTGGTGATTTTTTCTGTACATACTATGTTGTCATCATGTGTATGCATTCTATTGTGAGTTCATATGATTCTTTCAGCTATTATTTCAATTTTTTGTGATCGTCTGCTCCCACATTTGCTCACTTCAGGTCGTAAGTGTAGCTGTAAAGAAATGCTCAGTTTCATAATAAGCAACTTGCAACTTCAGTCCACAGCTTGTTTTCATCTGAGAAAAATAATGTTTAAGCTTAGTGTGTATTCCTCAATCATGTTCTGGTTCCTTACCTGGAAATTCGGGTATGGGGATGAAGTTGTCAGTGAACTGAAAATATCTTCTTATGAAAGTATGCAGGTTAGTATGCAGATGTCTTAAGAAGGTACCTGTCAAAGTAGAAAAGCCTCCCTTATAGAAGGAACAAAGGTACCCAATATACTCGTGTTATGATTCGTGCAAGTGGCTCTGGCAGTTGTGACCATGGCTAATACTGGTTATCAGTCGTATTTGTTCACATATCTGGCACCGTCTGAATAGTTCTAGTATTGACACTTGGACAACACCGTTCTTCCAATTCCATATGAAAATTTACTTGAACTAAGAAATTAGTTCTGGCAATTTCTCTGTGCATTGGATAACGTTTGTCTGAAGTTTCGTATCTCTTATTAACTTTTAAGTGGAAATCGCCGATCTCCTTGCAGGGAGCTATATGGGAAACCATTTCTGATTCCAAAGCCAGAAGTCACTGTTGTTCCTCGGGCAAAAGGTGATGACTGCCGGGGACGGAGCTCCACTCAGTTGGCCGAGGTTGCTAGTAGACGACTTGGATGTTTACGTAGGTGTTTTCAGTGGTCAAAGCGTGTGTCCATATTCTGTAAGACTTTCAGGTTTCCTTCTCACTTTATACGTGTACATTGGATACACGTACGTAGATATGTGTGATGTCGTATATGTGTGTGTGGTATCATGTGTGGGTGTGTTCCCATTGTACTCACTAGAAAAAAAAATGATGATTGCCTCATTCTAAGCGAGTGATGGGCTGAGGGACGTCATGTCAAATGAGATGCATGCAAAGTTGCGCGCCGACAGGTCCTACAAGAACAACGATGGCACATGTTCTGATGAAGGCAGCGAACCTACTATGAGCCCTGCTGCACAAGCTGCTGCTGATTTTCTTGTGAGGCTAGCTCTGACCAAAGGGAGCGAGGACAACATTACTGACATTGTGATTGGACCTGAAACCACGAAAGAAGCTCAAGGGCAAATCCTAGCAGAGCCTAGATTTCATCTGATTAGTTGACAGTGATCTCCCGCCGCCGAGCAGATCTGGTTTTTCCGGGAGAGGAGAAGAAATGGGGCTAGGGTTAGAGTTTCGGGGTGTTATTCCCGCCGCGATGCGTTTCGGCCGTCCGATCGAATCGGACGGTCAAGTTTTCGCGGGCCAAAGTTTTTTCTGGGCCGGCTTAGTTTTCGGCCGTTGGATAAGATCCGACGGAGCGTGTGAAATACAGATTTTGTGGGCTGCGCTGGAAATTTTTAGGCCGCCTGTGTGCCCGCGCGTGGGTTGGGCCGCGTGCGGAATTGTGGGCCCGTGCGGGAGTCTTTTTGGGCCGGGTGCGTTTTTTTCGGCCGCGCCGATGTTCTCGCCGTACGGGCCTTTCTAGGCCGTGCGCGTAGTGCGCAATTTTTGAGCCCATGCGTTTTTTTTGTTTTTTTAGGCTGCACAGTTATTTGGGCCATGTATTTTGAGCTCTACCATGCATGTATAAGTATAACCCATAACCTCGTTTTACATAAAATTGTTCAAACATCATTCCAATTTCAACATATGTCATGCATACTTATTGACAAGAACAACCACCATTCCTTTCTTGGAGAAAGAACATCGACCCTCCATTCAATTCGACAATTAACCTATATCATAAGGTAACAAAAACCTAAGTCTACTAAACAAACACTTGTATTCCAACTTGAATTAGCTAGCTCCTAGATATAGTCATCTTGAGGCCACAGTCAAGACTCAAAACAGCTATGCGCCCTAACAACAAAACATTAAATAAGGCACCAACCTATGCTAATTAGGGTGAGTGATACTTCATTGTTGCCCCCCCCCACTATATATGGATTAAAGGGTATCATCACAAGATACATATCTTTCCACACCCACAACAACACATCGAGATAAGCATCACATCAGAGAGGGGGGATGGAGATCGCTTACGGATGATACCTGGGGTGGAGGAGAGCATGGCGTTGAGGGTGGGGTGGAGGACGGTGAGGGCAGAGCCGGGGAGGAGGCGTGATGGGGAGCTGAGGCGACTGGGAGCCAAAGAGGAGGTGCGATGGCAACGGGGAGCCAAGAAGAAAGCGGCGCGCAACGAGATGATCGAACCTAAGTGTGTGCAGAGTTACATTTTTGCCCGAAGTGTTTGTATATATAGGAGAGTATTATCATAGGCGATTTTAGGAAATAGTCGTCTGTGATATAGATTCACATCATAGATGGTTTTTTTTATAAAAACCATCTGTAATACATTATCACAAATGGTTGTATTAACAAATCATCTGTGATATGAATTTATATCACTGACAGTTCTACTAACAAATTCGTCTGTGACACAACAATACATACTACTGAATCATTCATAAATAAATCTGTTTTCCAATATATCATAAGAAAATAAAGTATTTTTTTATAGAATGAAGTATAATGGAAACACAAACACATCAAAAAAGTAAGCAAACATAAGTTTGAGAGTATTCTTAACATAAATAATTTAGAAATAGATGTACATCCCAAGTTTCATAATACCACTTGGCTAGTTTCCTCACTGAGTTCTTCCTCGGGCCTAATACCGTCTTTGAATGGAGGTAACACATCAAATTGATTGTACTCTTTCACATCTATGACATTCGTAACTCTGACAATCCTTTTTTCATGAAGAATTATGTGGCAGTTCTTATTTGTCAGGTCTGTTACATAAAAAACTTGAACAACTTGCTTAGTGAGTACGAATGGTTTGTCTTTGTATCCGACACATTCGAGGTCCACAGTAGCGATGTCGTACTTGTTGACCTTCACACCATGTGAAAGTTAGACCCCAACGGTACCAAAACACAGGAATCTTGAAAAGTGCGTAGTCAAATTCCTAAATCTCCTCTACAAACCCATAGTAGGCGCTCAACCCACATTTCATCATGTTTGGCCCAGCTCTAATAAATTGCTTGTGAAACACATCTATGGGAACACTGTTGTTTTAGACTATGCTCTTCCTATCCTAAGCTATCTTATAAAATGTGTACCAATTTATGTCATATCCTTGCCATGTCGTAATTGTAAATTTTGGCCCTTTTGCTAACCATCGCAGCACATCATCACTTGATGATCTCCCAGTGAATCGCATATTTAACCATTCATTGAATCGACAGTTGTGCTCTCTCGTGATCCAAACCTCTGACCAGCCTGTATTCTGTAGGCATACCATGTCTTTGTGCTCGTCGATGCATGGAGGCACTTCGGTCATGTGTTGTAAGACCGTAAAATGGACTTGAGCGTACATATCCAAATTAGAATTGATTGCTTTCTTTCTGATGGTTCCGATACCCTCTAGCCTCCCCTCATGATGAGATAGAGGCATACTTATCGGTTTTACCTGAGCCATGTAGTCAATGTAGAATTCAATGACCTCTTTAGTTGCATAACCTTTGATTATGTTGCCCTTCGGTCAAGATATTATGCTACCCTCCGGCCGAGATCGATTTTGTATATAGGATTTGAGAATTCTCATGTACCTCTCGAATGGGTACATATGACGTAGGAGCACAGGACCACATATCTTTATCTCTTTCACAAGGTAAACAATAAGATAAACCATCATATCAAAAAATGATGAAGGGAAATATATCTCAAGATGACATAGAGTCATCGCCACATCGGCCTGCAGAGCATCTAGTCTATCAAGATCGATGGCATTTTAAGCAATTGAGTAAAAGAAATAAAACAATCTCATGATCTCCACTCAGATATTATTTGGCAAAATACTTCTAATTCCAATAGAAAGCATTGTGTCATCAGCACATGATAATCACGAGACTCCATGCCAATTAATTTCAAATATTTTATAGAAACAAGTTTCTTCATGCTGGCGGAATAATCGAACGAAACTTTCACACCATGCAAGCTCTGACATGGTTCATTTCTCTCGGCCTTGGACAGAGTGTAGCAAGCTGGGAGAAGATACGTTCGGCCTTTATCGATCTCTTTTGGTGCTAATTCGGTCCTTATGTTCATATCAACCAAGTCACGCTGTGTGTTGACACCATCCTTTGTTTTGTCACGAATGTTTAGTAAGAGACTAATCAATACAGTGCGAACTTCTAAGTGCTCTCATTAAGGTAAGTCCCAAAAAATTGATCTATTCTTCCAGATGTTGTTTTAACGGGTCCTCAATTTACATCCCTTTCCAACTATAACATCGATATCATTAAATATATCATAATCCTCTTTCCTGCTTAAAGGCCTTGGAGCCGAGTCATCCTTTTTTTCATCGAATTATTTCTTCATCTTGCAATATGGATAATATTTGGGAAGGAATTTATAGTGACGTATGCACATAGTTGTGCATGAGTTATTCAACCACACACTTTCAGTATCATTTAAGTAGTGTGGACCGACTTTGGCTCCTTTTATACTCAACCCCAAAAGGTAATCAAGGGCAGAAAAATCATTGATGGTGCAAAACAACATGACATGCGGAGTGAACTTTTCTTGTTTGTACGTATTTCATATATGTACCCCTTCATTCCATAGTGTCACAAGATCTTCCAGCAATGGTGCTAGGTACACATCAATATCATTCCCATGTTCTTTTGGCTCTTGGATAAGTAGTGACATTAAAATCTACTTTCGCTTTATATACAGCCAAGGAGGAAGGTTGTATATACATAGATTCAGGGGCCAGATATTATGTCGGCTACTTATGTTACCAAAAGAATTCATTTCATCTGTACTGGACCCAAACCTTATATTTTTTGGTTCTACACTGAAGTCTTCGAAGGTCCTATCAGAATTTCTCCACTAGGCAAAATCAGCAGGGTGTCTTAGCTTTCCATCTTTCTTACACTCCTTCAAATGCCAACGCAGCAATCTTACCTCTTTTTGGTTCGCAAATAAATGCTTCAAATAACAAATTACAAACAGATACCACAACATCTCAGCAGAAGTTTATTACTTCACCTCGATGCCCTCGCGTCATTAGAGTGATTCTTACACTTGTATCGGGATGCTTTGCACACCGGACATGCATGCATGTTTGCATATTCTTTATGGTAGAGGATATAATCGTTCGAACATGTATATATTTTTTCTACTTTCATTCCAAATAGACAAAGAACTTTCTTAGCTTGGTACGTGGTTCTGGGCAACACGTTTCCCTCAAGAAGAATGTCTGCCAGGAAACATAACAATGTCGTGAAACTTTTGTCGGACCAACCATTGCTTGTCTTCAATTTCAGCAGTTCAAGCACGGATGACAACTTTATGTATTCCAGCTTGCAGCCTGGGAACACAGGTTTTTTCGAGTCCTCTATCAAACCCTTGAATTTACCAAACTCTTTCTCTCTCTCTCACTATAGTTCCCTTCTGCATCACGTAGCATTTGATCTAAATTGTCATTGTGCAACCTATCCTCATCGAAAGCATAGTCAACATCCGGCATATTGTTATCTCCCTCGATAATGTTACTATCTTCATGCATAATCTGTTCTTCACCATGACTGGTCCAATATATATACCCCTTTTTGAAACCCCTTGAATTAAGTACACTTCAATCAGCGCTGAGTTAGTAAACATCTTCATATTATCACAATCAATGCATAGATAGTACATAAATTTTATCTCCTTCAACATGTCTTGCTTAGCATCTCTTTAACAATCAATGTACTCTTCACACACAAAAAATTTGACTAAAACATAAAAAAATATTTACCTCGTAGAAATAGCAGAACCTCTCCTATCCTCTCCTTTCCTCTCTTCTCTTCTCTTCTTTATTTCTCTTCTCTCCTCGCGTGCGCTATACTAGAATCGGTCGTTCGGCCAGGGGCTCGGCCGAGCGGTCAAATATATATCGCGTTCAATCATCGAACGGTTGGACGACTGGACACTGCAGTCGCCTAACGGTTTGGCGACAACATCCAGTCGCCCTACCGTTCGGCGATTGCAATTATGTCGCCCAACAACCCACCGACTGCATTCGTGTCATGTGGCCATTGGGCGACAGGTTTCAGTCGTCTAATGGTTAGGTGACTGGAGTCTATTTCTATAAAAAAATTGCGTAGGTATATTTATGTAATTTCTATAAAATAGGATTATTTTAAAAAATTCCCATCTTCCCGTAGAAGAGAGAGAGAGAGTATTGGCCTCGTCCTTCCTTCCAGCTAAACAGAACATCTTTTGGTTACAAGAACATGGTACAAAGCGGTTGGTTGGACATGATTGTACAACAAATCATGGGTTCAGATTCAGTACTGCTGTACTACGATTCAGTACTGCTTCATTACCAATTTATGATTCCCGGTATGCACAGGTAGTTAGGTACTTGCATCTATCAATCCCAGAGTCGTGCGGGTACGTTTTGCCAGCTAGGGAAATCGAGAAATGGCGCCGTGATCAGCACATTTCTTGGTCCAAGCTTCCAAGATGATATGCTGTGATGCCATTCCGGGATTCCCAGGTTTCAACAAAAGCACGCTTCGTCGCGGCAATATGCTTATTACCAGAACGTGCACGCACGCACGATCCATCGACTTTCTTTGGAGTATAAAACAGACACAGATGTGTACTGGTTTGATGATGGTGGCGATAGTTACAATTATATGTTTGACACAGCTAGCTAGGGATCAAGCTGGGTAGGTTACAATTTCCGTTCAGATCTAACCGCTCGAGGATTCGCACGGCAATTTTCAGAGTTCATTTCACTCTTTTACTAGATAGTACAGTGCAAAAAGTGGCTGCGGAGAAGGTAAGAAATCAACCGCTGCGACGAATGATGGCGACGGTGTACAACCACCGCGTTATTGTGGCGTGCCGTCCATTTCAACCTGCATTGATTTGATTAAAAAATGCAGTAATTTCTGGTGGGAGCTGTAAGAACAGAACACAAATTGAATTTCTCAAAAGGAAGTATCTTTGGATTCAGGAAGTCGCAGCTATGATTTTCTCAGCCTCTTAAGAAATATTTTTCAGGAGTGCTACACTGCTACATTTCATGGCATCAGATAACTGGAACTGGTAAAATATCACGCGAGCTGAAAACCTGAAAGCTACCCTTGCTTGCACCTCTAGGTCGCATTCTCCTTTCAGATGCAGCAATTAAGCTCAAACGGCACCAAATTAAGGGAGCAGCCAGTAAAACTCATACCAGTACTAATCTAAGTGTAACTGACGGGCAGGCAAAGGTGAATGATTCGTACGTGGCTGCCACTTTCCACTGCTCCAGTGAAGCGTGCGGAGTAAATTAAAGAGAGAATCAATGTATGCTCCATTAGCTTTGATGGTCAATGATCAAGCGTCCACGGGATGAGATTCCATGGATTTCTCTTTCCCCTGTGCTGAGTGATTTGTGATGGCCGATGATTTGTTTCCATGGATCAAAATTCGCAAGAACGCCTTCTGGTTTTCGTCCACCAATCATTTGTTGTAAGCTAGTTCCATAAACAAATCGATGTCTATCACAAAATCAGAACTAGCCAAGCTTTTAGATAATGGGAGGCCTCATCGAATCATTGCATCCACACTGCAGGGTGTGATAGACTCATATCCCACCTGATGCTGCTGCTGCTGCACTAACAAAATGCTAAAAATGCCGCGTGCTGGAGCGCTGCCGTATGTAAAAGAGAGGTGATTTATGCATTCCTAAAGACAGTATATCTATTTAGCATGTTTAACGAAAGAGTCTTTTTTTCTTTTCACAGTTGACAAAACCTAATTTTTACTTTGGAGTTTGTGACAGAAGGATTTCCATTATCTTAGGGAGCTAAAAAGCAATATATTTGGATATATGCCACGAACATGTTGAGATTATAGTGAAGCACATGATTATAATGTGACAGAGAACTGCCAAGACAACAATCAGTGTGATGACAGCTTGATAGAACAGGAATGGATAGAAGATCAGTGTAACAAATCGCGGACAAATAACCCACGATGACAAGATTGAGACAATAGACACTATTGCACCTTCACAGGAAGAAGCCGCCTTTTGAATTGTAACAAGAGAAACACTAGTTTCTAAGTACAATTAAGTACAAGGGAGTTTAAAAGCAGCACAACCCATCCGAAGCATATAAAAAAGACTGATCCTACACGGTTCAATATGTATATCAAGAAAAAGAACTAGATTTACATGATTTTACAGTCCACTAGGAACATTTCCAGCAAGATCTGGTTGCAGATAAATAAGCCCCTTCCTGACAGAGATAGACATCGAAGCCAGCCATTCCAAGTGCTAACTACTGAGAATTGACAAGCCATCACCGAAATCTCTTTTCCTTTTGAAGGAGGATATTTGGGTTCCGCTTAGGTCCTGCTAACTCGCCCCACCTTGTCCCTGCTCCGTGAACGCGTGAAGAAATGCTCCAAAGGGTGTCGCCTGGCTGACCAGCTGCCTCTTTGGTTGGCTTTGCGACAGCTTTGGATTTAATCAGAGGATGCTTATTGCCCTTACCCATGCCAGCTGCAAGCAGCCATCTTGAGCCAGATTGCTGCTGTGTTTGATTACCCCATGGTTTTGTTTTCTCAGGCTCGCTCTTGAAGCCAGCTACATGCACTTCCGTGACTTTAAACTGAGGAACGGAATCTTCTTCCTCAGTCTTCTCTTCCTTGATCAATGCTTTACCTAGAACCTCTTCAGTCTTGGGCTCCTCATCATCTTGCTCACTGTTACCTTTCTCTGAAACAGTACTGTATATCTTGGGCTTTGGGGGTACGAAAATCCTTTCCACTTGAATTAAAGCAAGAATCGGTGTGCCAACTGGCTCGTAGTTACGTAGTGGGTCACGCAGTTGAACCATGAGAGCAACGGTAAAGTTGTTCCCTAACAAACCCCATTTTCTACCAGATCTCCTGCTCTTTTTGTCTCCATTCTGGCTTTCAGCAACTAATTCCATTGATTTAGCATGGTGGGCAGCAAGTATCTTCGATGTCCGGTCACTGAACTGGTCCTCTTCATCCACTACC
Source organism: Dendrocalamus latiflorus (assembly GCA_017311315.1). Taxonomy (NCBI): domain Eukaryota; kingdom Viridiplantae; phylum Streptophyta; class Magnoliopsida; order Poales; family Poaceae; genus Dendrocalamus; species Dendrocalamus latiflorus. The sequence goes on along the minus strand of CM029665.1, from coordinate 19,561,630 downwards.
CCAGAATCAAGCCTCATCCACTCATCTAGAGTGATTGACAAGCCCATTAATCCATCGACATCACCTCCACTTTGTTTAACATCCAGAAGCTGCAAACCTGCAGTTCCCTCTAAACCAAGGGACAAGGTATTCTCTGCGCACTTTCCTTGCAGAGATGAAAATTCCCCAATAGGCTGGGCACTGATATTGGAGGGTGCTTCTTCTTCTGACATGCCAGATTGTATCCTCAGACCCTCAATGGAAAGGGCTTCAATCTTTTCCATAGCCAATGGTGCAAGATCCTCAAGTGAAACATATTCCGAAGCATTTTCCCCACCCAATGATGATGACAGATCAGCACCTCTCCCTTTCTTCTTCTTACCAAAGGCAGCACTGCCAACTCCTCCTGCCAAAGCATCCATGCCATGATTGTCCAATAAGTCATATCTGCATTAGTAATAGAAAAATGTTTTAATCAAGGCATAAGATGAAGTAGGGAAAGGCACAAACAAGAATGACAAGAAAGATTTCTAACCTTTCAGCAGACTCTAGAGTTGGAGAAGCGTCCCAGGCAATCTGCTGTATCATTTTGCCATTGACATCCTCTAAGGGCATAAGTTTGTTTGCTTGCATTGATAATTTTTCGATTCCAACCGAGGCCAGACCATGCAATATCTCCATGATCCCAGAGCCCATTTCTGCTGGGAGTACGATTGGAGAAGAAGCCTGCATGACCAAGCTACAATTGTTCTTTGCATTTTTGAAGAGGGCTGGATTCATTGACCGCAAAAATCCTCCATCTTTTATCTGAATAAATGGACCCAAACCATCGGCCAAAGGTGGTAGCTCAAGGGGCTGCTCAGGTGGGAGATCAATGGGGCTACCAAACCCACTTCTGCTTCCAGGTGGAGAAGATTGGAAGGACTTCTCGTTTAGCCCAAATTGACGCATCAAGGCTTCAGTTTCCTCATATTCCAGTGACTTAGCTTGAAATCTGGTGTCTATGGGCAGAATTCCATTCTGAAGCTCAAGTTCAGCCTCACGTATGATTGTGGAGAGATCAAAATCCTCTGCAACATCTTCACAACTAGGTTCTTCCACCCCATCTTCAAAGTCCAAACCAAGAATACCATTCCCAGATGCTAGAGCTTCCTTTTCAAACTGCTTCCAAAGCCGCTCTCTTGGTGACTCCGATCCACTATCCGAGGTTGGCCCAAATGGGCTATGCTCTATCCCAAGCATATCCAAAAACTCACTGGCAACAAAATCAGATGAAGCATCCATGCTGCGTGATCTAATCTTCCTACTGGTGGGATTGTAACTATCATTTGCACCCAAGCAGCTCAATCGCCTAGAAAGCTTGTCATCTACTATTGGCGAGTCAAATTCCTCTGGCTCAACAATTGAGAGGTTGTTGAATATACAGTCCAGATCCTCCAGTTCTGTATCTGCTGCCAACTGACCCTCTCCTTCCAACACTGCAGTAGGCAGCAAAGCCGATTTGACCATTGAATCCTGCTTCTCTCCCACATCCTCCCTTCCAAGAGCAACATCACTGACCACCTCTTCCAGATTCACTTCAACATTCTCCTCTTTAGCAAGGTCATCCCTTACTAACACAGGCTCGACCTTTCCCTCTTCATCAACATCAGTCCCAAAATCCTCCTTTCGATCAGCCACATTGTCACGATCAGCCACGTTGTCAGTCTCCAAAGGTTTGAGCTCCCCAAGGGTGATCTCAACTCCCTGCTCAACCACACTGAACTCCGCACCATCACAATCACCCTGTGGATGCGCCAGGTCCCCCTTCTTCACCTCCACTGTTGTGCAATGCTTCGGCTGCGGTGACCCATCCTCCTGACATTCTACTGTTGGCACCTTCTCCTTCCTAGAATCAAGACCTGCATCACCAACAAAAGGCAGCGCCTTCACAGGCCTCGCGCTCGGCAACACCTCGTGCAGCACCCTCACGTCCCGGCTCCGTGCTGGCGCCGGTGTCGGTGCCTGCACTGACACCTGCCGCGCCATCGAGCCCCGCCTCAGCTCCGCCACCTCCCCTCCCTTCTGCTGCTCCCTGCCGCCGCCTGCGAGCGCGCACGAGAAGGTGACATTGAGCCGCGCGCCGCGGGCGGGACCTGAGAGCCGGAAGCTCGTGCTCCACTTCCCGAACCCGGAGTCGCCGCTCTCCTCGAGGTCGTCGAAGGAGAGCGGTAGTAGGCGTGTCAGGTCGACCTCGTGTTTGCCGAGCTCGAGCGCGGAGGCTGCGACGGCGACGGTGAAGGCCCGGGGCTCGTACTTGACCGCGGCCTTGGCGCCGCGGGAGAAGTAGACGGGCGAGCGCTGCGTGAGCGCCTCCTCGAACGCGGCGGCGCCGAGGGCCGCCGCGACGGGGCGGGTGGAGGCGCACACGGACATCCTGCGGAAATGGACGGAGATCGAGGAGCCATCGAGCGCGGCGGGGAGGCCGTCGACGGAGTGCACGTGCAGGGTGAACGCGCAGTCGAGGCGGCGCCGGCCCAGGTGGGAGATGGCCGTCAAGGACTTCTTCCAGAACGACGACGAAGACGAGGATGTGGAGGCGGCCGAGGCAGAGGACGAGGAGGAGGACGCGGAGGGCAGCAGCCTGCGCGTGGAGGAGGGCTTGAGCCTGGGCTTGTGGCGGGCCTGGTCGGCGGGGGATGGGGAGGGGAGCGGGAGGGAGCGGCGGCGGCGGGAGGGTTCGAGGGAGAGCGCCCTGTGGAGCGTGACGATGTCGCGCGCGAGGGCCGCGTCCCCCGCGTCGGCGGCGCGGTCGCCGCCCGGCGGCGGGAGGCGGGACGACATGGACGCGTTTGGGTTTGGGTGGGGATTTTTGGGGGGGCGATTTGGAGGAGACGGCGCGACCGGTGAGGTATGTGTGGGGGGTGGGGCCGGCAGAGGAGCGGACGCCTTGCTTGCATGGCTGGTTGCCCTCTAGTTTTGCGTTTTGTCGTTACTGTTCGGTGGGCTTGGCTTTGCTGGGTGCTTCGCTTTGGTTAGTGAGCCGGATTTGGGGTCTGGAAGGGCGGTCTGGTCCCTCGATGGAATTCTTGTATTCTTGTCTTGTGATGGGAAGGAATGGAAGTCTTCGAGGGACTCGTGAAACAGGAGGGGGATAGGCGGTGGGTTGTGTTCTGTAGGGCGGGCGGCTGTTGCGATCGTGCTGAAGGTTTGAAAGTTCGAACGAGGCAGATCAATCCGAGCGGTGGTGTTGCGACGAGAGTTGTTCTTACAGGCAGGGGTACGCCCATTTTTAACGTACACCGTATTCACATCATTTATAAGCACATATAATTTCTATATACGTCTAGAATTTATCGAAGACATCAAAATTCTTACAAAATACAGACACATGCATACGTATATATACTTCTAAATTTAGTGGACATCAACACCAAATCTAGGATTTAACTCTAATGGATTTGGTGCAAACCCGTGTGTTAACTATGTGGCTACAGGCCACCTTCCGACGTGACTTGTTCTTGCCACCGTGGTGTCTTTAGCGTTCGATAATTGTGAATTTGTGATGTCAAGTCATGGATGTGTTTAGTGGAGGTGTACTTATAGACGGGCTCTTTCAGGATTTGTATACGTAGTTTTAATTGAGGAACTTGAATTTCAAGCTGCTACCACATGTTTGGAACAGATGTCTGGGTGTAGTACTTGGTGAATATTAATGGCAAACTTGCGCGTACCTAGATAAATAAAGCAATGAAAAGCGTGTAAGTGGAAACAAATCAAGAAACTTCCGAAAATGCTGATTTCCCATGTCAGTCAGGAGATGCAAATTTGCGATTTCCGGTTAACTGGAGTATGCCAATTATACTCGCTGACTCGCATCGTATACTACCTTTTGTTCCCTCCATGAAATCGAGAAAATTGTATGCCAAGTCGGTTAACAATTAACATGTATCACATGGAGTAAGAAGCGGCCTCTAAGGTGCTCATTTGGGCTTATGAAGCTTAATTTTTTAGCTTTTTTGCTGCTGTAGCAGTTTTTTTTGTTACTATAGCTGCTGATAGTTTTCAGCGTAATTAAAATTTATAAAATTAAAAAGAAAAATAGTTATCATTACAGATAATGTAAATAAATAAGATAAAAAAATAAAAAGGCTCAAAATGAACTAAAAATCGAAAAAAGCAAAATTAGAAAGTTAGAAGCTTAAGCTCAAACCAGCATCAGCGTCATTTTCGACGGATGTTATCAGGGGTCGGTCGGCATCAGAGACTGAGTAGTGGGTGCCACCGCCCATAAAACGTCGCAGGTTGCAGCCTTGTCGTGTATGTCAAGGCGCATGCCCGTGGAGCGTTTGGAGCGGCCTCTCCTGTTCCCATCTGAGCGCGAGCGCGACGGTATTCCTCCGTCCCAGGGCGTTGGAGCTTAAGCGCGGCCACCAGCCCGAGCAAACCATCCCCATGGCACCGCGCGCTGAAATCAACTGAAACCACGCGGCCACCGGCCGATATCATGCATCAACGCATGTGCCCGGCCGCAAACAAGTGCCGTGTCCGTGCGCTCACGGTGGCTGCGCCTTCGGTGATCCGTAATGGGCTAATAACGGCAGGTTTATTAGCAAGCGTAAAACTTTTCAGACTATCTTGTTTATTTCGGCTTTAACTTCTAGCTATTTTTCACTATTTCTAAATTTCATCCTTTTTTAGCTTTTTATCGGTTCTTTTTCCGTATTTATTTGCATTGGTCGTGATAGACTAACTTGTATTTTTCTATTATTAAATTTTTTAAATTTAGTTACGTCAAATAAGCCAACATCAAGTATATTATAATTTTAATTACATATAATATAATTTTAACCATAAATCAGTTTATTTTAACCTAACTGAACGGCACCGTTCAATTTTGGACTGAGCCATTTTTTAATGGTATCTTTATTGGAGGCTGGGCCACTTTGTTCTTTGAGATGTATTTGTTTTTCCTTCAGGAGAACCAGTGCCTTAGAGCATCTCCAGCAGGACCCCTACTTGAGCCCTCAAAACCAAATTTGAGGGCTTGAGGCAAAAATAGAAGTCCAGCAGGGTCCCTACTAGAGCCCTCAAATTTGAGGGGCCCCTTAAATCCCCCCTTCAGCCCTCATTCCTAGGGGGCCCCTACTCCGGCCCTCATTTTTCAGCTTTCCTCGTTTTTTCCCGTACGAGTGAAACAAATTTAAATTCGGAACAAATTTGAATTTAAATTTGAATATTCGAAACAAATTTGAATATTCGGAATAAATTTGAATTCAAATTTGAATATTTGGAACAAATTTAAATTCAAATTTGGATATTCGGAACAAATTTGAATATTCGAAACAAATTTGAATATTCGGAACAAATTTGAATTTAAATTTGAATATTCAGAACAAATTTAAATTCAAATTTGGATATTCGAAACAAATTTGAATTGAAATTTGAATATTCGGAACAAATTTGAATTTAAATTTGAATATTCGGAATAAATTTGAATTTAAATTTGGAACAATAAAATTCGAAACAAATTTGAATATTCGTATTTGAATTCATAAATTTAAATACTGTCCCTCATTTTGAAATCATAAATATTTTATTGTGTATTGTGCTTTTGTCTCATACATATGCATATAGTGTGTGAGGAAATAGAGAGAATTGAGAAGTGGGGGCCCTGTTTTGAGGGCTCCTGCTGGAGTGCAGCCCAGAAAACAGGGCCCTCAAAAATAAAAGGAGCTCTCAAATTAAAAGTAAGGGGCCTGTTTTGAGGGCTCCTGCTGGAGATGCCCTTACGAACCGAAGTCCAAACCAAGAGGCTGTGGAGCGGCCAGTTTGAATTTGAATGCTGTGGAGCCCTGGACTGCGATACGTACTGATTGTGGGCCTACTCAGCCCGCCCATGGCCTCTCGTGATCTTTTCGTGGGCTCCGTCACGTGCTTCCCAGTAACTACAGGCCGGTCACCTGGGCTCCACTTCAGTACTTCGGTTTCGGTAAGCGAATCAAGGCTGGACAGAGGACATGGACAGGTATTTCAAGTGCAGAATCGCATACTCCAGAAGCAGAAGCAAGAAATGGGATTTGGCTTCTGGGTTCTGACCACCACAGTAGGAGTAGGGAATTTTGGATCGAAATCCTCTATCTGGTTTGGAAGATTTAAGAAATGGGATCTGACCATACACGTTGGTCATCGGTGATGCCTGTAATGGCAGGGTTCCACGAGAATTAAGTGCCGCCTCAACGCTTAAGAGTTAAGGCCGTCAATTCTTGCTTGAGTGGGTTCGAGGTTTACAAACGTTTTCAATGATAAAAGATTGCATTATACACCTCGCAAAAATAAAGATTGCATTGTATTGGAATGGCTAAGTCAGCGTCAGTGAGACCGTGAGGTATTGACAAGTAAGCATGGGCCACTCATCATCATATATTACGCCCGGGGATTCCCCGTGCGGAGGAGCCTCCCACGTCGCCCGCGCGCGCTCTCCGGCCAGCGCGTGGCGGCCGAATTTCGGTACAGTCGGGAGACCGTTTTTGCGAAAAAATCTCTGCGTTTTCCCAAAATTACGTAAAGGCCCTCTATTATCGCAAAAAGGTCCCTGGATTTTTCAAAAAAGACCCTGCATATATTTATTTTTCGTTGATAACGATCCGTAGTTTTCAAAATTACGTACAGGCCCTCGGTTCTTTCAAAACAACCCCTGATTTTTACGAAAAAAACCTCTGGTCTCCTTTTATTGCGAAAAGCCCCTCGCTTTTTTTTGAAAAATCCCTACACTTTCCTTTAGCTACGAATTTTCGCATCTTTTACTTCGATACACACAGTGGCTGGCGCGGCGTGCCGCCGTACCTATGAGGCTAGCAAATACGAAATATGGCCTTTTACACGGCCTCCCGTGAATACAAGGGCAATGTAGAAAGAGCTTTTATTGAAAGGCCCATACCCACGCGTCGGCCCAATCCCATGCATCCTTCAGTCATGCTTTAACATTTGTACGAATTTGAAATAGTCATGCGTAGAAACATCTAAAAAAGCTTGTTAGTGTCGATCCAACGGTTGAGGGCGCAGGGAGATAAACGGCACACCTATTCCTTCAGATTGGTATCCTTTCCTCCTGTTGTGGGAATGGCCCAGCCTCTTATGACAGGGTCTTGTAACATATCTAATAGTATAGACCCAATAGAATAAAAGAATGTACCAATATACTCTTATCTTTTATAATTACTAAGAGGTACAATGGGAATTTTTAGTCCTACACTATTTATGTATATAAACCGTTAAGAGGGGTATGAGGAGGCCAGACCCACATATCACACACAAGCTGTCTCTCTCCTGTCATTGGCTCTCTCTAGATCTACCACCTCCTATGGAGAAAGGGTACCATGTACCCGCTGTTGTACTCATACGATAATAGTTGGCACCGTCCATGAGGACCGTGTAGGAAGCCACGTGAGGACCGACTGGAAAGAAAGCGACACACAAGAAGGTAGGGAAACTTCAAATCAGTCGTGTAGTATGCATATATGATATTTGGCATTTGTCAGCTTTATCATTCCTCCTTATTGCTACTTGATCGGATTTGGGCTTAAATCGCACGGTGGCCTTGCACCCTGTGTGCTCCACGGAGTATAAACAAATTGCACGGTGGCCTCGTGTCCCGGTATACTCTATAGAATATAAATAAATCGTACGGTAGCCTTGTGCCCTGGCGTACTTTGCGGAGTATAAAGCGTCAAAAACTTAGCCGTTCTAAGCAACTCTATAGAGTATAAATGAATCACGCGGTGGCCTCGTGCCCTGGTGTACTCTACGAAATATAAACAAATCGTACGACGGCCTCTTGCCCCGGCGTACTCTGTGGAGTATAAAGCGCTAAGAACTTAGCTATCCTGGACAACTCCATTGAGTATAAAAAAGAAGTTAAGTAACGACTTCGTCGATGCTCACGACCACATCATGATGAATGCAGTCGTGAGGCATTGTACAACCACAACGTGGTCGTTAAATACTCGCGTGGAGTCCATGGCCTTCGCGTGAACTCTAAAGGGTATAAATAAATTGTATGGTGCGGGCACTAGCAAAGGTACCCCCTTCCTTTGTGCAACCCGCCAGGGAGCCCCCTGCACTAGCAACGACCCCGACGAGGCTTGCACGCTCCACACGTTTCACCAGGGAGTTCGTCGGGCTAAACAACGTCGAATGACAATTACACCCTTGAGCGACAATTGTGTCCGACCTCGTGGTCGAGACTTTGTCGACGCTTGTACGAGCGGTGGGGGACGGCACGCGTGCTTCAAACCCTCATCCCGTCACTGACTAGATCAATGCCCATGACAATGTCACAAGCAACGTAGTCACGAGGACTTCGCCGATGCTCGACCACCTCATGGTCAAGACTTCGTCGACACTTCATCGATGCACGACCACTTCGTGGTCACAACTTTGGTGACATTCGTTAGACCACTTCAAGGTTAAGATTTTATCAATGCACAACCACCTTGTGGATGCAACTTCGTTGACATTCGTCCGACCATCTCGTGGTTGAGAACTTCATCGACAATCGTCTGGCCGCTTCGGGGTCAAGACTTCATTGATGCATGACCATCTCGTGGTCGCAACGTTGTCGGCATTCGTTCGATCGCTTCAGGGTCAAGACTTTGTCGATGCACAACCACCTTATGGTTGCAACTTCGTCGACATTCATCACGTGGTCAAGAACTTCGTCGATAATCATCTGACCACTTCAGGGTTGAGACTTTGTTGATGCATGACCACTTCATGTTCACAACTTCGTCGACATTCGTCCGACCGTTTTGGGGTTGAGACTTCGTTGACAATCCTCTGACCACCTCGTGGTTGAGACTTCATCGATGCCCGTAGAGCGAAGGGGGACACCCATGACAATGTCATGAGCAACGTAGTCGTGAGGACTTTATCGACGCATGACCACCTCGTGGTCGCAACTTTGTCGACATTCGTCTGACCTATTCAGGCTCGAGACTTCATCGACAATTCTCTGACCAACTCATGGTTAAGACTTCGTCGACGCCCGTACGAGCGATGGGGGATAGCACACACGCTTCAAGTCCTCATCCCACCATCGACAAAGTCCGACGCCCGCGACAACGTCGCGAGCAATGTAGTCGAGAGGACTTCACCAACACTCGACCACCTCGTACTCATGACTACGTCGACACACGGCCACCTCATGGTTGCAACTTTGTTGACATTTGTTCAACCGCTTCGGGGTTGACACTTCGTCGATGCACGACCACCTTGTGGTTGTAACTTCGTCGGCATTCATCCGACTACTTCGGAGACGCTACTTCATCGACAATTGTCCGACCAACGCGTAGTCGATAACTTCATCGACAATTGTCTTACCGCTTTGGGGTTGAGACTTCATCGGTGTACGACCACCACATGGTCGCAACTTCATCGGTGCACGACCACCACATGGTCGCAACTTCATCGACATTTGTCCGACCGCTTCAGCATCGGTACTTCATCGACAATCCTCCTACCACCTTGTGGTCGTAACTTCCTCGACATTCGTCTAACCATCTCATGGTCAAGAACTTCATTGACAATCGTCTGACCACTTCGGGGCTGAGATTTCATCGACACACAACTATCTCATGGTCGCAACTTTGTCGACATTCGTCTGACCACTTGGGGTCGAGACTTCGTTGACAATTGTCCAACCACCTCTTGGTCGTGAACTTCGTCGACAATCATTTGACCGCTTCGGGGTTGACACTTCATCGATGCACGACTACCTCATGGTCGCAACTTCGTTGACATTCGTCCTACCGATTTGGGGTTGATACTTCATCAACAATCCTCCGACCACCTTGTGGTCATGACTTTGTCAATATTAATTTGACTATCTCGTGGTCGAGAACTTTGTCAACAATCGTCTGACCGCTTTGGGGTCGAGACTTCCTCGATGCATAACTACCTCGTGGTCGCAACTTCGTCGACATTTGTCCGACTGCTTTGGGGTCAAGACTTCATCGACAATCGTCCGACCACCTTGTGGTTGAGAACTACATCGACAATTGTTTGACCGCTTTGTGGTTGAGGCTTCATCGACGCCCAACCACCTCATGTACATAACTTTGTCGACAATCCTCTGACCACCCCGTCCATGGTCACGACTTCGTCGACATTCATCCAACCATCTCGTGGTTGAGAACTTTGTCAACAATCGTTTGACCGTTTCGGGGTCAAGACTTCATCGACACATGACCACCTCGTGGTCACAACTTCATCGACATTCGTCCGACCACTTTATGTCGAGACTTCATCGATGCACAACCAATTCGTGGTCGCAACTTCGTCGACATTCGTCCAACCACTTTGGGGTTGATACTTCGTTGACAATTGTCCGACCACCTTGTCGTCGAGAACTTCATCGACAATCATCTGACCACTTCAGGGTTGAGACTTCGTTGACGCATGACCACCTCATGGTCGCAACTTCATTGACATTCGTCTGACCACTTCAGGGTCGAGACTTCATCGACAATCGTCCGACCACCTTGTGGTCGGCACTTCGTCGATGCCCGTACGAGTGGCGGGGGACGCACGTGCACTTCAAGTCCTCATCCCATCGCCGACTACATCGACACCCACAACCACGCCACCAGCAACGTAGTCGTGGGGTCTTTGCTGATGCTTGACTGACCTGGTCCTTGTAGGATGGTCAGACCGACCTGGTTTGTAACAACTAGTTTTTCTACTGTTACAGTGGGAGCCGATCTGACAGGCCATGTGTTGGCGGTCAGCTCGATCCTGGCTATTTTTGTTGGAATCCTGTTCCAATGGCTAGTTTTTTGGTGTGGGGGTATAAATACCCCTTGTGGCCTGTTGGGAGTATTGTTATTAAACATTTGGCACCTCACTTTATTTTCTTGAGCTAAGAGCAAACTCTCTCACCTCTTATGTGCATATGTTGCACTTAGTGCTTAGAGAGAAAAATCTTTATGCATATGTTGCACTTGTGGTGGATTTCGTATCCATTGATCTTTGGCACTTGATTCATTCAAGTGAGCATTTTCAACTTGTTACTCTTGGAGGTCGCTGACGCCTAAACAGCGTGGAGGTGTCGTGGTCCGATGATATTCTCAAGAAGTTTGTGAGAAGATTCGGTATGTTGTGAAGGTTGGAGCTCACGTACCCATAAGGGGAAAGAGTTACCACTAGCGGATTGAGGTGATTGGTTTAATTTGTGGAGTCGGGTCCAATTCGTTTGATCTTACCTCAACGTGGATTAGGGTAGACAGGCAAATCTCCGAACACCATGGTAAAAAAGACCGTGTTAATTGTGGTTTGCCTCGTTGTGCTGATTTACATTCTTAGAATTATATTGATTACTTGTTAACATAGGATTACAAACCTTGGTGTAGATTTAGGTTGTTGGTGCACTTAGTAAAACTAGATGATTTATGTCTTGATTGGGTAAAACCGATTTGATTTACGATTTCGCATCTAAAACTCGTTGTCAACCTAGAGGTTTTTTTTAAAACGGTCTATTCACCCCCTCCCTCTTTGACCGGCCTTCTCGACCTTACAACGATCCTACCAAAGAACCTCTTGATTCAGGATGGCGATTATGACAACCTTGTATTTGGTTTAACAAATCGAATGACGAATAGACCATCTGGTCTTACCTGCTAACCTAATCCACTTGTTTGATTTGAGAAATGGAATGGGTTGATCCATCACCACCTCATCTTTCATAGGCATAAGGCTAGTACATAATAAGGGATTCTGTCATCTCACTGATGCCATTTCATGATGGACCAACCCATTGAGGTGATCTTTCAAACCAAACACCCCATGAATTCTCATGTGAGGGATCCTAAGCGGTTCAACAAAAACACTAAGCACAGCAATAAGCAACTGCGGTAGGCCAAGTTAGAAAAAATAACTGCAGTAGGCTAGGCACTACAAGTGTACTACTTGCTGCTTGCTACGTACTCGTCGGTTATGAATAGATCGTTTTAGGTTAGGTGCAGTTAAACTTTTAGGGCCTGTTTGGAACAAAGGAATGCAAAACAGAGGAATGGTAGCAAGCGCAGGAACAGAGGAAAGTGAAAAGCGGAAAACTACAGGAATACAAACCATAGGAACGAAAAATGTGGACCGTTTGGATTGCAGGAAATAAATTTGAATCTTCACATTTTCCAATGAACAATGTAGCACTGCGTTCCTTTCGTTCCCTTGGGTTGGAGTGGATTTTCCAGTTCCTCCGTTTTGTATAGCATAGGAATCCTTTCCTTTGGAATGGGATGTATCTTTCCTCCATTCCAAACAGCAATCTTCAAAAACTTTCCATAGGAATGCATTCCTTTGAAATTCCTTTATAATTCCTCCAATCCAAACAGGGCCTTAAAATTTTAACTATCGATATTTTTTAAAATATTTAAACAGTACATGAATATCATATATATATATATATATTTGTTTTAATAATACATTCATAATATTATAATTTTATTAAATTTTATAAATATATTATAACATAAATTAGTGATCAGATTTACGTTTTAGGGACTATGTTAACATCTAAAATAACGTGTATTTGTGACGAGAGTAGCAAATAGAAACGGAACAAGTTCGTTGGCTCCTATGCGTAGAGCATCGCTGGATGTGCAAAAACAATTTACAAATCCGATTGTTAATACCCACGAGACGAGAAAACTGAGCAACGCACTTCCCTGGAAATACCACGAAGAAACCGAGTCGAACCGTGAATGTCACGGAAAGGTTCTGTGAACTTCCCTGGAAGGAACCACGAAGAAAGGTGCAATTCTGTGAACTTTCCTGGAAGGAACCACGAAGAAACCTCCCATAGTCGAGTCGAACAGCGAAGGTCAGAGAAGGCGCATTGTCTCCAGTCAGTCCTCAGTCGCTAGCCATGATGGGACCTGTCCACCCGCCGTGTTTCTTTTCGCCACACAGCGAACGCAAATAAATAGTAATAGTTAAAAAAAGATTTTAGAAAGAAAAACAAGCGGTAAAAAAAGTGAGAGGAAAAATACGTGCACGTGACAGGAGCGAGAGGAGTAGGATGCATGATGCACCCATAAAACCCTACCTTATCTCCAGAGCAAGAAAAATTAGAGAAACTAGATGTTTACATTGACTTTTAATTTTTCTAAACAGGAGTCAAATAGAAATCAATAGAACAAAACCTGTAGCCCTCTCACGCGAACGAAAAGCACATCAATTGAACGGGTTACGTCGCAATTTTACAGAAATACAATATAGAGGAATTGTATTCTTATGCAGCAGCTCGAAGAGAGAAGGTGCATGAAAGACAAATGACATTTTCCCCGAGGTCTAACCTCATATGAGAATACCTCCGAAAGAAGATCCCATTGAAAACGCACGAATTTCACGAGACAAGTTCAATTCCTGCAGGAATAAAAAAACTTCTTGCGTTCCAAATAGAACCATCTTATGGATTAAGCCATTCTACAGGACTTTTGTAGGAATCTTAGAAGTTCGTTCCTTTAAATCCTCTAAAAATTCTACACTCCAAATAGGGCCCTAAGGTGGCTAGTGTTATACTTAAGACAATAGTTGTCTCTACCACCTATTAAAACCATCTCATATTAATATTAGGAGTATTGCTATACAACATTCGACTGTTTTTGAGGACAAAAACAGTCAGATTGATCTGGGACGTTAGATCTCCATCCAACGAATCTATCCATACAAGCCCTCCAAAAAAAATGACCCCCTCCAAAAAAAATGATCTAGGGCGTTGGATCTCCATCTAACGGCTCAAAATCTGACTGTTTTTGTCCTCAAAAACAGTCGAATGTTGCATAGACACTCCCTAATATTAGACACAACCACTTCAATGATAGAGAAAATATTCGACCATATTAGGTGGTGATCAGTTGGGCTTTTTTGGTGGCTTATGGCTGAAAGCACTGTAGCTGGCTGAAAAAAACACTATAGCTAACTGAGGCTTATTTAGCATAATTAGATTTAAAAAAAATTAAAAAATATAAAAAATATGTTAGCCTATTACGTATAATACAAACAAATACGGGAAAAAAGAACCGGCAAAAAAGCTCAAAAAAGCCAAAAATTCAGGAAAAAACGAAATTTGTGAATAGTAAAAAATAAACCGGAAGCCAGAAGTTTAAGCCGAATTAATCAGGGCCTTAATCATTGACAATAGGTTCACACACACTATGCTACGTTGGTTCTTATGCCAAGGCCATCTTTTGCATTGGAGACAGCTTAGAGCAACTCCAGCAGGAGCCCTCAAATCAGAGCCCCTACTTTTGATTTGAGAGCTCCCCCTACTTTTGAGGGTCCTGTTTTTTGAGTTGAACTCCAGCAGAAGCCCTCAAATCAGGGCCCTCAAATTCATTGCAACTGAAAATGACATGTAGGACCCACTCTCATTCTCAACCCACTCGTCCACCGCGCCTCCTCCTCTCCTCCACCCGCGCCTCCTCTCCTCTCAGCCGCCGCGCTCCTCCTCTCCTCCACCCGCGCCTCCTCCTCTCCTCTCAGCCACCGCGCCTCCTTCTCTCCTCCACCCGTGCCCACCGCTCGGTGCCGCCACTCTCCACCTTCTCCGGCCGCCACGCCTCCGGATCCTCCTCCGCGCCACCACTTCTCCGCGGACGGCACCACCATAGCGAGGCGGCGGGCGAGCCGAGGCGCCGGGCGGAGGAGGCGAGCCGAGGCGCCGGGCGGAGGAGCCGAGGAAGCGGAGGAGGCGGGGGGCGAGCAGAAGCCGGGAGGCGGGGGATTTTTCACCGAGGCGGGGGAAAAACGGAAGAATGAGAGCCAGAGTAGGGGCCCCTGGGAATGAGGGCTTGAAGGCCTCATTTGAGAGGCCTCCTATTTTTGAGAGCCAAGTAGGGGGTCTGCTGGAGTTCAATTTTTTACTCTGGCTCTCAAATATGAGGTTTGAGGGCTAAGTAGGAGGCCTGCTGGAGTTGCTCTTAGGTACCTCTTGGATTCTCTCTCCTTCACCATTACCTAAAATACATCATTGTAAGCTAGGAGTCAATTGGCAATTAGTGGCGTATGCATTGTACGCGCACTTAAGACTTTATAAATACATCTTACATCATCCATTAAGAAAACTACAATTTGGATCTGGAAGTTTGTGAAAAGGGCGACAAGTCAAAAAAAGATTTTTAAAAAACAACATCGCTATCATGCGACATGAAAGTCAACACGGCAACGCGGCATCAAAAGTCAACGCGGCAACTTCGAGGAAAGCCAGCGCGGACGCGTGAAAGCGCTATATATTCACTGAGCTACCTCAGCGAGGGAATGATCGAAGGTAATAGCTCGCATCCTCTATATAGTTCACTGAACTACCTCAGCGAGGGAACGATCGATTTCGTCCTCCCTTTCTTCCCGATCTCATCCATGGTGGCCGGTCTGAAGCCGCTCGAAGACCCACTGACGGAACCACGCAAGCAGGCCGGACCTTGTGAAGAAACCGAGCTAGAGTGCACCTCTGATCCCGCCGGGTCGTCCTGGACATCAGCCTTTGCCTTGGCCATCCTCGCCGCCAACTGTGGCGCTGCCATCTATCACTCTCGGCACGACCCCTGGTCCGTCGCGTTCGTTTTGGCCTCCCTCGGCATACTCCTGTCACTCTTCTACGCGCTCCGCTTGTTCGAGAGGTTACCTCACGGCTCCCCCCATAGAGTCCATGTCAAAGCCGCGGTGTGGGTCCTCTCCAGCATTCTCGCAGTCATGTTCTCCCACCGAGTGGCCGTGCTCATGCCCTTCCCGGTTGCCGTCGTCGTGTGGGCGATGGCCTGCTCGACCATTCTCGCTGGATTCTACATGTTTTTCGTCTGCCGAGACGAGGCCGACGTCGCGGCGGAGGAGAAGCCGGCAAAAGTGGCTGACATCGCATAGGGGCAACCAGGCAAGGCAAATCACATGCGGCCCGGACGCCTGGTGGTGCGAACCCTGTGGGGTTGTCGACAGTGCACCCGGGGCCCGTAGAGGGGTGAAAGAGCTGTTCGGCTGCGGGGCCCGGATGCACCGGCGACATCACAAGTGTTGCTCCACCCGGTGGTCACTGGTCAGGAAATTGCCGAGGTTCTACTTTGGTGCGACGCCGCCTTGCGCCTAGCTATGGCAGCAACTAGATTAGCTCACAACAAATCTGCCTTGCGCCTTGCGCTTGTTTCTTGAATAAATATTTTTCGTATTGATTAATAAATATGTATTTCTCATTAAACTATTTATTTATGTTGTGATGTTATTCCAAATTATCTTTTATCTTATATTATTATGTGAGACAATTATGATTTATAGATTAATACATGTATTGATTAATGATCTTGTTTTACGGATCATGAATATAAAGATATCAATCAATAATATTGACATATGTTAGAAAACACGGCGTTGAATTGACCCACTTTAAGACACTGTTGAAATTATTATGTTTTTTATGTATCATTAGTTTATCTCAAGCAGTAATGATATGTAATCCTAGTACCTGAGACCAACATAGTTTTCTACATATGTAATAGTGCACTTAGAGGTTATCAAACGCTACACTATAACTGGTTAGTTATAAAAGCAACTTTCGGGGCATGCTATGAAATATGTGGAGGAATGAGACTGTTTGGATATGAGATTTGCCCCCTCCTACATGACAGAAAAGATATCTCTAGATCCCTTGATGTGGTTAGATAAAGGAAGTGCATAGCCATACTATGAGTAATCCAAGAATTGACCTCATGAAGTTATCTATTATTAGATCGGGAAAAAAATGAACAATTCATGAATGATAGGTTTCTCACCTAGAGTTTGATCAGGTATTGTGAGGTAAAAAGAGAATATGCAAATAGATCGTTTAGTCTGACCAGATACGAACTAGTCAAGTAGGCATACTGAGTGGTTGTGAGCTAATCAGGCATATCCTAAACTGGTCCCAGACATATCCTAAACTGGTCCATGAACTAGTCATATAAAGATACAGATTGGTCGTAAAGAGTTATAAACTAATCTTGAGTGACTAGGATCTGAGTGCAAATCATATTGCATAAGGTTCGTTTAGTTTGATCTTTATGTATATTTGAGGATCGATATGTTCTGCTAAGTACCACTACCGACTAATAATTGCAAAGGTGTTTCTAGATTATAACCAAGTATACATAAATCTATATGGTCACACATGGCTTAACGCCAAATTATGCCTCCTAAGCTGCTCCTAGGCAACTCAGGCGGTGGTGTGGCCGCTAGTTGGCCACAGAGGTGGACAGAGTTGCTAGTGTGGAGGCCGACGGACGGTGCTACTTTTGGACTGGGCGGCCTTGTTAGGCGGTCACGCCCGAATCATGATGGGTGATGAGCTTGTTCCGTGTGGTGTGGTGTCGTGCCCTAAGCGGAAACCCTAGAACTGGCTCTTTAGTAGGATCCGACGATGATGACATCCTTGGGCATTGTTTTCCTCTTTGGAGGCGTCGTCTTGGAGCTGTACCTTACTCACCATGGGGCCTTGTGGCATTTTTCCGGGATGAAAACCTCATATCCGATTCTTGCTGAATCGAGTGACGGCGATGCCTTCGGTGTCGTTCCCTCTTTGGAGGCATTGCCTTAGACTACCTGACCCTACCCTCCTCATTTTTCTATGTGTGCGTTGCTTTCGCGTTGGTCGGTGCTTGTCCATCGACTGTGGTTGTCCTCTCAGCGTTGTTTTCCTTCCCCGGTTATGGTTATGCTATCGCCGCACCTCAGCACTCAGACCAGATATGCCCTTCTTCTTGCTAGATCTGACTCCTCGCCTGGGTGGTAGGGTGGCCTGGTGCGGCTCTCGTGTCAGGCCAATGCGGTGAGTGGCACATGTGTGCATCGACAGCTTGAAGCCGGCTACCTTGGCCCCCTGTGTGGTTTTGCTTGCAAGCTAGCGTTCGTCAGCGGAGACCCTTTGCTGTGTGGTTGTCACCATATTGATGCATGCTGCCATGAGGCGTGCTGCAGTGAAGTCGGAGTAGCCGGGTCATGGGCATGATGGGAGGCGACGATAACATGTGTTAGGTTGAGTGGTGGTGCTTATCAGTTGCGTTCGGCATCCTTGTCGGCATTAGGTGTGTTTTCCATGGACTTTTGTCATGTTGAGCTATCGAAGTTGTGTTTTTTTGTACCCGATCTTTTTTGGATCATTACTTCTTCTCATATGAATAAATAGTAAGGACAGTTTCTTCAAAAAAAAACATGGTTATACACTTTAATGGGTTAGACGAATAAGGGTCTGGATGATAGAATTCGAGCGAGATATGATCTCTACTGATATTGGATAAGAATCCGATCAGAAGCTCTCTAAGTGAGATACGATCTCTACTTGTGTTGTATAAAAATTCGATCGGAGGCTCTATATAAAGGATGCATTAAACTATGGGTAAAAGAGAGAGAGAGATCGCACCACTCACCAAAAGCTGCTTCCTTTCGAAGGTCCTATTGTGTGTACCGGTGCTAGCACACCGACGCACAATGTTCCATCTCTAAATGTGTAGACTTGGTAGAGACACTACTGCAACTGTGACGCTGATCGGAACAATCAGAAAAGAAGATAATTGTCTCATGGAGATCGACTACCGCTAGAGGACGATTGGCTTCCGATGATCACTCTTCAAAGGCATTAGACGATCGACTGCATCTACTACACCGACGCGCACTATGTTAAACTAGGTTGCTTCAACACTTCTTCCGTTACGCTACGCGTCTAGTGGTAACAATCTGTAATCTCTTACTCGCATAGTTTTCTAGTTTACATGGTAAAATTTTTAATTTATGCTGGTATAACTGACCCATAAAGCCATAATCTCCAACAAGCGGCGCGCCTAGAGCATACGAACTTGCAATTTCGCAGTCTGCCGCGGCATGTCTCTTTCGCCGTTGGCGGTCATCGCAGTCTCCTTCGGATGCACAGAAGTATAGTAACCCACCTAGATAGACTTTCGGTCTATCCGTCCATGTACGCAAGCTTTGATTGTCGCACGAATTACCGACAACAGATGTACAATCTCCTTTCACTTGGAACCATGTCTTATTTTGTCGGCCATACTTGCAATCTTCTCCACGAAAGGATCGTTAAACCATTCACGCATGGCACAAACGCACAACACGTGAGCCCCGGTTACAATACGCCCGCAAGCCAAGCCCAACGATTCCCCTGCCTGGTGCGCCTAATCTGTGTTCCATGGCAATTCCAATCTCCAAGCACTGTCTGCAATCACAAGATGTTTTGTCGGTTTCGTAGTTTACACTAAACAACAATTAATATTTTTCTTCCAGACGTTCATTCATGAATCTTTTTTTTTAAAGAACATCGACCATGGCAACATTGGGTTCGACTTAGGTCACAAGCAGTGGCGGACCCAGAATTTTACCAAAAGGTATGCCGCACCAAAATTTTCATATGCAATTCGGTAAAACCATTTGCCAATTCGGTAAATAATTGTAAAATTTGCACCATAATTTGGTATACAGGCACTAAATAATATGATAAGTCTTAAATTCAAGGATTAAGTTGGAAACTTGCACAAATTACAATATAAATAGTTCAAACACCATACTAATAGTCTCAAATATACATAAAAGAGATTTACAATATTACTTGTCTGACTTTTTTGGCCTACGCTTTCTAAAGGACATGAAAGTAGGGAACTGAGTGTGAAACTACAGGTTGAGTTGCTTTTACTTTACTTCTGTCCTTAACTTGTTTCACGAATGCAACAAACACTAAAGCTACAGATGGGTATGTGGTCTTGCCTTAAATCAAGTAAACAGAGCAAAGGAAAAATTTCTCCCTACAATTCCGAGTAAATTCACACTCGTTTCATTCTAAACCAAATTATTTCATTTCCCACCGTTAGCCCAATGAATTCAATAAGCACTTGCTTTTCTTTTCTTTCTCTTTCTCTTTCTCTTTTTTTCTGTGAGGAACAAGCACTTGAAGATAACTGAAAGTCTAAAGCCGATCTTCTGCATTTGGCTTCTATCAGATTATTCAAATTTTCATTGGAACCTTGCTCAAATTTTTAGGTAGGCCGTAGGCAGTAGCAAAAGAACAATAACAACACATGTTCTGAATCTTACTTTTCGAAAATTCTTCTACCAGAAGAATTATATCAGCAGAGTTTGAAAAAAAAGAGGAAAAGATTCTGTTACAGAGTTTTTCTTTGTAAGTTTTAGACCTACGTAACTAGCAAAAGTCTTTTACTGCAAGGCACAAAATTTAGGGGGAAAAGATGCAAATCTTTTTAGTAGTTAAGAAACCAATCCCAAAGTCTGGACAAGCCCTTGGGCATTCAATTCTTTAAGGCAAAACTAGAAGTATGATAGCAATATATGTTCCTTCTGCTCACCTGTTGATCCTGGCAGGCACATTCTCCGAAGACATGATCACCACTGGAATTGTTAGCAATAATCCTGCGCACGTTACTACGTTAGCTAGTATTTAGTTTTTGCATGCATTCAGTTTTTTGCATTGAGTATTGAGTCATGCAGTCAGTTTCTTCATGCACGTAGTAAGCGTATGTGAACTGATGCATTGAAGTGCATGGTTCAGTTTTCTTCCGTTTCTGCATTGTATCTTTGCTTTAAAAGGAGATAAGCTAAACAGAAAATGCTGTGGCTTTTACGCAGCACCAAAGATCACCTGTCTCATCCTGTGTATGAATTTCATTTGAAGCAAGAGCTAGAGGTTTGAGAGATTAGCAGGGGCGGCTGACAATTGGTATCAGAGCAAAATGTCGGCTCCCGCCTTTGCCGTAGGCCACTCCCGTACACCGCAACGACACGGCCGTGGACGCTCGCCGTCCCCACCGACGCGTCGCCCGCAACGACGCAATGGCGGCCAGCGTGAACTCGTTGTCCAGCGGGTCGTGAAGGAGAGCAGTGGCTCCATCTCCTACCCCACGCTCACACGCTCAAATTACTCCAATTGGGCGGTGTTGATGCGAGTCAACCTGCAGGCTCAAGGCCTGTGGGACGCCGTCGACACCGGTGATGTGCCATACCAGGAAGATCGCCAGGCCCTTTCGGCGATCCTGCGCGCGGTGCCTCCGGAAATGCTCCGGCCGCTCGCCGAGAAGGATAACGCCAAAGAAGCCTGGGACGCCCTCAAGGCGATGAGGGTTGGAGCGGATCGAGTGCGTGAATCCAAGGCGCAGAAGCTACGCCAAACATTTGAGTCCATGCGATTCAAAAATGGCGAGCACGTGGAGGACTTCAGTTTCCGGCTCCAGGGTGTCGTCAGCGACCTTCGCCTCCTTGGGGAGGAGTTGTCGGAGGAGAAGGTGGTCCGCAAGCTACTGCGTGTTGTTCCCCGCAGGTATCGCCAAATCGCCTTGTCAATTGAAACCTTGGTTGACCTCAGCACTCTGTCCATCGAGGACCTCACCGGCCGGCTCCACGCTGTCGAGGACCGTGGAGAGTCGGACGATGAGGAAGGAGACCAGGTTCTACTCACGGAGAAGGAATGGTCGTCGGATAACACCAAGGCGAACAGCGGGAACACGTCACGCTCACACCAGCGCGGCCGGCATAGCCGCGGGCGTGACGGGCGAGACGAGGAACCAAAGTCTGGGCCATCCCAGGTCGCGTGCCACGACATCTCCAAGGACAAATGCCGTTATTGCGGCAAACTCGGCCACTGGGCCAAGGACTGCCGAAAGGCGAAGCGGGATCGTGAGAGGTTGGCTCAGGCGAATCTTCTCCAAGCCGAACCAGAACAGGCCGAGGGCGAAGATGAGCCCACGTTGTTAATGGCTCAGGTCTGTGACCTCTCTCCCGCCATCAACATCGAACCAGCAGGCGCCGAACTCGTTATAAACGAGGAGCGCGCCCTTGTCACTCTCCGCGACGTGGGAGAACCAGTCGATCCAGAATGGATCCTGGACACCGGCGCATCAAATCATATGACGGGCGCACGGAACGCATTCTCCGATCTCGACACCAGCGTGCGCGGTTCCGTCAAGTTCGGTGACGCCTCGCGAGTCCGCATTGAGGGGTGCGGCACTGTGCTCTTCGCCTGCAAGAACGGCGATCACTGCGCGCTCACCGGCGTCTACTACATCCCGCGCCTCCGCAGCAACATCGTCAGCCTCGGCCAGCTGGATGAATCTCGCTGCAAGACGGAGATCGAGAATGGCGTCCTCACACTGCGCGACCCCCAACTCCGGCTGTTGTGCCGGGTTCGGCGGACCGCCGGACGTCTCTATGTGCTCAACGTCAACATTGCACAGCCCGTTTGCCTCGCGGCGAGGGGCAAGGAGGAGGCCTGGACATGGCATGCGCGTTTCGGCCACCTCAACTTCGACTCGCTTCGCATGCTCGCTCGGCGCGGGATGGTGCGAGGCCTACCGGAGCTTGAGCGCATAAATCAGGTTTGCGACAGCTGCCTGATCGGCAAGCAGAAGCGAACGCCGTTCCCCGCTGCGACGACGTACCACGCGTCGGAACGCCTTGATCTCGTCCACGGTGATATATGCGGGCCCATCACGCCGGCAACCCATGGCGGCAAGAGGTACTTCCTATTGTTGATCGATGATCTAACCCGCTACATGTGGCTCTTTCTACTGGCGGCGAAAAGTGATGCTCCTGCAGCCATCAAGCGCTTCAAGGCCGGCGTCGAGGTTGAGACCGGCCGCAAGCTGCGTGTTCTTCGCACTGACCGCGGCGGTGAATTCACCTCCGTGGAGTTCGGCCTCTACTGTGCCGAGCAGGGGATTGGGCGCCACCTCACCGCGCCCTACTCACCACAACAGAACGGCGTCGTGGAACGCCGTAACCAAACAGTGGTGGCCATGGCGCGGTGCATGATGAAGGCGAAGGACATGCCTGGCGAGTTCTGGGGGGAAGCAGTAACGACGGCGGTCTACATCCTCAACCGATCGCCCACGAAGAGCGTCCCCGACAAGACTCCATACGAGGCGTGGCATGGTCGAACGCCTACCGTGCATCATCTCCGCACGTTTGGGTGCGTGGCGCACGTGAAGGTGGTGAAGCCGCACATGAAGAAGTTGGAGGATCGTAGCAAGACCATGGTGTTCCTCGGCTACGAGCCCGGCAGCAAGGCCTACCGCGTCTACAACCCCGCCGCCAAGCGCGTGTGGGTCACACGCGACGTGGTATTCGACGAAATGAGGAAGTGGAACTGGGGGGAGCATGAGTCAGGTACGGGCGCATCGATTGATTCATTCACAGTCCATTATGAGGTGCGGCCCATCGACGCCAACACTGCTTCACCAAGCCCACCGCCTTCCGGTACGTTGCCGTCGGAATCAGCGGCACCTCCCTCCGAGTCGCCGAGTCCACAGGTGGAATTCGTGTCACCCCCCACGACGGACCCGAACCTCGATGACGATTTCGGTGCTCCACGGCGCTACAGAAGCATTACCAACATCTTCGCCACTTCGAAGCCCATGGAGCTCGACTCCGACGAGCCTCATTTAATTGCAACTCGAGCGCATCAAGTTTTATGAACATTGCAAGAAGGCGGGCATCGTCAAGGTCGTCACACGGCAGCAGGATTAGGGGGAGAATTGTTAGCAATAATCCTGCGCACGTTACTACGTTAGCTAGTATTTAGTTTTTGCATGCATTCAGTTTTTTGCATTGAGTATTGAGTCATGCAGTCAGTTTCTTCATGCACGTAGTAAGCGTATGTGAACTGATGCATTGAAGTGCATGGTTCAGTTTTCTTCCGTTTCTGCATTGTATCTTTGCTTTAAAAGGAGATAAGCTAAACAGAAAATGCTGTGGCTTTTACGCAGCACCAAAGATCACCTGTCTCATCCTGTGTATGAATTTCATTTGAAGCAAGAGCTAGAGGTTTGAGAGATTAGCAGGGGCGGCTGACAATGTCCTTCAATGAAGATGACCCCTGGACCCCCAAAATTATCATGAAAAGGAACAAATTTTTACTCCCATCAAGGTCCAATATTTATGGATGAATAAACACCGAGAAAGAATTAAGGCTCTGCAAATTTTACCTTGACTCTCTTCAGCAGGTCATACCCTGTCATGCCAGGCATGTAGTAGTCAGTGATGATCAAATTCGCATCAATCTCCTGAAGCAAGAGATCAGAAATCACATGATAAGTTTGGGATTGTAAGCCAAAGAACAAGAATCAAGACCCTAAGGCCAATCCAAACAAAACAAGAACAGTGGCGCCAGGACCACAGATCGCAAGAGCCCTAACCCTAACGCGGCAGTCGACTCGAACGTGGAGGTTGAGGGGATGGCGGGGTTACCGTATCCGACGACGGCGCCGACGAGGGACCCGGCGGCGGACTCCGTGGCGAAGCGGAGGAGGCAGACCCCCGGTGCGGCAGTGGCGGCGGCGAGCAGGCTTGAGTTCCGCGACATCGCAAAGCGCGTGAGGATGGGATTCGCGCCGGGGCCCCTCCGCGGCTGCTGGCCTGCTGCTGCGGCGACTCGTCGGAGGAGTCGGCATCGGTGGTGTCGCCGCCGCCTTCGGAGGAGGAGTCCTCCAGCCTCGGGTCGCCGCTCGCCATGGCCTTGGTGGGAACCGGGACGGAAGGGGTAGGCAGACGGCTGGACCCAGGGTATGCCTTGGCCCACCCGGCATACCCTGTAGGTCCGCCCCTGGTCACAAGACAAGCAAGCTGCCTTTGCTTCAGCGACAGGCACCGAACTCTAAGGCCCTGTTTGGAATGCGGGAATTTTTCCCGATTCCTGCGGGAATTGAACTGTTTCCTGTAAAATTCCTGTAAAATTTCTGTGAAATTCCTCTGTTCCAAACAAGCCCTAAACCCTGTTCTTGACCTGTTGGCCATATGACGGCGAGCAGCCGAGTGAAACAGTACAGCTGACCCATGAAGAAGAGAACATCCTATCACACGTACTGGTCCCTTTTGTAAACGATTAGTAAAAGGATTGTAGTACGTATACCATCATTCAGTGAACGACTGCAGCCCACACGGTAAACACCAAGTACCAGGTATATGTGTAACAAATACTTGAACACGATGTAGCCAGTCAACAAGAAATGGACATCTCATCAGGAAAGCGAGTAAAGGCCTCATCTTCAAGCACACTGGATGGGGAATGCAACAGGTGCTATAGTTGACTCACTATCAGAACAGAAAGACGATAATATGGCATATAAGCATATAATCTTTTTAAACCATATTTAACAATAAGATTAATAATATGATAAGCACAACGTTGATGCAGTAAAAAAGTTTGTGCATAAATATTAAATAAAGGAGTAAGAATTTTTATAGTCTTAGTGTTTACAGCTGCATTATCTAAAGTTATAGAAAAAATCTTATCCGTGAGGCCAAAATCTTCTACAACTTTAGTAATGCACTATACAATATTTTCAGCAGTTTATGCAACATTAATTAATTTAAATCCTATAATTCTTTTTTCTATTACCAGTCATCATTAACATAATGAGCAACAATACTAATATAATCCTTCTTAGCCCTACCACTCCATATGTCTGATGTCAAAGCAATAGAGAATGTACAAGTATGAAACAGTTCTTTCAATTTTTTTACAGTAGTTATTATAATATTTAATTAAATCTCTAGATGTAGTTTGCCTAAATACAACACTAAATCTGGGGTTATGAGCAGTCCTAATATATTTATGAAAAGCATCAGACTTACCAAAATTTAAAGGTAAATCTTGAGAAGTAATTAATCTACAAAGGGATTCCCGGGCTACCTCCGGTTTGTACTCCCAAGTACGTACCGAGCCGTTGGAGTTGTACTGCAGCTGCATCTAGTGCATTTGTATTCCTTGCCTTCTTTTATAGTTTGCAGTATGCCATTGTAGGTGACCCGTCCCACCTAAAATTTTGTAGATAATTCGTTACCACAAATTTTACAAATAGCATACCTTACCAAATTTCCATCATCATCAGTCTTGAACTTTTTGTCAAAATCGTTCCAGACACTCGATGTAGTAGCTCTTGTTCTTTTTCCACCCGTGCTCTAGATTGTGGATGCACTCGTTGAGCCAGGAGAAGATGGAGCCAACGATGCTTCTTTTGACTGTACAGTTTGTTGTGGATGCTCACCTTCCGTGGATGGATGTCCCTCTTGAAAGGATTGTATGTCCTCCGCCGTGAGGATGAATTCGGAGAGTTGAAAATTATAATTCTCTATTAAATCAACTATAAATTCATATAGTAAAATACAATTAACTTACTATTAAATAAACAAATAATAGCAAAAAATTGAAATAAGGCAACATTATTAGCCTATTATCTCTTCTACAGCTCTCCAAAGATTCTTCAAAGTTTTTTTAATTTTTTGAATTTTGCACGAATTTCTCACTAATTTTACCAAATTTGCGCGAACACAACCGGATTTTTCACAGTTAAATAGAGAGATGAGACTGAGGTTTGAGGTGTAGAGAATAGAGGCCGGATGAACCCCTATTTATAGGAAAAACTTGACATTTTTTTTATTTTTGCTATTTTCTGGATTTTTTACCTCGGCGGTAAAAAAAAGAGAGGTAAAAACGGCTCTTTTTTCACGGGCTGTGTCAAGCTGGCATGGCCCATTTATGCCCGTTGGAGCTCGGTCATGCCATGCTGTGCTGGCCTGGCCCACGGTCACTACTAGCCCGTGCTGTGCCGCCCCTCGATCCAGGCACGACATAGTCTACCGGACTGTGCCGGCACAACCCATAAGGTCATGCCGTGCCTAGCCGGGCCTACAGTGATGAGCCGTGGGTCGACACGCTTAGCCTATTAGACATCTCTATCTTAAGCCGGGTAGGACTGACTAGTCGCTGACGTAGACGAAAAAAAGACAGGGATCAAACATTTCTTGGCGCTTTCGGTAGGATGGATGGCTGCCAACCTAACCGGATGAGCCGATCTGGTCAAGGCAACCATGCTAAATCGACATATGGTCTTATTGTTTGGTTTTATGTATGAGTTTATATATGCTTTGTTTGGACTTATTTTGGTTGTCCGTAAGTCCTATTTATACATGAATATATGATCAATGGTCTTACTTTGTTGAGCTCTCCTGCATCTAAAGATATTTATGATTCAAGCTAGATACCGATTTGTTCATGTTATCATAGCAACGTTTCACTACCAGAAGATGTTTATTACCTAGGATTCCGGCGTGTTGTAGGTATTCCAATATATATAGGCCGTGCCTTTTGGGTTGGGCTGATTTCATTGTACTTAATACTTATTTTGTATAACTCTTTTTTCCAGCTTTTTTTAGATTACGTAAAACTGCGTCAAACAGTCAGCTTTTTAAAATAATTTAATTCTACTTCTCATAAGAAACAAGTGCAAAATAAACTAGTCAAGAGAAGTAACCTTAAAGTGAATCCTTGTGAAAAGCAAACACACTCAAAACCAAAGTATCCATTGAAATTAGTTTATTGCAATGAATTCTCGTGGAAAGACAGCACATTTAGAACCAAAGTACTACTTAAAGTTTGAGTTTATTAACCGTAATTGCCATCGAAATACCATTCGCTCACCCCGCATAACTCCTCTTGCCGCCGCCATCCTCTCGCCCCCGCCTTTGCCTCCTCTCGGCGCTGCCCTCCTCTAGCCCCTGCCGCCGCCCTCCTCTCGGCCCCGCCCCTGCCTCCGCCTACGCTCGCCCCCGCCGCTCGCTCTTTCGGTAGAAACCCTAGTTTACCAAGCCCTCTCCTCGCCTGAGAGGCAGGAGGAGCCATCGGTCACCATGGACGCGGTGCGGAAGCAGCTCGACGTGCTCATGGGGGCCAACCGCAACGGCGATGTGCGGGACGTCAATCGCAACTACGGCCGCGACGTCTGCCGCCTCTTTCTCGCCGGCCTCTGCTCGCACGGCCTCTTCCAACTCAAGGTATACTGTCCTCCCTCTATCTATATTTCTACCCCCGTGCTCCTTGTGTGTGTGTTTGAGAAAATTGATGATTTGCCATCTTCAAGAATGGGCTTCGCACTTTTGCCACTCTCAATGTTGGTTTCGCAAAAATGTCATGTAGTACATTAATCCCTTGATTAGTATGCCATTTCATCCCTTTAATTCATTTTCTTTTTCTAATTTCAGGGACTGAAAATGACCCTTCTACCCCTGGCTAATTCCTCTTCTTTGTAATATCGGGACAGGAGGGTCTTTTTATGGTTTGGTGCCATGCCATGCAGCACGTATTTGTATAAAAATCCATAATATAATTATTGAGCTAAAATAATAAACAAATGCATATCACAGCCATAGTATCATCTCACAAATCTAAAGTTGAGAATAAAATGAGTTCGTCTCACATCCATAGTATGAGAATAAAAAGGAGTTCATCTTACAAATTAGCCAGGGGTAGAAGGGTCTTTTCCAGTCCCTGAAATTAGAAAAAGAAAAAGAAAATGAATTAAAGGGATGAAATGACATACTAATCAAGGGATTAATGTACTACATGGCATTTTTGCGAAGCCAACG
The DNA here is from genome assembly GCA_017311315.1 of Dendrocalamus latiflorus. Taxonomy (NCBI): domain Eukaryota; kingdom Viridiplantae; phylum Streptophyta; class Magnoliopsida; order Poales; family Poaceae; genus Dendrocalamus; species Dendrocalamus latiflorus. The sequence continues at coordinate 19,533,223 of CM029665.1, read as the reverse complement.
TTGAGAGTGGCAAAAGTGCGAAGCCCATTCTTGAAGATGGTAAATCATCAATTTTCTCGTGTGTGTTTTGTGTTTTAATTCGTGGTAATTGTGGTTGACGAGCGCTTGTGTTTAGGCTGTAGATGATTAGGTTTGGAGTGGGAAAATATCTTAGGTTGTTGTGTTAGTGAGAAGTCATGGCAAAACCACGATATGTGGGCTCTACTTTGAGATATCAGAAGTAATTTCGCTTTATGTTGCTGTGATCTAATCGACTAATCCACTCATGGCAGAAAATGGATCTCGGACCTTGCCCCAAGGTTCACTCGCTTCAACTGAGGAAAGAGTATCCTTCATTTTACCTTATTATGCGCAACATGTTTCACTCCATTTTTTTTTTCAAATTTCTTCCCCAAACCACCGTATAGTGTTCGTTGCCTTCCTAAGCTCTTGGTAGTTATGAAGAAGTAAAAGCAAAGGGAGCAGATAATTTCCATAGGGAACTCGAGGATGAGGTGTTGCAGCTGTCAAAGGAAATCAAGGAGGAAAGAAGTTGATACCTTTGGTAATGCTACATCAAAACATATTTTGTCTAATTTATTGAGTACTTTTATTCACAGGGGTTCAGTGGTCCTGGTAACTATGGTCTACGGATTGACTGCTAATATTCAACCTCTCAATTGAGGGAGATAGATGTGATCATGTGAAAGCGTATTACTAATCTCATTAGGCCTAAACAACAGTTGCATCAAATTGTAAAACAACATGTAGTTTTCTTTATTTTCAAAAGATCCATCCCGTTGCATTGCAGATATGTTTAGCTGTCCAAGAACACAACTTGGTCTTGTTGCAATTATAGATATACGCGCTGTTGGTGTTTGTGGCTGGATAATGCACTGATAACTGTCTTAACCGCAGTTTTGAACACTCTTTTCATCAAAAACTGCACCAACAAAATACACTCTCTCTGCTCTAATATTCTTGAGTGGCACGTTAGATCTAAAAGAGCTGACGTGCAGGTATTACTTTGAAAGTTTGAATACCTGTGTTAATTCTTATCGATCTTAGGTTATGTATTGTCAGCACATGCTACTAATAATAAGTAATGCTTTGTTTTGACATGACTGATTGTTTTTCCTGCTTTGTTGCAGGCTACCCTCTTGCTTGATGCCTTCAACAAGGTCAGAGCTTCATTACCTCAGCCTACTCAAAACTCCTCAAATAGCACTAGTACCAGCACCTGCTCGTCCGGATGCTTGTACTCAAGAAATGACCAATGAAAAGATAAAGAAAGCTAAAGAGCTTGGTATGGAAAAAATTGACCTGCTTGTTGGTTTGTGCGTTCTAGAAATATATGTATTCAGTAATGGGAGCTGAAGGGGATTTTTCTCCTAGTATATCTCGGTTTTGAATTTAACCATTCAATTAGTTCATACGACAAATGGATTTCTAGTAACAATATGACTATTGAAATTTCACTTTGGCCATATTTTTAATATTTGGTGAAGCAGAAGGCAAGAAGCCTTCAATGTAACTTTTCTTGGAGAACCCTGAACCGTTAACTGATGTGAATGTTTTTTGTTTTATATTTGTGGTATTTTTTTCTAGGCCTTTTAGGTCTGACTTAATTTTTGGTTCGACTGTGTCTGTCAGGATCATAGATTAGTTTTACGGTATTATATAGCTCTGTTGATTATTTGTTAATTGGACATCAGTGTCATCGGTAGCTTTTTAATTCTATGATTCTTCGGTAGCTTTTTAATTCTATGACTACACCATCTACTTGATCTTTTAAAGTCACGACGATAAATTTTTATTTGGCAGTTACAAATTTATATGAATACAAGATACGATTTTTCTATTTTTGATTACCTGTATAACAGCAAGACATCATTTAATCAAACACCGATTTTTTGACAGGCCGGCAAGATGCTGAACTTGTGAAGATGCAAGAGGCATCTGCCATAAGAAAAGAAGCTGCTTGGCGTACCACAGAACAGAAGATTTTCGAAGAAATGCTGCGGACTGAGGAAGAAAAGGCTAAAATAGACCGTGAAGCAACTAGAGCTTACCTCAAGCGGAAGCCTGAGGTCGTGCTCATGAAGCAAGGTCGTGCTAAAGCTCTAGTAGCAATTCACTTCCTGTAAGCAAGAGAAAATTGGCAAGTCATGTGAATTTTTTTGAATTACCTGCTGAAATTTGGAATCAAATTAAAATTTTCATAATTTGTGTATATATGGTCTTAAAATTTTGGTCAAAAATTTCATAATTTGTGTATATGTGGTCCTCAAAAACTTGGGAAAAAACATAATTTGTGCACAAATACAAAGAAGAAGACAGACAAAAATAAAGTGTTACAACCCATGGTATCATGGTCCATTTGTCTCTAATCCTTTCTCTTATGGTTTTTGGAGCTAACATACTATCCAAATGTTTTCTTGGGCTAGTTTTGGATTTTCAGAGAAGTTGATTTTCACAAAATCAGAAGCAGAAAATAGATAATAAGAATATAGAGCTCTACTAAACATGTCCTTGGACTACCTCCACTTTTTTTTAGTGGCAAACGTACATTTCTTATCGGTGATCGGAAGCTCCAACTTATCCGTTGCTTGTCGTCCATACTGTAACACCCCCGTTTCCAGGGGCGCGTACGGACACGGCATTCCGCAACTATTCACGCATGAACAGTTATGGAACGTCGCGCAAGAGTATACCATTGCATGCTTACAACAAAAGTCCAGCATATATTTGACATAAGGATTAACATCCAGGTTTTTGACAGCGGGGCGTGCAAGCCCAAAGTATAATTACATTACAAAAGACTTCCAGAATCCGCTTGAGCGCGGCCAAGACCTACAGCCAAGGGTCCTCGTCGAAGAATAGATCCTCCGGGACTTCTTCAACGGGGAGACCTTCTCCTTCGTCTTGATCCTCTAAAGATTAGATTAAGCAAGCCGTGAGCCAATCAACCGGCTCAGCAAATCCCAAAGGGATCCTAACTTACTACATGCACGGAACTTCAAGGAAGGGAATATATTTGGTTTATTATCTTTGAGTGGATGCAGTTTTATTTGCAATCATTTTAAAAGAGGGATCCAAAACTACTCCTCAAGAACTCAGGGGTTTTCAACAAGATTTCATTAACCAACCTAATCAAGTTAAAGCATGTACAAAACTACTTAAGCTTTGCTGCTGGAATCACCCAAGTGACACAGCTCCAATAACCGGGAGCACGGCGTATTCGAATACCATTTATTTGACTCTGCAGAGTTTGCTCAGCTTTACCCACACGATCCCTTAACTCCCGCTAAAGAGTTAAGAAAGCCAGGTCGTTTCACTGCTTAGCTCTTTATATAGGCTCTACCCGGTAGAATTCACTCGGGTCTGGCTCGCTCACACACACACACACAAAGAAAAGAAAACGGTGCCGCTTCGAGTGAACTCTACCGTTGTTAGGCACCCAATCACGGCTTGCCTAACCTCACTGCTAAACCTCCTCCTCCGCCACACCTGTAGAGTTTCAATCGAGTTGAGCAGCTACTAGACAAGTGTTGACAAGTCAACTCCTGTGGTTTGAGCGGTTTCTATGACATTTGCTCAGCATAAGGGTTTCAGTCCTTAATTTCACATGGTCCGCAACCTCACCAGGCCCGCGACCCAACCTAGGGTAAGCGGTGGGCGAAAACCGTCTAGCGGCGCACCTCAACCCCACTTACCCTACTCCAATCCTAGGGTAAGAGATGGGCGAAAACCGACTCGCGGCGCACCACGACCCCCTTACCCTACCTTGTGCCCGCAAGCACTCTCCGCTCTAGGGCACGGTGTCCCATACCACCCTACCCTAGAGTCGGGTTTGCAAATTCTATTGGCCCGCAGCCACAGCCTTATCAGTACAAGATTTTGCATGATGATAATAATCTACAGTTATCTAGATTAACAGATAATTACTTCTAGGGTTTCAAAGGCATGGCTACAAATTAAACATGGCATTTAACGGTGGTAGGATTAACTACATAACAAGTCATTCTAAACATTTTATTTTATTTCAAACTAACATTTCACAATTAACATAATGCAAATAGCATATTAACATAAATAAACATCATGGGTTACAATATGATCAAAGGATTTGAGACTTGCCGTCAATCCGAATGATTTCCGCTAGCTCGAACGAAGAACCTCCTGGCTCCTGGGGCTGCAACTGAATTTCCGGAGACTCCGACACTAGCGCAAACAAACAAAACAAATTAAATCCAGCTTGAGACTAATCAAGCGAGGGAAAATAAACTATTTAAAAAGGAGTAAAATGCATAAATCTCCAAATGAAGAATTTTAGGAATTTATTTGGGATAGATTTGTGGAAATGGAGGTCACCACTGGGTCTGGAATATTATTTGGAGCAAGGTGGTGAAATTTGGGATTTTCTGTGATTTTCTAGGATTTATTTGGATTTTCTGGGATTTTAGAAATTAATAAATTCGGGAAAATCGGTATGAACAGTGAAAGGGCCGGCCCGAGCTACAGTGCGGCCCGGCCGGGAAACGGCCCGCGCGGCCGAAGGCCAGCGCGGCCTGCTTGCGCGCGTGCGCGCGCGCGGGAACGGGGTGGGCCGAGGGAGGTGGCCCGGCAGCGCGCGCGCCCGAGCGGGTCGGATGGTCGCCGCGTGGACGGCGCGAGCGACTGGGATGCGGGGCGAGCCGAAGGCCCGGATGACGCGAGCGGAGATCGGACGGTGGCGAAGCGGGGGCGCGGGCGAAACGATTCGGAGGATCGGGCGGGTGAGGTTAGAAGGTGGAGGTGGGATCGGTCGGCGGAGAAGAGGCCACGTCGCGGGGAGGATCGTCTTCAACCTCCAGCCGCTACAGTAACCCCGCGGCGAGGTTACGGTGGCGACGGCGGCCTGGGCGCTAGGGGACTCGTCGGCGACCACCGAGGGTACCGGCGGGTGCGGCTTCGAGAGAGGAACCCATTTTGGGCAGCGGGGAGGCGAGGGGATCACCGGAGAGGACGGGAGGTGGAAGGGGGTGGTTCGGGTACTTGGCGGCGAGGAAGATCACCGGCGGCGAGTTAGCTCAAACGGCCGCGGCTACACGTTCACGGGGACCGGATGCTCACATTGGTGGCGACGGCGGAGGTTGGGGAGCTGCGGGGAGGTCTGGCCACGGTGAGGTGGTTGCTGCCGGAAGGGGGTCTCGACGACGGCGCTCCACGGGGCTTCACCTGTCCAGAGGAGGGCGGCAAAGGGGTTAGGGGAGGGTGGAGATACTCCAGGCGAAGGCAATTGAATAACGGGCGAGGGAAGGGGGAGATTGGCTCCCGGGGGCCACCGGCGTAGGGAGCGGCGAAGGCGGAGCTACGGGCGGCGGGCTCCAATCGGCGGCTCCAGAAGTGGCTCTGGAGCGGTGGGAGGTGAATGAGAGGGGTGGAGGGGCTGGGGAACCAAGAGAGCGAGCGGAAGAGGGAGAGGGGGTTTTATACCCGATCGGAGGGGGAGCGGGGCGTGGAGGAGAAGCCACTGGGCGGGCTCCGGGGTCAACAGGGGCAGGTCGGCCGTCTCCTCCGCGGGATGGAGCGGTGACCGGGGTGACGCCGGCTCTGCACAGGCGTAATGGCGACGGGACGGCACAGGAGCAGGTGAGGCGCGGGCATGGGCGAGGCAGCGTCCGCGCGCGGGAGAGGGAGGAGTCGGGGCTGACAGGCGGGCCCCAGGGCTGACGCGGTGCGACGCGTGGCGCAGGACGCCCACGGTTTTGGACCGCGACGGTCGGGACGGCGCGCGGGCGAGGCGAATCCGAGGGCGGCGCTGTCCGCGCGAGGGGAGGCGGGCGCGAGGCGCAGCGCGCAGCGCTCCGCGCGTGCGCGAGGCGAAGGCGGAAGGGAGCCGGGCGCCAACGGGCGAAGGGCGCGGAGGGAGGCGCTGGGCGCGGGAGGAAGGCGGAATCGGGGCGGCGCCAACGCGAGAGAAGAGCGGGAGGCGCTGGGGAGAAGAGGAGGCGGGAAGGGAGAAGGCGCCAACGCGAGGGAGAAGGCGCCAGGCCGGAAAGGGAAAGCGGCGGCGGGGAAAACTTTCCCAAAAAGGAAAGTTTTCAAAAATCACTCAAAAATGCAGCAAAAATTAAGGAAAATTTTGTTTGAAATTTTTGGGGCTTTTCAACCTACCCCCCTTAAAAGAATCTCGACCCCGAGATTAACTTGGTCCAGGGAGTAAGTTGGGAAAATCCCGCTGCAAGTCTGATTCTCGTTCCCAAGTGGACTCATCCGCTGTATGATTCTTCCACTGCACTCTGCAAAATCTGACATTCTTGTTTCTGAGCTGCCTCTCTGATGTTTTAAGTATTTGTAGTGGTTCTTCAGCATACGTGCAGTCATCCTGCAGTTCAATATCTGACAATGGCACCTCATCTGTTGGTTGTCGCAGACATTTTCGAAGCTGAGATACGTGGAACACATTGTGCATTCTTGACAAGTTGGGTGGGAGCTGTACTTGATAAGCTACTTCCCCAATTCTCCCGATAATCTGGAACGGTCCCACATATCTTGGTGCCAATTTGCCTTTAACTTGAAATCTCTTAACTATTTTGAATGGAGTGACTTTGATGTAGACGAAATCTCCAACTTCAAAGCTCAAATCCTTCCTGCGGTTATCTGCATAGCTCTTCTGTCGGTCTTGTGCCATTTTGAGTCTGTCTTTGACAATTCTAACATGTTCTTCTGCGTCTTGAACAATCTGAGGACCAATAAGTTGTCGCTCTCCTATTTCTGTCCAATTCAGAGGGGTTCTGCATTTTCTGCCATAGAGTGCTTCAAACGGGGCCATTTGGATACTAGCTTGGTAGCTATTGTTGTATGAGAATTGAGCGAATGGTAAGCAAGTATTCCAGGCTGCACCATACACAATAGTACAAGCTCTCAACATATCTTCCAAAATCTGATTTGTTCTTTCTGTCTGACCATCTGTCTGGGGGTGATAGGCTGAACTGAAATTCAAATCAGTGCCCATTGCTTCATGTAATTTCTCCCAGAACTTAGATGTAAACTGCGCTCCTCTATCTGACACAATTTTCTTCGGAACTCCATGTAGAGTCACAATTCTTGTCAAGTATAACTCAGCAAGTTTATCTTTCCCATACGTTTGCTTGATCGGGAGGAAATGAGCCACTTTGGTCAATCTATCGACAATGACCCAAATAGCATCATATCCCTCGCGGGTCTTGGGAAGTCCAGTAATGAAATCCATGCCGATACTGTCCCATTTCCATTCGGGTATTGGCAAAGGTTGCAACAATCCCGATGGTTTCTGGTGGTCTATCTTGATCTGTTGGCAGACATCACATTTAGCTATATACTCTGCCACTCCCTTCTTCATCTGGTTCCACCAATACTTCTTCAAATCTTGGTACATCTTAGTACCTCCTGGGTGAATTGAGAATTGGGACGAATGGGCTTCCGACAAGATTAATTCTCTTAATTCCTTCTTGTTTGGTATACAATAACGACCACGGATGGTAAGGATTCCATGCTCGTCTATCGTATACTCTGAGGAATCTCTTTCTTCAATATCCTTTTTCAGTTTTTGAATCTCTTCATCCTCATCTTGTGCTGTTTTTATCTGATCTGTTAATAATGGTTGGATTTCTAATGTTGTTTCTTCACCCTGTTCGGTGATCACCAAGTTCAGTCGTATTATATCCCTTTGTAATTCTGGCGGATATTCTGATTTGCTAGCTTTGCTTGGACGAGCCTTGCGGCTAAGGGCATCGGCAACTACATTGGCCTTGCCTGGGTGATACTGAAGATCGACATCATAGTCCTTTATCAGCTCCAGCCATCTGCGCTGTCTCATGTTTAATTCTGGCTGTGTAAACAGGTACTTCAGACTCTTGTGATCAGAGAATATCTCACATCGATTCCCTAACAGGTAGTGCCGCCAAATTTTTAGTGCATGCACTACGGCTGCTAGTTCTAAATCGTGTGTGGGATAATTCTCCTCATGCGGCTTCAACTGTCTTGAGGCATAAGCGACAACCTTTCCGTCTTGCATAAGCACACATCCCAAACCTTGCTTTGAGGCATCACAATATATTTGGAACTCTTTTTCTGGGTTGGGCAATATCAAAACGGGTGTGGTTGTCAATTTGGTCTTTAACATCTGAAAACCTTCTTCACATGCATCTGTCCATGTGAATGGCTTGTCCTTCTTCAATAGCTGAGTGAGTGGTCGAGAAACTTTCGAGAAACCCTCTATGAATCGGCGATAATAACCTGCCAATCCAAGGAAACTCCTTACTTCAGTCACGGTCTTGGGTTGTTTCCATTCCATAACTGCAGATATCTTTTCTGGATCGACCTTCACTCCATCTTCAGATATAATGTGGCCCAAGAAAGCAACTTCTTTTAGCCAAAAACTGCACTTGTCAAACTTTGCATATAGCTGATGTTCCCTCAGTCTTGACAATACCATGTGCAAGTGTTGTCTGTGCTCTTCTTCATTCTTGGAATATATCAGGATATCATCAATGAAAACAATCACAAATCGATCCAATTGGTCCATATGCACCAGGTTCATAAGATTCATGAAATATGCTGGCGCATTGGTTAGACCAAATGGCACGACCGTGAACTCAAATAATCCATATCTGGTGATGAAAGCGGTCTTCTCTCGATCTTGCTCTCGGATCTTGAGTTGGTGATAACCCGAGCGCAGGTCGATCTTGGAAAACACTTTGGCACCTTTGAGTTGATCAAACAAGTCATCAATCCTTGGCAACGGGTATTTGTTTTTAATTGTGGATGCATTCAACCCTCTGTAATCAACACACATTCTCAGCTCTCCATTCTTCTTTTTCACGAATAGGACTGGGGCTGACCAAGGTGAAACACTTGGTCGAATGAATTCTTTTTCCAATAGTTCATCCAACTGCTTCTTCAGTTCTTTTAATTCACTAGCTGACATTCTATACTGATGTTTGGCAATTGGCTTGGTACCAGGTACTAATTCAATAGCAAGTTCCACTTGTCTGTCAGGAGGTCTTCCTGGTAATTCTTCCGGAAATACATCTGGATACTCTTGTACCACTGGTACTTGATTAGGTGTGGCTGCTATCATGTTGATCATACGCTTCTTGGCATCTTTTAATACTTCTCGATCTGTCTCTACTACCACTTTCTGACCTTCAGCATTGACCAATGACACGGTCTTGACCTCACAGTCTACCTTGCCTTTGTTCTTGGCCAACCAGTTCATGCCCAAAATGGCATCTAATCCTGTCATATCTAGTTGCAACAAATCTGCTCTAAAATCTACCCCTTGGATTTTTATACTGAGTCCCGCACACCCATTGTGGGACTCCATTCTAACCCCAGGGGTCTCAACCACATAAGGTCTTGGTAAAGCAACAGAAGGCAATTGATTTCTTGAAGCAAAACCCTTCGAAATAAATGAATGCGTTGCACCAGGATCAAACAAAATCAATGCAGGTATGGAGTTGATTGGAAACATACCAGCGATGACATCGCTAGCTCCTGCTGCGTCCTCTGCCGACACATGATTCACCCTCGCATAGAAGGTGGGTCTGGTACGGCCTCTGCCACGGCCTACTGACGTAAAATTGGCGGTGCCGGCTGGAGATTGGGGTCCAGCTGCTTTGATCTGTAGATATCCTCCCTTGGGAGTGCCAGGGCTTGACTGTGTCTTGTTTTCTTGCTGTTGTTGATTTTGGACTTGAAGTCTTGCCGCATCAGATGGCAAGTTCCTTCTAGGACATTGATCTCTGTAGTGCCCAATTTCTCCGCAGTGGAAACAAGCATTGGATCTCTTTGGGCAGCTACTAGCAAGATGATTTCCACCACAGGTGGGGCATTTGAGCGCCAGGGGTAAAAGAGAAGTGCTCTGTTGAGACAGGTTGGATTGGCTCCTGGGTAACATCACAAATTGGCGGGAGGATTGGGATCGATATGAGGGCGATCCCACAGTCTTGATTCGCTGGGCACTGTGCGAAGAAGGCTGTGATTTGTGTACTGCCTTACGCTTTCTATAGTCCTCCATTTCTCCTCGTGCTCCCTCTGAGTTGATCAAGCTGTCTACCATGTCATGCAAATCCTGGAACTTCAGAGCTGAAATATGAAATTTCAGAGACTGCTGCAATCCTGCCCTGAATCTATTCATCTTCTTGTCTTCGCTGTCGACATCTTCTGGGGCAAACCTGGACAAATGGTTGAACTGATGTAGGTATTCCATAACAGTGCGTCCTCCTTGCTTAAGCGCAAGAAACTCCCGACGCTTAGCCTCCATGACGCCATCTGGCATATGTGCCTTGCGGAAAGCCTTTGAAAAGTCTTCCCAACTAAGTTCTCTGTTCTGTAGGGTGCGTTGGTAGTTGATCCACCAAGTAGCCGCAGCACCCTGCAACTGGTGGGATGCGTATAACACCTTCTCTTTGTCATCGCATCGTGCTGTCTGAAGCTTTCTCTCCACGTCCACAAGCCAATCCTCAGCTACCATGGGGTCCGCAGAGGTGGTGAAGACCGGTGGACGTGTCTTCAGAAAATCCGTCCATCGGGTGGAAATTGGAGAACCATCCCGGGGAACATTACTCCCACTAGGAAAACTGGAGGATCGGGTTGCAATCTGTTCGAGAAGCTGAGCTTGCTGATCCAACACTTTCAAGATATTCTGCTCTCCTTGATATCGATTCTCTTCTAGCATTGCAATAACATCGGCAAGTGTCTTCTGGTCGGTGGCAGGTGCACCCTGCCTGCTGGTCTGACCCGTCTGCTCTACTGGCTCCATCTGTTGATTGGGAACTTGAGGTTAGTTTTGCAGCGGCTTTGACAATTAAGAGCAGGTAAGTAAGTCTTCGAATTTCAAGGTAAGCATAGAGTGAACAGGGTAAGTACGAGAGTGAAAGGGGACAGAAGAAAGCTTTGAACACAGGAGAAACATACAGATAATTAAGCAAACAAATTAAAAGAGATAGCGAACATAATTCACATTAAGCAAGTGGTGCACAGACCACATAAAGGTTCATGTTACACTTGCATTACATTCCAAAAGTACCACTAATACAAAAGGTCAAGCTACGCTAGCGGTCAGCGTCTACTCCTCCATATCCTCAAGCGCTGGGAGGGCCAAGCGGGGCTGCGGGGCGGAACCGGGCACGGTACTGCGCCGCAGTCATCCGGCGCTTGGGCCTAGACTGCACTGAAGCGCAGGAGGAGTGAACGCTGGGCGACTCTGCACTATCTGAGACCTCTGATGCCTCCTGGGCCTCAAAGCGGTGAAGGGACTCCCGGAGGCGCTGAACCTCCCTGCGGGTGTCCCACAGCTGCCTCCGCAGAACTCTGGCCTCCTCGACTGCTCCGTCGTAGCGGACGACCTGCTGCGTCATAAGGGTGGCGATGCCCGCCAGGCGGGGATCGTCATCCTCACCGAACTTAGGGACTATAAAGTCCCCAAAGTGCGGACGCGGCACCAGGTCGAAGGGCGTCCCTGCTAGCTCCTGGTGGTAGTAGTCCCTGAGGTAGAGTGCGGCCTTCTGAGCCACATCCTGAACAGCATCCTCCTCGTTCACCCGACGGGCGGTGAACCTCCGCTTCCTGTCTGGGCGGACAGGCAACGGATCAAGAACCACCCAAGCCTCGTACTCGTAGAACTGGTCCTGGCGAAACTGTCCCACAGCATGGTACACCGGGTTGAAGTTGCCTCTCGCTCCAAGATGCTTCCGCATCTCCCACACCTTCCGGGCCCAACCATCCATCCGGTCGGGGCGGGAAAAGATGTGGTGCACCATCTGCCGGAAACGAAAATTTTGAAGTTAGACAAGTGAGACAATAAACATTTGCGAAAATTAAAGCTTATGCAGAAATAAACTAAGATAGGAAAAGTAGCAACAAGAGAGGAACAAGACAGCAATAATACTTATATTTTTCATAAACCCTTTTTATGCCTTAAATTAATTTTTGCGATAAAATCGCTTCCTAAACAGCCTTAGGTCTTAATCTACGGTCAAAGAGCCTGCTCTGATACCACTTCTTGTAACACCCCCGTTTCCAGGGGCGCGTACGGACACGGCATTCCGCAACTATTCACGCATGAACAGTTATGGAACGTCGCGCAAGAGTATACCATTGCATGCTTACAACAAAAGTCCAGCATATATTTGACATAAGGATTAACATCCAGGTTTTTGACAGCGGGGCGTGCAAGCCCAAAGTATAATTACATTACAAAAGACTTCCAGAATCCGCTTGAGCGCGGCCAAGACCTACAGCCAAGGGTCCTCGTCGAAGAATAGATCCTCCGGGACTTCTTCAACGGGGAGACCTTCTCCTTCGTCTTGATCCTCTAAAGATTAGATTAAGCAAGCCGTGAGCCAATCAACCGGCTCAGCAAATCCCAAAGGGATCCTAACTTACTACATGCACGGAACTTCAAGGAAGGGAATATATTTGGTTTATTATCTTTGAGTGGATGCAGTTTTATTTGCAATCATTTTAAAAGAGGGACCCAAAACTACTCCTCAAGAACTCAGGGGTTTTCAACAAGATTTCATTAACCAACCTAATCAAGTTAAAGCATGTACAAAACTACTTAAGCTTTGCTGCTGGAATCACCCAAGTGACACAGCTCCAATAACCGGGAGCACGGCGTATTCGAATACCATTTATTTGACTCTGCAGTGTTTGCTCAGCTTTACCCACACGATCCCTTAACTCCCGCTAAAGAGTTAAGAAAGCCAGGTCGTTTCACTGCTCAGCTCTTTATATAGGCTCTACCCGGTAGAATTCACTCGGGTCTGGCTCGCTCACACACACACACACAAAGAAAAGAAAACGGTGCCGCTTCGAGTGAACTCTACCGTTGTTAGGCACCCAATCACGGCTTGCCTAACCTCACTGCTAAACCTCCTCCTCCGCCACACCTGTAGAGTTTCAATCGAGTTGAGCAGCTACTAGACAAGTGTTGACAAGTCAACTCCTGTGGTTTGAGCGGTTTCTATGACATTTGCTCAGCATAAGGGTTTCAGTCCTTAATTTCACATGGTCCGCAACCTCACCAGGCCCGCGACCCAACCTAGGGTAAGCGGTGGGCGAAAACCGTCTAGCGGCGCACCTCAACCCCACTTACCCTACTCCAATCCTAGGGTAAGAGATGGGCGAAAACCGACTCGCGGCGCACCACGACCCCCTTACCCTACCTTGTGCCCGCAAGCACTCTCCGCTCTAGGGCACGGTGTCCCATACCACCCTACCCTAGAGTCGGGTTTGCAAATTCTATTGGCCCGCAGCCACAGCCTTATCAGTACAAGATTTTGCATGATGATAATAATCTACAGTTATCTAGATTAACAGATAATTACTTCTAGGGTTTCAAAGGCATGGCTACAAATTAAACATGGCATTTAACGGTGGTAGGATTAACTACATAACAAGTCATTCTAAACATTTTATTTTATTTCAAACTAACATTTCACAATTAACATAATGCAAATAGCATATTAACATAAATAAACATCATGGGTTACAATATGATCAAAGGATTTGAGACTTGCCGTCAATCCGAATGATTTCCGCTAGCTCGAACGAAGAACCTCCTGGCTCCTGGGGCTGCAACTGAATTTCCGGAGACTCCGACACTAGCGCAAACAAACAAAACAAATTAAATCCAGCTTGAGACTAATCAAGCGAGGGAAAATAAACTATTTAAAAAGGAGTAAAATGCATAAATCTCCAAATGAAGAATTTTAGGAATTTATTTGGGATAGATTTGTGGAAATGGTGGTGAAATTTGGGAATTTTTGGGATTTTCTGTGATTTTCTAGGATTTATTTGGATTTTCTGGGATTTTAGAAATTAATAAATTCGGGAAAATCGGTATGAACAGTGAAAGGGCCGGCCCGAGCTACAGTGCGGCCCGGCCGGGAAACGGCCCGCGCGGCCGAAGGCCAGCGCGGCCTGCTTGCGCGCGTGCGCGCGCGCGGGAACGGGGTGGGCCGAGGGAGGTGGCCCGGCAGCGCGCGCGCCCGAGCGGGTCGGATGGTCGCCGCGTGGACGGCGCGAGCGACTGGGATGCGGGGCGAGCCGAAGGCCCGGATGACGCGAGCGGAGATCGGACGGTGGCGAAGCGGGGGCGCGGGCGAAACGATTCGGAGGATCGGGCGGGTGAGGTTAGAAGGTGGAGGTGGGATCGGTCGGCGGAGAAGAGGCCACGTCGCGGGGAGGATCGTCTTCAACCTCCAGCCGCTACAGTAACCCCGCGGCGAGGTTACGGTGGCGACGGCGGCCTGGGCGCTAGGGGACTCGTCGGCGACCACCGAGGGTACCGGCGGGTGCGGCTTCGAGAGAGGAACCCATTTTGGGCAGCGGGGAGGCGAGGGGATCACCGGAGAGGACGGGAGGTAGAAGGGGGTGGTTCGGGTACTTGGCGGCGAGGAAGATCACCGGCGGCGAGTTAGCTCAAATGGCCGCGGCTACACGTTCACGGGGACCGGGTGCTCACATTGGTGGCGACGGCGGAGGTTGGGGAGCTGCGGGGAGGTCTGGCCACGGTGAGGTGGTTGCTGCCGGAAGGGGGTCTCGACGACGGCGCTCCACGGGGCTTCACCTGTCCAGAGGAGGGCGGCAAAGGGGTTAGGGGAGGGTGGAGATACTCCAGGCGAAGGCAATTGAATAACGGGCGAGGGAAGGGGGAGATTGGCTCCCGGGGGCCACCGGCGTAGGGAGCGGCGAAGGCGGAGCTACGGGCGGCGGGGCTCCAATCGGCGGCTCCAGAAGTGGCTCTGGAGCGGTGGGAGGTGAATGAGAGGGGTGGAGGGGCTGGGGAACCAAGAGAGCGAGCGGAAGAGGGAGAGGGGGTTTTATACCCGATCGGAGGGGGAGCGGGGCGTGGAGGAGAAGCCACTGGGCGGGCTCCGGGGTCAACAGGGGCAGGTCGGCCGTCTCCTCCGCGGGATGGAGCGGTGACCGGGGTGACGCCGGCTCTGCACAGGCGTAATGGCGACGGGACGGCACAGGAGCAGGTGAGGCGCGGGCATGGGCGAGGCAGCGTCCGCGCGCAGGAGAGGGAGGAGCTGGGGCTGACAGGCGGGCCCCAGGGCTGACGCGGTGCGACGCGTGGCGCAGGACGCCCACGGTTTTGGACCGCGACGGTCGGGACGGCGCGCGGGCGAGGCGAATCCGAGGGCGGCGCTGTCCGCGCGAGGGGAGGCGGGCGCGAGGCGCAGCGCGCAGCGCTCCGCGCGTGCGCGAGGCGAAGGCGGAAGGGAGCCGGGCGCCAACGGGCGAAGGGCGCGGAGGGAGGCGCTGGGCGCGGGAGGAAGGCGGAATCGGGGCGGCGCCAACGCGAGAGAAGAGCGGGAGGCGCTGGGGAGAAGAGGAGGCGGGAAGGGAGAAGGCGCCAACGCGAGGGAGAAGGCGCCAGGCCGGAAAGGGAAAGCGGCGGCGGGGAAAACTTTCCCAAAAAGGAAAGTTTTCAAAAATCACTCAAAAATGCAGCAAAAATTAAGGAAAATTTTGTTTGAAATTTTTGGGGCTTTTCACATACGCAATTTGACAAATTTATATTTTTGGGCCTTGGTTAATGAAACAGTAATGGAGGCAATGAGCTTGAGTATGCTACAGCATACAAGATGACAATTAGGTAGTTTGATCTATATATCTTTGTTAGAAGTCACCGGGAAGAAGTCAATTAAAGGAACAAGTCTACTTTTCCTCCAACTATTGAGTTGGTCTGAAAATTAACTTTGAACTTCAAAATCATGGGCGAAAACCGTCTAGCGGCGCACCTCAACCCCACTTACCCTACTCCAATCCTAGGGTAAGAGATGGGCGAAAACCGACTCGCGGCGCACCACGACCCCCTTACCCTACCTTGTGCCCGCAAGCACTCTCCGCTCTAGGGCACGGTGTCCCATACCACCCTACCCTAGAGTCGGGTTTGCAAATTCTATTGGCCCGCAGCCACAGCCTTATCAGTACAAGATTTTGCATGATGATAATAATCTACAGTTATCTAGATTAACAGATAATTACTTCTAGGGTTTCAAAGGCATGGCTACAAATTAAACATGGCATTTAACGGTGGTAGGATTAACTACATAACAAGTCATTCTAAACATTTTATTTTATTTCAAACTAACATTTCACAATTAACATAATGCAAATAGCATATTAACATAAATAAACATCATGGGTTACAATATGATCAAAGGATTTGAGACTTGCCGTCAATCCGAATGATTTCCGCTAGCTCGAACGAAGAACCTCCTGGCTCCTGGGGCTGCAACTGAATTTCCGGAGACTCCGACACTAGCGCAAACAAACAAAACAAATTAAATCCAGCTTGAGACTAATCAAGCGAGGGAAAATAAACTATTTAAAAAGGAGTAAAATGCATAAATCTCCAAATGAAGAATTTTAGGAATTTATTTGGGATAGATTTGTGGAAATGGTGGTGAAATTTGGGAATTTTTGGGATTTTCTGTGATTTTCTAGGATTTATTTGGATTTTCTGGGATTTTAGAAATTAATAAATTCGGGAAAATCGGTATGAACAGTGAAAGGGCCGGCCCGAGCTACAGTGCGGCCCGGCCGGGAAACGGCCCGCGCGGCCGAAGGCCAGCGCGGCCTGCTTGCGCGCGTGCGCGCGCGCGGGAACGGGGTGGGCCGAGGGAGGTGGCCCGGCAGCGCGCGCGCCCGAGCGGGTCGGATGGTCGCCGCGTGGACGGCGCGAGCGACTGGGATGCGGGGCGAGCCGAAGGCCCGGATGACGCGAGCGGAGATCGGACGGTGGCGAAGCGGGGGCGCGGGCGAAACGATTCGGAGGATCGGGCGGGTGAGGTTAGAAGGTGGAGGTGGGATCGGTCGGCGGAGAAGAGGCCACGTCGCGGGGAGGATCGTCTTCAACCTCCAGCCGCTACAGTAACCCCGCGGCGAGGTTACGGTGGCGACGGCGGCCTGGGCGCTAGGGGACTCGTCGGCGACCACCGAGGGTACCGGCGGGTGCGGCTTCGAGAGAGGAACCCATTTTGGGCAGCGGGGAGGCGAGGGGATCACCGGAGAGGACGGGAGGTAGAAGGGGGTGGTTCGGGTACTTGGCGGCGAGGAAGATCACCGGCGGCGAGTTAGCTCAAATGGCCGCGGCTACACGTTCACGGGGACCGGGTGCTCACATTGGTGGCGACGGCGGAGGTTGGGGAGCTGCGGGGAGGTCTGGCCACGGTGAGGTGGTTGCTGCCGGAAGGGGGTCTCGACGACGGCGCTCCACGGGGCTTCACCTGTCCAGAGGAGGGCGGCAAAGGGGTTAGGGGAGGGTGGAGATACTCCAGGCGAAGGCAATTGAATAACGGGCGAGGGAAGGGGGAGATTGGCTCCCGGGGGCCACCGGCGTAGGGAGCGGCGAAGGCGGAGCTACGGGCGGCGGGGCTCCAATCGGCGGCTCCAGAAGTGGCTCTGGAGCGGTGGGAGGTGAATGAGAGGGGTGGAGGGGCTGGGGAACCAAGAGAGCGAGCGGAAGAGGGAGAGGGGGTTTTATACCCGATCGGAGGGGGAGCGGGGCGTGGAGGAGAAGCCACTGGGCGGGCTCCGGGGTCAACAGGGGCAGGTCGGCCGTCTCCTCCGCGGGATGGAGCGGTGACCGGGGTGACGCCGGCTCTGCACAGGCGTAATGGCGACGGGACGGCACAGGAGCAGGTGAGGCGCGGGCATGGGCGAGGCAGCGTCCGCGCGCAGGAGAGGGAGGAGCTGGGGCTGACAGGCGGGCCCCAGGGCTGACGCGGTGCGACGCGTGGCGCAGGACGCCCACGGTTTTGGACCGCGACGGTCGGGACGGCGCGCGGGCGAGGCGAATCCGAGGGCGGCGCTGTCCGCGCGAGGGGAGGCGGGCGCGAGGCGCAGCGCGCAGCGCTCCGCGCGTGCGCGAGGCGAAGGCGGAAGGGAGCCGGGCGCCAACGGGCGAAGGGCGCGGAGGGAGGCGCTGGGCGCGGGAGGAAGGCGGAATCGGGGCGGCGCCAACGCGAGAGAAGAGCGGGAGGCGCTGGGGAGAAGAGGAGGCGGGAAGGGAGAAGGCGCCAACGCGAGGGAGAAGGCGCCAGGCCGGAAAGGGAAAGCGGCGGCGGGGAAAACTTTCCCAAAAAGGAAAGTTTTCAAAAATCACTCAAAAATGCAGCAAAAATTAAGGAAAATTTTGTTTGAAATTTTTGGGGCTTTTCACATACGCAATTTGACAAATTTATATTTTTGGGCCTTGGTTAATGAAACAGTAATGGAGGCAATGAGCTTGAGTATGCTACAGCATACAAGATGACAATTAGGTAGTTTGATCTATATATCTTTGTTAGAAGTCACCGGGAAGAAGTCAATTAAAGGAACAAGTCTACTTTTCCTCCAACTATTGAGTTGGTCTGAAAATTAACTTTGAACTTCAAAATCATTTACTTTAAAAACTCGAACTCTCAAAACCATCTAAAACACAATCCTCACCATAAATCATAGTAGTTTTCAATACGTGGCACTAGAATAGATGTTATTGGGCTGACTTGGATGCTATGTTGGCATGAGCTTATTTGACGTGGCATCCACATATGCGCATTTAGCTATCATGGCATCCACATGAGCATCCTTTTTCCTTTCACTTCTCTTTCTTTTCCCAACCGTCGTTGCCTCCACTGTTGGATCCAAACCCTGGCACCGTCAGGTCCAACCAGGTTTACTTCCTGATTTCTTGGTCTTAAATGGGCTACGTACCCCACACATCTAAGCCATGGGCTGCCCAAAAGCAACCCCTCAAGTAACAACTTTATAAGTGGTATTGGGCCTTCTCCCCAAAAGACTATTTCAATGGGTGAAGACTCTCTCACACTTATAAGTTGTGTCTTTTCCTTTCTCACAAGGAATGTGGGACTATTCCCAACATTTTTCTCCTCACACATTGCTTGTGCACTTCTGAGGCCCAAGGGGATGTTGGGAGCCTGGGCTCTGTTACCACTGTTGGATCTGGACCCTAGCACCTTCCAGGTCCAAACATGTTTACTCCCCGATCCCCAATCTAATGGGTTGCGCACCCTGCGCATTTGGATCCCTCGTGCATCATCTAAAGCGTCTCCCACGCTTCTCGTGCCGTCTCCTTGCCGGTGAGCTAATGCATCATCGCATCTGACACTGCCTGGTAGATGATGGCCAAAGCCGTCTAGTCTACCTTATCGTCCACCTTCTTGTTCTTCCCCTTTGGATCAACTTTACTCTAGACTCCCTAGGCGTACATGCTCACCTTCATCTTTATTGCACACATCGAGTAATTGTCGTCGTCAGGAGAGGGTACTAGAGGGAGACCAGCCCACTCTGGGCATTCGAAGTCGACGTTTCTCCCATGTTCTTCAGGTACCACTAAGATCCGCAGGCTCTGATACCACTGTTGGGTTTCGACCACTCAAAACTTCGATATCAGTAGTCGTAACTCGTTTACAACTGCTCAGTACTTGTTCTGACCACTCCAAGATGTGGCTATGACCACTCAATGTTAAGACCACTCAATGCTACGACCACTGGATTTCTCATGGATATGACCACGTTGAGTTGGTTGTGACCACGCTGATGGTTATGACCACTCAGCTAGTTACAACCATTTCTTACTGCTGTGCACGTACTCATAACTGAGTAACGACCACTCTGGCTTACGACTGCGTCTTCCTAATCTGCTTGTACTCGTAGCCTTGTTACGACTAGCATGTCCTCATAACGACCACGTCTTTCAGGTCATACTTTCTCGTAGACTTCGAACCCTTAGCAAGTACTTGGTACTCAATACGTTGAGTACGAGTACTTCCAATGCATAGCTCCTCTGCTCCTCTTGTCTTCGAGTATGGCAGCGACAATACGAAACACAATACGCAAACACAATAGCTTTTCCTGGAAGCCAAAGCACTCCACTTTTCTCTTCTTTTCTCTCCCTTAACTTCTCGACAACAACCGATCGCTCTTGTTTGCTTCTCCTTCCTCTTGTTACAATTACAGAACTGAACTCCGCCTTATAAAGGCTAATTGCACGACTCATAAACGGACTCACTAACCCGACTCAGTTTCTACTACGGAACTGACACATACTCGTATACGACAAACTCTACGAATCCTACCAAAAAAAGGCTAATTCCAACATTCACCCCCTTAATCTTGTTTCTTCTTCACTCTAATCACGTTGATCTTCTCTCATCTTCCATTCTTTTCTTGCAGTCCCATGCACTGTTCCTTCCTGGGCTGACACCGCCTTTCTGCCTGTGCTTGCTCCATCCCGAGCCTCGCACAAACCAACACTCGTCGCATGTCGCACCTGGATTGATCTCGTCCTTCCTTGCACGCCGTCTGGGTTGGAGCACTTGCTTCCACAGCCATCTTGGCTTTGTTGATACCTGAGCCTCCAGCTCGATCACTCTTTGCTGCCTTCGTTTTCCACTGTTGCTACATTGGCATCCACATCTGCCCACTCTTCCTCCACCGGCGTTGCAGGTGACATTTTCCTCTCGAGCGTGGGGCTGCTACATGCTCGTGAGACATTCCTCTACCTTCTGCGTGCCTATGTGACTCATCGCCTGGTCGTCCTGAGCCATTGTGATTTGCCCCAGCTGCATGCGCACGAACATGCGTGCCTGCAAATGCTCCTGAGCTGTTGCTCATTATGCTTGGCACACACATGCGGGGCCCGCCTGGATTGCTGCTTTCCACGCCACACGCAGTGAAATTTTTCTTTGCTCGAAAAATTTCTTTTGCTCTGTCACCCGCAGGGATGCGTCATCCTTTGCCTTCGGTGAGACATGCTGGTCCCTGTGATGTGTGCCGATACCATTGTTGGCTTAGACCACGCAACCTTCGACCACTCTGTGCTCCAGAAATTCCGACCGCTGTGTACTCTTATTCTTTGACAGCACCACTCGGAGCTTTTGACTGGTAGCACTCGAACACTTCCGACTACGCACTCGAACTCGAAATTTGAGCGTACACTTCTGACTTTGCACTCAAAAGCTTTCGTTTACTCAAAACTCCTCTGGTACTCATATCTTCTCTGGACGCCTGGGACACCTTGGAACACCTCCTGTGCCCTGCATGGTCGAAACCTTCCACATTAGGTACGTGTCATCCTCGGGATCCGCACTTGTGTGGCTCATTACCTGGCTCCTCTAAGCTACTCTTGAGACAAACCGATCTACAAGTTTTCAACGAAATTTTGTACAACCGATTTGGGGATCTTTTCACATTCATTAACAGCTCTTCGTCCTTGTCATAGACACGCAAGAGCTCTTCCTGTAGCTCGTCCTTGTCTAAGACTGAGTATGTTGTTGCACAATCTCTGTATAAAGTAAACTACAGACACCAACTTCTGATAGCCATTATTGCATTGCAACAACATTTATCCTTTGCCTTTTATCTTCACTGTGAAGCCATCACCAAACTTAACTTTGCCCAAAATCTTCCCATCGAGCTCATGGAACATGGAGCGATCTCCTATCATGTGATTGCATGCTCCATTGTCTAGATACCACCAATTAGTGCGATCACCGCTGCCTTCCTCCGTGCGTAGTTTAGGAACTATGTTCTTCTCATTTAACGTCACCATGCCTGGTGTCTCTTCAACACATAAGGAGAGAAGTAGTGCCGTCTCAACATCCTCCTCAGCACGAGTGAGGTTCACCTCCTCATTCTTCTTCTTGCATGGGCAACTTGAAGCGTGGTGCCCGTACTTCTCACAGTTGAAACACTTCATGTGGCTGCAACACTCTGACGCGTAGTGCCCGTATTTGCCATATTCAAAGCACATGACATGTGACTTGTTACGAGATCTTTCACCACCGCCTTGCCCAACCTTGTCTCCACGACCACCTCTGCCGCCTCGACCACCCTGGCCGCCTCGCCAGCGCCATTGCCCACGACTGCTTGATGAGCCACCATTATCCCTGGATCTCCCTTCAATAGCAACACCTGTTGGTTATGGGACTAGGACCCCTGCTCGTTACGCGATTGAAACCCCTTTAGTAGCTCCTCATGCGTCTTAAGGGATCCGGTGATCTCCTCGATCTTCTTCTTGTCCAGATCAGAGGAGTACATAAGCGTTGTGATGACAGGTATGTACTTCCCTAGATGCACGCACAGATATTACTTCACCGCTACAGATTTCTCCATCTTGTCAACAAGAGAGATAATCTAAATGTTTAGTGAAGCCAGCCTGCTGGTGAACTCGTACATTCACTGGGTCTCTCCTATTTGAACATTCTCAAACTCTCTCTATAAATTCTGGAGCCGCACCTCCTTTACACGATCAACTCTCTCGTGCATCACCTAAAGCGTCTCCTACGCTTCTCGTGCTGTCTCCTTGCCAATGAGCTGATGCATCATTGCATCTGGCACCGCCGGTACATGATGGCCAAAGCTGTTTGATCCACCTTGTCGTCCACCTCCTTGTCCTTCCCCTTCGGATCAACTGCTCCCCAGACTCCCTAGGCGTGCATGCTCGCCTTCATCTTCATTGCCCACACCAGGTAATTGTCGGTCGTCAGGAGAGGGTATTGGAGGAAGACCAGCCCACTCCGGGCACTCAAAATTGACATTTCTCCCATGTTCTTTAGGTACCACCAAAATCAATATGCTCTGATACCACTGTTGGGTTTCAACCACTCAAAACTTCGATGTCAGTTGTAACTCGCTTATGACTGCTCAGTAATTGTTCCAATCACTCCAAGATGTGGCTACGACCACTTAATGTTAAGACCACTCAATGCTACAACCATTGGATTTCTAATGGATATGACCATGTTGTGTTGGTTGCGACCACGCTGATGGTTACGACCACTCAAATGGTTACGATCACTTCTTGTTACTGTGCACGTACCCATAACCAAGTAATGACCACTCTGGCTTATGACTGCGTCTTCCTGATCTGCTCGTACTTGTAGCTTTGTTATGACCAGCACGTTCTCGTAACAACCACGTCTTCCAGGTCATAATCGCTCGCAGACTTCAAACGCTTAGCAAGTACTCGGCACCTGATACTTTGAGTACGAGTACTTCCGATACGCAGCTCCTCTACTCCTCTTGTCTTCACGTATGTCATCAAGTATGGTAGCGACAATATGAAACACAATACGCGATCACAATAGCTTTTCCCGGAAGCCAAAGCACTCAGTTTTTCTCTTCTTTTCTCTCCCTCAACTTCTTGATCACAACCGATCGCTCGTGTTTGCTTCTCCTTCCTCTTGTTATGATTACAGAACTAAACTCCGCCTTATAAAGGCTAATTACATGACTCATAAATGGACTCACCAACCCGACACGGTTTCTACTACGGAACTAACTTGTATTCGTATACAACAAACTCTATGAATCCTACCAAAAACAAGATTAATTCCAACACTTTTGATGGGTTTCGATCACTCGAAACTTTGATCTCAGTAGTCGTAACTCGCTTACGACTGCTCAGTATTTGTTACGACCACTCCAAGATGTGGCTACGACCACTCAGTGTTAAGACCACTCAATGCTACGACCACTGGATTTCTAATGGATATGACCACATTGTGTTAGTTGCAACCACGCTGATGGTTACGACCACTCAGCTGGTTACCACCACTCATTGCTGTTGTGCACGTACTCGTAACTGAGTAACAACCACTCCGGCTTATGACTACATCTTCTCGATCTGCTCGTACTTGTAGCCTTGTTACAACCAAAACATCCTCGTAATGACCACGTCTTCCAGGTCGTACTCGCTCGTAGACTTCGAACGCTTAGCATGTACTCGGTACTCGATACTTCGAGTACGAGTACTTCCGATGCGCAACTCCTCTGCTCCTCTTGTCTTCAAGCATGTCTTCAAGCATGGTAGCGACAATATGAAACACAATACGCGAACACAATAGCTTTTCCTGGGAGCCAAAGCACTCCGCTTTTCTCTTTGCTCTCCCTCAACTTCTCGATCACAACCAATCGCTCTTGTTCGCTTCTCCTTCTTTTTCCTGTTACGATTACAGAACTGAACTCTGCCTTATAAAGGCTAATTACACGACTCATAAATGGACTCACATGCCTGACTCGATTTCTACTACTAAACTAACTCGTACACGTGTATGGCAAACTCTATGAATCCTACCCAAACTCAATATTTCCTACCAAAAACAAGATTAATTCTAACATTCACCCCCTTAATTTTGTTCCTTCTTTACTTTGATTACGCTGATCTTCTCTCATTTTCCATCCTTTTCTTACACTCCCATGCATTGTTCCTTCCTAGGCTGACACCGCCCTTCCGCCTATGTTTGCTCTATCCTGAGCCTCGCACAAACCAACACTCACCGTGTGTCGCACCTAGACCAATCCCGTCCTTCCTTACACACCTGTCTGGATTGGAGCACCTGCTCTCACAGCCATCTTGGCTTTGCCGATACCTGAGCCTCCTGCTCGGTCGCTCTGTGCTGCCTTCATTTTCCACTGTTGCTGCACCAGCATTTACACCTGTCCACTCTTCCTCCACTAGCGCTGTGGGCTCCAGAGACGTGCCATCGCACCGTGGGTCGCCACTGATGTGACGCATCCAGATGCATGGGACACCTCGAGATGCCTCCTGTGCACTGCACGCACATGTCCACCCGTGCTGCTTAAAGATCAAGCTTCAATTAAGTTGATTTTGATGATACTGACAAATATCATTATGAGATTTTAGTGATAATGACAAATGCATTTAAGAGACTAACTTTATTCATTGATTATGATATTACTTAGTCTCACATAGATGAAAAGGTGAAATCAAAGAGGTATGCATTCGAAATCACATTCTCATATATTAATGCATTCCGTAGATCCAAAATATAGATTGAACTCCACAAATAGTCCAAAATAAATATGTGCATACATCTTCATTATACACACTTGTATGCATATCGAACATCGGAAGTACTAGCATATGTTGCACGGTACTACCGAATGTGAGTGGTCTGATCAATTCTGTGTGAGCGGCTTGTCCGGTCGTCAGAAGTACCAGCTCTGTGTGAGCGGTACTACCGGAAGGCGGAAGTACCAGTATGTATTGCGCGGTACTATCAGACTTCGGAAGCTCCGGATTTTTCTGGGGCACGTTTTTCTAGAGAGACATCTGTGTGGTGGTCATCGCCTCCCCGTGAAATCGGTAGTTCCGCATGTGTGTAGCGGAACTTCTAATGATCGGAAGTACCGGAAAATGAATGGCGAAACTTCCGATTTTGATTGCAATGGCTAGTTTTCTGACCGTTGGTGAGGCGTGCGGAAGTACCGGCTTTTGGCCGGTGGTACTTTCGATTGCTTTGATTTTTAAGGGATTTGGCTCTAACGGCTAGTTTTCTTGTGTGGGGTATAAATACCCACTTGTGGCCGGTTGGAGATATTGTTGATTGACTCGTTTCTATTGTCTTGAGCTAGTGTGAGGCTCTCCAGTCAAGAGTGCATATGTTGCACTTTGTAAGTAAGGAGAAGGGATCTAGATTGCATGTATTGCATCTAGAGGTGGACTTGGTGTCCAATTGAGCTTGTGCATTCGTTGCACGTGGTGAGTTAAGTGAGGGGCTTGACTTATTACTCTTGGTGTTTGCCGACTTCTAGACGGTGTTGGAGGCGTCGTGCGCGGTGATCTTCTCAAAGAAGGTTATGAGAAGACTTGGCGAAGTTGTGAAGGTTAGAGCTAGCCTACCCAGAGCGGGAAAGAGCTACCACTAAAGGATTGAGGTGTTTCAGCTTACTTGGTGGAGCCGATCTGATTCGTTTGGGCTAACCTCAATGTGGATTAGGGGAGACCGGCAAATCTCCGAGTACCATGGTAAAAAAAGACCGTGTTTATTATGGTTTATTTTCTTGTGCTCCTTCTACCTTCAAGCAAGTTACTTTCATAGAATTATATTGATTGCTTGATATAGTCTAAAGTTGTTGGTGCACTTAGGTGAACTTAATTGTTATAGGCATTATTTGTGCTAAACCAAATTGATTTAAGCTTCCACATTGTATACTTGGTTTAAACAAATAGAATAGGTCTTTAAATTAATATTAATTGAAAGAAGAATTTTTTAGACCGCCTATTCACCGCCCTCTAGTCAGCTTCCTTGATCTTACAAATGGTATCGGAATTTGGTCTCTCATCTATTAGGCTTAATCGCCTGGAGAGTATAAAGGATGGCGACTAGTGGGATTGTGCACCTAGATGACACATCAATTTAATGGCTTAAATTATGATAATTGAAAAATCCGCATGATATGCTGTTTTAAGGACATGAGCTCAAAAATATGGCGGATTGTAGATGTGGGCTTTTCTTCTACAAAGGATCCTCTTGCTCCAACTATTGAGGAAGAGAAATGCTCACATCTCGATGCTCAAGCAACTAACACCTTATTTAGTGCATTGAGTGTAGAGGTGTTTAACAAAATATGCAATCTTGAGAGCGCTCATGAGATGTGTCTGAAGCGTGATCGTCACTGCCTTCTCCGTGCGTAGTTTAGGAACTACGTTCTTCTTGTTCAACATCACCATGCCCGACGCCTCTTCGACACTTACAGAAAGAAGTAGTGTTGGCTCATCATCGTTCTTGATTCAGTTGAGGTTTACCTCCTCTTCTTTCTTCTTACTTCGATAGTCCGAAGCATAGTGCCCGTACTTGTCACAATTGAAACACTTTACGTGACTGCAGCATTCTGACACGTGGTGCCCGTATTCGCCACATTCAAAACACTTTACATGTGACTTGTCACGGGATCTGTCACCACTGACTTGCCCAACCTTGTCTCCACAGCCACCTCTACCGCCTTAACCACTCTGGCCGCCTCTCCCGTGCCATCGCTCGCAGCTGCTTGTTGAGCCACCGCTGTCTTGGACAATGCCTACTGGTTATGGAACTGGGACCTCCTGCTTGTTATGCGACTGAAACTCCTTCGGTAGCTGCTCATACACCTTGAGGGATTCGGTGATCTCCTCGATCTTCTTCTTGTCCAGATCGGAGGAGTACATGAGCGTGGTATCGATAGGTATGTACTTCTCCGGAAGCACACGCAAATATTTCTTCACAGCCACAGATTCCTCTATCTTGTCGCCAAGAGAGTTAATCTGATTGTACAGAGAAGTCAGCTTTCCAGCAAACTCGTCTACCAACTGGGTCTCTCCCATCTGAAGATTCTCGAGGTGCTCGTATAGGATGTTCAAGTTGGCCATTAATGCCGACGACAAGGAAGAGGCCACTGGAGCTATTTAATTGTTTGTGCTTGAGTGTAGATAATATGTATAGCAGCGATGTGGGATTCATCTTCGGTACATGGCGGCTGATCATCTTTATAAATTTGGCACGTGAGATGAAGAAAAGCATCGGGGAACCGAAATGATCGGAGACGCATTGGGGAGACAAAGTGATGAGAGACGCATTGGGGAGACAAAGCGTGCGCCATTCATTCAGAGATACGTCACAAACATTTCTTTTTGATAACCGTCTGTGGTAATATCACAGATGGTTATAATTAAAAACCATATGTGATGCCTGCAATTATTATAGACGGTTATTTTTATTTACCGTTTATGAACTATCACTGACGATTATTTACAAGAACTGTCTGCGATAATTGCGTATCACAGACGGTTCTAGCCATCACTAGTAACATATATGCTCACACTTGTAAAATCGTCTGTGATAATTACAGCACAGACAGTTCCCCATGAACCATCTGTGATAAGGAGTTTAGTATAGTCTGTTTTGTAGTAGTGTGGAGGTTCTGGTTCGGAGCTATCCACACATCGTCCCCGAGAATAAATAGGCAAGTGCATGGTAGAATAGTATACGGTAATTATTGCGAAATATATGGTGTTTACGTTATATGATGATGCATAGTAGAAGATGAGAATGACAATAGAGCAGGGTAAGCATGATGCTTACCTGCTAATGATGACAATGGTGAACTATGTTTGTGACAATGGACATATGCATTTACATCTTGTGCACTCATGAGATGAGAAAGGGATTTGTGGGTGGATCTATAAGACCTACTTCGATAGGCCTCCACGGGAGTGGAGAGATCCTTGTGCTGACGAGGATGGGCTCATGATAGAGTGAACATCGACTAATGTTCACTCAGGCTATACCGGTATATGCAATGAGATGAGCATGTAGAGTAGTGTTGCATTGCACTAATAGAATGACAATGATAATACATGAGAATAATAGTATGAACATGATGATGCATGTGGAGAATAACATGTTAAGTCTATGGTTATGTTGAAACATGCAGAGCATGACATGGCTAGATGATTGCTTATGTGTTTGGTAGCATTTATCATTCTATTATGTGCTTGTTGAGTTTTTGGACTCACCTCTGCTTTGTTGTTTTTTAGGTGAGCATTAAAGTTGGCAGCACGGGCAGGAGTAGCACAGACATTCTCCATGAACAAGCAATAATTCGCACATCACTTCAGTTAATGTATTTAGACTTTAATGACTTGCCTTGGTAACTAGTTTTAAAATATTATATTTGTTATGATGTTGTTAAGATGTAAAGAGAGCGGGTGTTGCCTAAAACTATTAGCAGTGGCTAAAAATGGTAATATTATGCAATAGTGGTAGCATTCCAGTCTCAGAGAATAGGCGGGGTGTTACATATCGGTATAATGTGACTTATTTAATTACATATATGTGTGTGTTCGATGGTAAAACGCGTGTCCACGCTCCGTGATGGCCTAAATTAAGTCTCTAAAAAATCTCTAACTTACGTAGTGGACATACATGCGTGTGTTGTGTGAGTGGGATGAACGTGACATGCGTCCTCAATGTTCTCTCTAAAAAATAACTCCCATAGAAAAAGATATTATGGTCAACCTTTTTTTCAAGAGAGATAGCATGATCACTTATGGTATCTTCAATAATGACATCTCAACTGTCTCTTAGCTATGTTAAATAAGTAAAATCTTATGTGGAGGATAGAGAGGGTGAGGAGAGTTAATATGTTGTCTCTTATGCAAGAGACGACTTGAACCCGCAAATCAACGTAAATAGTGAGAGGATGTGAGACATGAAGTTATGATGAAAATAGTATAAAATAGTTAGATGAATGATTTACTGTTGGTGATATTGTCTCTAGTGCTGTCTTATGCAAGAGACAACTTGATGATGACAATCTTAAAAGACAGACTATTATACATGACCTCAGGATTTAAGAGATTGAGTAATTTCAGCTATGGGATTCAACTGCTAGCTAGCTGATCAACAAGCTCGGTTCCACTAAATCAGGACGAAGGACGAAGGAGAATTAATTAGGTAGATATTAGAAAAGATCAACGGGAGATCCTTGATGTATGTGAGTCGCTAGTATATATCTAGACTACCCAGCGAGGCGCCCTGGACATGCGCTACATATGACATATCCAATATGTTGTCCTCAAGAACCCGGGTGATGCATCCCGGAGACGAAAAAGCGGCCGGAGGCGGCGTCCTGGGCGGCGTAGTAGACCGTGCCGGGGCTCACGTGGTTGTGAATCCCCTCGTACGTCGTCACGACGTAGCTCGGGTCGTCCCTATCTCTCTGGACCCTCTTCTTCACGTTGCACCCCTCCGTCGAGCACCGGTAGTAGTTCCTGCATCCACCGCGGAATTTTAAGTCTCGATCAGCCCCATCCAACTTTGATACGTACATGCATGCCATAAAAAATGTGAGAAATCGAATTAATTAGTATGCACTTTTAGTTAAGAACTCACCTCGGGTTAGGGCTGTTCTTGACGGACTTCTTGCCGTACTTCCTCCACTTGTACCCGTCGTCGAGTATCTCTTCCTCCGACCTCGTCCGGAACGCGACCCTGTCCGTCCTCGCCCCCTCCTCCCCTGCCATCGTCGCTGCACTCCTGAAAATGTCCAGATGATCCCCAAACCGATTGATCAGAACTTGCACGCGTGGTGTACTTGTGTACGTATACGGCTAACTTTTACAAAGTATACGTGCACTTGTAGACAAATATCCACCAAACTCACCTAGGATGGGCATTAATGTAGCCTCCAGCATCCGGCACGACCGGCTCAACTGGCATCAACGGCGGTGGCGTCCCGAACGAGCCGGGCACAGACGACGGCCCGCCTCCTTCCGAGAAGTAGTCCGAGACGTCGAGGTGGTGGTGGTGCTGCTGCTGCAGCAGCAGCAGCGCCCCGGGGGGCGCCGCACCGAAGGCGGGAGAGAAAGACGCCGCAGAGGCAGAGGTAGAGCTGTAGGCGGAGCTCGAGCTCCCGCCATGCGGCGGCGGACGCGCCATCGAGAAGACGTCGGCGTCGTGCTGGTGCGGGTGGTAAAAAAACGCCGTGCTGGCTCCTACCACCGCCATGCGCTTCGGCCAACTACGAGACGCGCGCCGAAGCGTCGTATTTATAGCGCCCGCGCCCGCGCGCGTGCCGGGGGTGTTGGCTTGTGTGGGCGCGCGCGCGGACGGCGACGTCGACGTCGGGTGGGGGCTTCGCGCCGAGCTTCCTTTGTGTGCGGAAGCTTCGTCGCTGGCGTGTGCGGCGCACTTGCGACTGTGCGACGGGCGCAGCCGCCCCGTTCCGAATTGTTTGCCGCACGTCTCATGTGCACATGTACCGTGCCTACGGACCGATACTTGAGGCGCACATGAATCGAGCGTTCGGTGTATATCGATCGACAGGGTGTCTACCTGTAGACAGCGTCGTCGAGGCGAGTCTTGAAACTTCAACTCTAGTCTGCTCGGTTATCTAATAGAAGCGAATCTGGCTAGTTTGGTATTGACCAGTTGGTTTCGTACGTAGTGTTGATGATATGGCGAACCCTTCCGATAGTGTGTTTATTTGTTTTATCTACGCTGGTGGATTTGTAATTTATGATACTAATAACTTTGCTGGTTCACATATCATATAGGGAAATTAAGAAGCATAGTCGATTAGACATAGACTAAGTAGCTAGTGCACATAATTAAGCTAGGTATCAGTCAAATCGCGTACATGATCTACGAAAGAAGCGTCCGACTGTACATTAATTTAACTAGATTAGAAAGAACCAAAAACAAATCCAAGTAGGCAGGGCAGCGTCTACGTACACCCCCAGGGGACCGTACATGCTGGCTGGAAGGATTAATTCTACGCAGCTTCCAGCTGCCGGGTAAATCTTTGCAGATCACCGTTGACCAACATGGAAACATCCGCCATCCAAAGTCATGGTGGATTAATTCCCTGACGTGCATGATCCGTATGCTGGTTGACATGTATGGTACCACACTTGAATGGATATAAAGTACGGTTGACCTAGCTTGCGACGATGTTGCTGGCTAGCTGCCTGCAGATTTTCCGATGGCAACATGCGGTCAATCGATAGATCCTCCGTCCCTAGACTAGCATGCGGACCGGACCCGGCTGATCGAGTGCGATCTATCGCCATGCCAGGGTCAGGCATCCAGCTCGTGTCGTCTGTTGTTTTGCAGGCGGCGGGCACGTGATCAATATGTGCTGGCGCGCGTGGATGTTTCCACTACATCGTTTGGGTCTCTATCATGGCATTACTGCTAAGAAGATCGCGTTAAATCTCTACTATAATTGACCAATTGAAATTACACTCAGTCCAACCAAGAATACGTCCCCCGCTGAGAGCACCAACCTTCGTGCACCCACAAAAATGCACCCAGCAAATTGTCTTCATTAAAATCAAGGGCTAAAAAAAACTCTCCCTGGCTTCAACCCAATCGTGCGGCCTGGATGGAACGTAGGCTTCAACGCGAGGCTTCAAGACGAGGCGCCCCGCAAGCAAAGCTCCGCCTCCTCCCTCGCGCGCCCGCCGCCTCTCCCCATCCCCTCGCCCGCCTCCTCCGCCCCAAACCCTCGCGCGCCTCCTCCTCTTCGACGTCCACAGCCGCCTCCCCGTCTCCAACACTGCCATCTTCTCCTGGACGCGGAGGCAAGGCCGCCCGCCACACACAAGCGCCCGCCGCCAACCTCACCAGTCGTCGCTGCGCTTGCCGTCGCCGTTGCCCATTCGTCTCGCCTACCACCCCGACTGGCAGATCCAGCCCGGCCACGACGCGTCTTCCTCCTCACCGCCGCCGCGAAATCCTCTTCTCACTCCAACTGCCCGTGCCGTGCCGCACCCAAGCCGCCAACCTCGCCGGCCACCGTGCTTACCATCGCTGTTGCCCAATAATCTCGCCTACCAAATCCCCACGCGCCGCCGCCAGATCCGGCTGGAGAACTTCATGTGCCACTCCAGCCTCCAGATCGGACTTCATGTGTCCCCTGCAGATGTCCTCGAGGTCGTCGCCGGCCGTCCACAACCTGGTCATTCCCTCTTTGTTGCGGACCTCAAGCAGCCTCCATCGCCAATAAGGCCAACTTTTGCGTGGTGAGTGTGCCTCCTCCTCTCTCACCTTTTATTTCTATCATTATCTCCCCATTTGTTGCACTATGTTTTCCCCATGTTTGTATGTTCTGTTTCTTCTCCACCAATGCAGATCTACTGCACAACCAATTCATTTTGGCTCCAATCTTTGATTTGCCAGGTGAACTTTTTGATGATTTGATCTGTTCGTTTGATTTTTTATTTTGGTTTGGCATTGATCTAAATAGGAATGGTGCTTGGGCAGGGGCAGTAATCTGGTATGGACGTGCTTCAGTGGCGCTGAGTTTCGTGCAAACAATTCATTCGGTTACATGGAAGGATGCTAATACGAAATGTGTGCTTCAGAACTGATGCTTTCCGATCTGCCTCCCTCCATCTTTAGTTCATGTATTTTTTTCTTTCTGTAAACATTTCCCAATCTGATTTTCCCCAATGAATTCCCATACATACATGTGTCTGCTATTTTATTTCTTGATGTGCTACAAATCTTGTCTTGGAATGAATTGAAGCTACATGGTTATCTGAAAAATCCACACGCATCTAAATAACTGGCAGCAACATAAAGTATTTTGAGCTCCTCTTGTTACGGTGATGTTTGCCTGGATTTAATTTACATCATTATAAATTATTTTTTAAATACTAGGTGATAAGAACCTATCCATAAGCAGTTTTCTAAAACAGAAATAGTCTAAAATCAAATCATGCAAGTATTGTTTAGTTGCATGCTCAAGGAGTCAAGGACTTTTGAAAAATCATCTTTATATGACAATTATGTTGGTGACCAACTGCATTCTTTGTCAAACCTACTGATTTTACCTTTTGCTTTGTTTAGTGCAATGCAGTATAATAAGAATAAGTGAGGACAATTTGTGGCAACAATGATATCACCAATTTTGTTGCTTTACTAAGGGATGTTTAATCAAAATGTTCATTTCTGCGGTTTTCTCTTGGTTTTGTTCTTCGTTAACTCTTCCCGGCGGCGGCGGCGGCTATGGCGGAGCCCCCTGCCGGATCGCCGCAGAAGGAGTCGGCCCTGACCATCGCGAAGCTCCTCTCGGGCGAGGACCCCGCGGCGACGGAGGGGAAGCCAGCAGCCGACAAGGTAGCGCCTGCGGTTTGGGGGGATTGGGGCTTTTGCATCGATTTGGGGGTTTAATGGTGAAGGATTGGGTTTTTGGGACGATGGAATATAAATTTAGCAGGGAATGATTACTACAGGTTGTGATTTATCCGGTGATTTGTAGTTTTTGATGAAAGATGTGTGCTGGTGGTTTATGAGATTTAGCATGGGAAAGGTTTTGATTTGTGTGCCAGTTTGGATTTTTCTTGATGCAAGATTTGATTATTTAGAGATGAATTTGTGTAACTACCAGCAATTTAGGAAGAAAAGTTGTCGTCTTATGTGTTATTACTTCAGTTTCTTGGGTGAGTTTCTCCTAGGAAGCTTCTGCCTGAAAAATATGTAGTTTTTTCTAATTTTGTCTTCATGGAATCTGCCTATACTCCTGTAAAGGTGAACTGTTTGCCGATGTATTGGATTCTTAGTGAACCATCTGGAAAAAATGGCCTTCATTTTAAACTTGAAAGATAAAAGGCGCTATGTGCAAAGATTTGAGGAAGAAACATATTTGAAAGAAACAGCAGTGCTGATGTTTACATGCTGATCGTGGAAACAAAATCGCACATCCAATTGATATAATCCATTTTATTTGAATATAATACATTTTAGTTGAAAGTACAATTTAGTAAGTAAGTAAAATGTGTTCATTGGAATCTTGTTCTGGTCCGAGACGATCTCTATGCTGTGTTTTATTGTGTAGGGCTTTGTACATAATACATCTGAATAAACAAAAATAAGAAAAATGATGTAAAAAATTGTAGGCATACAAATTACCCACTGGTTTACGGAAATGTCAGCCACCTTCTTATTATTTGTAGGTGTACAAATTGCCCACTGGTTTACGGAAATGTCAGCCACCTTCTTATTACCTACTGATTGCTGTTTTGGATATGCAGGTGTACAAATTACCTACTGATAGAATTTATGCCACATACTTTGGTGGTGATGAGAAATCTGGCCTAGCTCCCGATACTGAGTCGAAGAACATGGTTGAAGTATCTACCGAAAGAAAAAGTTCTGCCTTTTGGGTGCAAGGTATAGGGAGCCCCTCAAGTCCACCACACAGCAGGTCCATTTCTTTAGAATTCTTTCTTTTAAGGCCATGTGATCATGTCTTGTCATCAGTTGCAGCCATCAGTCCACCACACAGCAGGTCCGTTTCTTTAGAATTCTTTCTTTTAAGGCAATGTGATCATGTCTTGTCATCAGTTGCAGCCATCAGGCGGCAATCGATCCGAATACACATTCGTATAGTCTTCATGTAGCCATCCGGTAGCTCTAGAATGGTGAATAATCATGTTAGGTGGTGGTTTTGTAGGCTTTGTAAATTCTAACTATCTTGAATTGTTCACTATAAGCTAGGTTTACTGCTGTCGCCTAATTCAATACTGCTAACCACATCATTTGGCAACTATGGTTTGTTTGAGTTATTACCCTGTGTCTAGCTGATGAGTTGTTTGTGTGCTTGTTTTGACTGGCAGGTGGAGATTCAGGTTAGGAAGATCTATTGCATCAATAGAGCGATCCCCACTCTTCCAATTAACCTTGAGGATGCAGCAAGGAGTGAGGCCGAATTTGAAAAGGCTGAACAAGTATGTCCTGTGCAGATTCGGTGCTTCGCTTGCATTCTCTGTGCAGGAAGCACTCAATTTTGTGCTCCAGATTTCCTGCCTATGGTTTTTACAATCTTAATGAAGTTTAAGGGATTAATCTTGCCGTGATTGTAGGCTGGAGAGAAGCTTGTTCGTGTTGGCCAAGATACCCGCTTGAATTATAGAGCTATCGATCTGCGGACTCCAGCGAATTAAGCAATATTCCGAATCCATTGTCAAGTTGAAAACGTAAGTCTTTGACCTTGTTTTTATTGAGTGCTATCATTTATGCATTAATGGATAGTGTTATTCCAAATAGCATGCTATGTGATCTGTGGTTCAGCTATCATCTTGTAATTTGTCATTCAATAAAAGCTGTCTGTAGAACCTTAATAATTTCAGCGTAGAATCATTATATTCCTGCAAAAGGCACCTGTGTCTTGGGCACCAAGCTTAAATTTTGCATAAGCTGTTGCTGTTGTTTAGATACTCCGATCCAGTGATCCTAACATTTTTACCCTATAACTTCTGCCATGCAATTCTGTCTGTTGTATGCTGGTATGTGGATGCTCCAAGCAATGGATTTTTATTATGTATATTTCTATAGAATGTAATTTTTTTGTTGGTTCAAAAATGTAAATAATTGTTGGATATTATGCAGAAATTCAGGGAATTTTTGTTGTCAAAGAATTTTGTTGGGATCCACAGCCCAAAGCTGATTGCTGGATCAAGTGAAGGTGGTGCAGCTATATTCAAGCTACAATACAATGGCCAGCCTGCTTGTTTAGCACAATCTCCTCAATTATACAAGCAGATGGGTATTTGTGGTGGGTATGAACGTGTATTTGAGGTTGGTCCTGTATTTAGGGCTGAGAATTCAAACACACACAGGCATCTGTGTGAGTTTGTTGGTTTGGATGCTGAAATGGAGATTAAGGAGCACTATTTTGAGGTAAGGAAGATTGGACGAAAAATGCTTTAGTTCATTTACTGAAGTGATGATGACCAAGTAGTGATTTCCTTACACAGGTTTGTGACATTATAGATGGCTTGTTCGTAGCAATATTTAAACACTTGATTGAAAATTGCAAGAAGGAACTCGAGACAATAAATAGGCAGTATCCATTTGAACCTCTGAAGGTAAATATTCTTGCTTCTTGTTATGTTTCTTATTAAATTCTTATCTGGGTGCTGTAGCTCAAGCTGCTAATATAAATTGTGCTAATTTTTGCAGTACCTGGAGAAAACCTTGAAGCTAACGTATGAGGAAGGAATCCAAATGTTGAAGGTAAACCGTGTAGCTATTCTGTCACCATCTTGATGTTTGTTCTTATTCAATATATGCTTTTTTTTATTGTTATCATAGTACGAGTGATGCTGTGAACGTTTATCACTTGTGTGTGTTTGCTTGATCTATTGATTGAACTGTATACATATTTCACTTTGAAATGGACCTACATATTGCTTAAATGCTTAGCCATAGATATTCTCCAATGGGGCTTGAGCTTCAAAGTACTGCTGTTTCGGAAGCTTTTGAAAATACATTGAATTCAAGCCTTTTATGTTGCAAGGCACAATGAGGCATTTTGTACATTAGTTCAGAATCCTATCCTGATCCTGTAGATCATACTGTGCATTTGTTTCGAAACATGTCTTAATGGAAATAGGTACACCCAAGTGGTTCCAATATACCAAATCAAGATACTACTCGTTGTTTCTATTGGCAAAATATTCCCCAATTATTTCTTATTCCATATCATTTGATATGTTCCTGGCAAAATTTCAGATTTTTTAAAAAATGCTAACAACAGGAATGGTTCCCAATTATTCTTTGTAGGCCTATGCATTTAAAGACTGTTCAAATTGACTTGCGTATTGTTATAAGTGTCGAGTTTTTTTCATTTCCTTATGTTGTGCAACATCGATTCACCATGTATCGAACTTCTACTGAATAACATATTCTTCATCACAAGTTTCATTTTCCCTGCGATACCAAAAGATTGTCTCTTTATACCACTCGATATTTTTTAACATTCTCTGTTTTTTTTGGAGTTACCTCCTTTCAGTTTTATAAGAACCAGAACTTATCGCAAATAATAGCGCTGAATTTCTGCATGCAGTTTGGCTTATTGATGTAGAAACAAATAGCTGGTCTGCACTTGATACTTACGGAAAAGTCCCAGTAAGAATCTTTTTCTTTTGTACTTCAAACAAAGGCTATTATTTGAAAGTGGATAGTACTGGATGAGTAGATATTAATGTACTGGAGAGCTTTTTGATTCCTCTTGGATCTTTACTTTCACTTTTTTTGGTATCAGATAGCTCGAGGATGGCTGGCCAGTTCGCCAAGACGAGGTCCGACTCATTCGAGGAAAGGGACGGGGTTAAGCTGCCGAGTTATAGGGGTGACAACGTGAACGACGACGCGTTCGACGAGAAGAGCCGCGTGCCGGACCCGCAGAGGATGATCCGGGCGTACGCGCAGTCGGTGACGACGCTCAACCTGCTCCGAGCGTTCGCGACGGGAGGCTATGCCGCCATGCAGCGCGTCACGAAGTGGAACCTCGATTTCATGGATCACAACGAGCGCGTGCTACGACTTGCTTGTTCGTTTTATTTTTTACAAATTTTATATTGTTTTGTATTTTACCGTAGCGTTAGCACGGGCACACTACTAGTATGAATAAGAGAGATAATCGTGTGGCTTCAGATGTAGCTGGCCCGTTCGGTTGGGCTGAAAATTAGTGGCTTATGATTGAAATTACACTGTAGCTGATTAAAATTATACTGTAGCTGAAGGTGACTTATTTGGCATAATTAAATTTAAAAAAATTAAAAATAGAAAAAATATGTTAGCTCATCACGGACAACGCAAACGAATACAGGAAAAAAGAACAGACAAAAAAGATCAAAAAGCCAAAAGTTTAGAAAAGACGAAATTTATGAATAGTGAAAAATAATCTAGAAGTCAAACCAAAATGAGCGGGGCATTAATCTAATACTACTAGCTACTTAGCTAGTATGCGTGAGTCGGTGAGTGGCTTTCCACTTTCGCAAGAAAGAATGAGAGGCGGATGAAGCTTGTTACCAAATGGCTTGGTAGGAAGCTTGTTACCGAATGGCTTGGTAGGAATTCTTCTTTCTGTACGATTTGAATCCTCCAAAGATTCTTGACTTTTCCAATGTTCCGAACGTTAGGCCTTGCTTTCAACGGGTTTTACTTTTAAAACAGGTTGGTTTTTTAATTTTAGCTTTTTTGGATTTTTAAACTTTTTTACTTTTTTTATTCCTTTGTATTATTTGTAAAGACTTAAACGGTGTTTTTAAAAAAATTTAATTTTTTTTCAACCTCTTGCTAACAACAGCTATTATGTATTTTAAGCCAGAGGTCACCAGCTAAAGGTTAGTTGAAGCACTACCTTAAAAGCGGTGGTAAATTAAGAGAGAACTACAGACCCGATTGAGATAACGAATGTACAATAATTGGACTGCAGTTGCCCGGCACAACTTAGTACTCATTAATGAAATTTCTTGGGTACCTACCAATCTTGAAGTTCTTACGCAAGGAATACACAGAGATGAACGGCCGGATTAGAAGCTGCCATCAGGTACTATCTCGATCGGGATTACTACTCAAGAAGCTTCCATCTTCCCTCCTGGGCAGGCAGCAGTTGCAGTTAATTCATTTAATTGGATGCCGAGCTGCCTCCCAATTTGCCATCTCCAGTCTTCTGGGAAGGCTCAGGTGATCGCCGATGAAAGTGATATCAGGGTATATACCGAGACCGTACAGGTGCATGCATTTGATTCGGATTATTCTCTTGCCCTGCAATTATATACGGCTCTATTCATATTAACTTCTGTTAGTTTTTAGTAGAGAAATTAGAAACTAATATGAACATCTAACTTTTCAAAGCAGTTTCTCTACTCCTCTCGCTCCAGAGATAAGACATAGGATTATAAATACATCACACATTCTACTCCTCTCGTTCATGTCTTACGTACCCTCACTTTAGCCTCTTTATTTTAAAAGTCACTTCTTTCAACTGCTACTATTACTTTCAGCCAAAAACTATTAATCATAATCAAAAACTTATCAGCCACACATAATACGAAGAACCCCTCCTTCAAGCTTGTTCGGTAGACACGCATGAATGGGAATTTGGGACTAGTCTATTCCACCATATCCCTTTCTGAACATTACCACTGACAAGTACAGGCCCAAATGACGTGATTCGAACGACCAGCTCCTTTTTTGTATTCGCTATGTTCCCAATACTACTGTAGCTAGGTTAGCACCAATCGAACATCACTGTTGTTTGGAACGTGCCAGAAACATAATAGACTAGACAAAGAAAATGTAGCTGGTGACCCTCAATTCGTATTGCCGGCTAGTTCGGGGTGTTTTGAGTTAATCAAGGATGTGACCTAAACGCACTGCACAACGACTTTTTAGCATATTTAGTATTGTATATTATTATATTTATAAAAATAGTTATATATCTAGCGTATTAACAAAAATAGCGTTTTTGCCGTCGGTGGTCAGACGGCAACACCCGTGGATTGACGCGTAGCCACTATCGTCCTGTGACTGGACGGTAGGCAGCCTGTCGTCCCAACTTACTTAGCCGTATAATTTTTTTTGGTAATTTTATCCACTTTGAATATTGCTCAAAAAATTCATACGATTTTGATATTTGTAGGAGTTGTTACATATAGCAAACAAGTTCCAAAAGTTACAAAATTTTGTGGGAAGCCTCCCGACATAGTCATAATAATTGCATAATTTTTTGAAATTTTAAGTGCTCTGAATTTACCACGTTAATTCATGTTAATTTAATCGTGAAATTAACGATGCTCAGGCATCTTTTGTAGTTCATACATTATAAATATTTGTAGAAATACATGTAATAGTATAAAAAACACATCGCACGGAATGCAAAATGGCTTACCCATCGGAGCGACTGCTATCTCCTCGCCACGTCTGCCTCCCCATGCGTGGTTTTGTTTTTTTGTTGAGCATGAGTATGTCCCGTGGGGTACGTCAGCTGATTCGGAGGTTGCGTCTCGGTTCGAAGGAGGTATGGAGACTGTTCCATTTGCTCAGTGGCCAGTGGTGGTCCAGCAGACTCAGATACAGAAGGTTGGGTTTGGTAAGGGTCAATGTCTTCTAGCTGAAACATGCTGAACTGTGAGCCGCCAGCAATAATATCGTGAACGAAGAACTCTAAAAATCCCCCACGTAGTGTGAAGGAGCTCTCGCCTTGACCGTACGACGTGGCTGCGAAGCCGGAGGAACTCTGCCCACCGAAGTCTCCAAACCCTGCGTATGGTTGAATGCTGAGCTCTGCCCTGCATACACTGCAAACCCTGGCATTGTGTACTGCTATCTGGAACCATCCGGGAGGCCCATAGCGTCATTGGTAGACTCGACATCACTCCAACATTGAATTGGAGGCTGCAAGATGAAACAGTGTTAGTCATGTATTCCGAATGTATAATGCAAATTTCATACCTCCTGGATGTGTAGCAAAGATGAACGACGGGGAGCAGTAGTCGTGTAGGTGGTGCGGATGTCAAAAGTTATGCATCTTAACAACATATCTACGACGGGAGAATGCCATGATGTTAGTGGAACGTAATGCCTAACAGGTCCGTTGGTGCAGACTAGGGAGTGGGCGAGGAGGATGGCACGGATATAACGATATTAGTGCGGACAAGGGAGCGTGCGAGGGGGGACGACATAGATAGAGTGATAATTGTGCGCATGATACAGTGGGAAAGAAAAGACAGCAGTAATGGATTGACATATGTGCGAAGGATAGAGGTTAGACGCTGTAAAAGATGCATGAGCATCGTTAACTTCACAATTAAATTAACATGAATTAACATGGTAAATTTGGAGCATATAAAATTCCCAAAAATTACAATTGCTATGACTATATCAGGAGGCTTTCGACAAAATTTCGTAATTTTTGAAGCTCGTTTGCTATATGTAACAACTCCTACAAATATCAAAATCATATGAATTTTTGAGCAACATTTACAATGGATAAAATTACAAAAAAAAATTATACAGCTAAGTACACTATGTTAGGATGGTGTACATAAAATTTCGTAATTTTTTAAGCTTATTTACTATATTTAAAATTTTAAATAAATAGTAAGCAAAAAAATAAATTAGGGCAGGTACCGCTTTGCCACGGGACAGCAGCGGCTACGCGTCAACCCACAGGCGT
Source organism: Dendrocalamus latiflorus (assembly GCA_017311315.1). NCBI lineage: Eukaryota > Viridiplantae > Streptophyta > Magnoliopsida > Poales > Poaceae > Dendrocalamus > Dendrocalamus latiflorus. The sequence goes on along the minus strand of CM029665.1, from coordinate 19,491,937 downwards.
TGTCGCCTGACCACGGGACGGCAAAAACACCATTCTTATCAATATGCTAGACATATGGCTATTTTTTAAATACAGTGACAAACAGTACCAAATATGCTAAAAAGTCATGCATAACAATTGACAATATATACATAGAAGGCTAAGTATATACATGCGTAATGCATCACTCAGACATTGACATATCTGTACAACGGCTAGGAATTCGTTCCATACCCCCAAAAAATGCATAGTTCAAACCTTATAAGGCTACAGTCTATTTTTAATATAAAAAATGGGCTTATATTATGGTGCTAGCTGGAGCTATATATCCCATAAAAATTGATCAATTGGTGAGTACTGTTCATACACATTTTTAAGCTAAACATGAGTTCTACCGATCAATTAAAGAAATATAAGGAGTTCTGCCGAGGCTGGTTCTGAACGATCCATCTCTTTCTTTCTTTGCGGTTGCTGTTCGGTTGAAGTCTCTCCTCTGATCTCTTGGAAGCTTGCTGCCACCATTTTGAACTGAACTACAAATCTCAGAACTACGTAGCCACAGAACCAGCCGTGTGCGCCCTTTTTTCTCTCTCTCTTTTGGAGTATTAAGTGTAGATTGCTCAAGATCATTCAGCTGGAGCATTGACAATGGATCGTTGTCCTCAAATCGAAAGGACATAAAGGAAAACCGGGTGTTCTTGTCATCCAGCACGAGCATTGACATAGGTCTACTAGTCCGTCTAGCCATATGCATACCAGGACGATGAGTGAAGTACACGTCATTAGGCGATTCAAACAACATGCTACGCTTGTCTAATCATCAAAGTGAAAGGCCCACTGGAGTGACGGAAGTGGCCTGGCTTGGCTTGGCTCCGCTCCCGTAAAGACAAGCATCAAAACTACAAGGAGAATCAATGAAGAATCACGGGAACTTTCCACGGCTCCTATTAGGTGTTCATATTAGCTACGGTTAGAGATGAATATTAAGCTGGCTTAGCTTGGCTCAGTAAGGAGGTGCCTCGGCTTGTTAGGCTAACAAACATGGTGGTGAGGAGATCTTCCACTAATAGAGTTAGAAGATTACATTTACCACACTGGGAGATCTTCCATGGCAGGGTGGTATGGTGAGCATGACGACACACATGGTGGTGAGGAGTGCCACCAGGGGCGGAGCCCAATAGGCCTATCCGGTGTCACAGGACACGGGGTCCAAAAAAAATTTCAGTAGTAATCAGCCCATATATACCATGTGTGCATCCCCTAGACTAAAATCCTGTGCACCCGGCACCTTCTGGGCTTCCAGCCCACCAAAAAAACCAGAAGCCCAGGCGTTACCGCTTTACTGGCATTAGTAATCCGGTCCACATACCAAAAAGTTAGTCTTTGTTGCTACAAATTCCCGATGCATCGGCGCATCGTTAGGCGTGCAGGTGCAGCTTTCGTGAGTGCTGAGTGCGCCCTCCTCTTGCATCACATCAGCCTCATCCTCGTAACTCACAAGAGTCCCTCGTCGCTACGCCATCCATCAGCGCAGCGGTTGACGTGGCTGAGGAGTTCGAGAAGAGGACGAACCGACGAAGAGGGGAGCGCCCGGCGGTGGCGACGACGAGGCGTCCAAGAGCAGGAGGAACTTTGGGGGCTTGGGGCCGTGATGAAAGTGTGCAGCTCCCGGGTCGAGTCCGCCTCCGCCGCCGCATCCGGGGTGAAGGTCAACGTCGCGCTGCTCAAGGCCGAGAGAGAGGAGCCCAAGATGAAGCTCGGCTTGGCTGCCTTTGATGGATTCTTCTCTGCTTAATTACTCTCTTTTCTTCTTCTGTATTTCAAGTGTTCAACTAGGTACCTTCTATGATTCTATCTGTGTGCTCTTTTAGTTTGTTCTAGCTTTTTTTAATCCAAGACGGATCCGTCAATTTTTTATTCCATTCGCTGTTCAAAATTCGTTGTTCAAAATTGTTCCTGCATATTATTTGTAGCATGTTTCAACGTTCTGGTCAGTTAAATCCACGAGCTTAAATCTGAAGAGAAGAATGCAGCAAGTATCAATCACATTAATTCAGAAATCAGAACAATGGATAAGTGTAGTAAAGAAAAAAAAATTCCTCTACGAATGCAACATACAAGCATATCCTGGATTAAAACTACTTCCCTAACAACTTATAAATTATAATGTCTATGTAACAATCATGGCTGCAGCTAAAACTGCTTAATAAATCTTCTCAACTACAATGGGAATACAATTGTATAGAGTTTCATGGGAACTTTGTCGATCAACCTAAGAACATATGGACGTGTACTCTCAAGGAATAAACCTAAACACGAAAAAAGGGCTCTGGAAGTCAATGAACTTGTAAGATCCTTCAAGCGAGTTCAAATAGATTGCTTCAGGAGAGATTGCTTCAGGAGGCTCCTTACTCTGCTCTGCATAGCGTACTCCAATGCCATTTCATAATCAAACTGGTGGTTTTAATGTTTTATGTTGGAATCGAAATGTGTTGTGCATCTGTGCTAGCACTATTTTATTTTTATCTAATTGAGTTTTTGAATACTCGGTAAATGACAGGTAAATTTATGGAAAAGTTTCTGAAAAGGAAAAGTTTATGGTAAATTTTATTAGTGGGTTCTTCATTTTGGTAAGTATTCTGATTGCTACTTCTTTATCATGGTACATTACTATCGGTTATGTTTATTTATTTATGTTAAAAATTATTGAACACATAACTATTTAGTACAACATTGCTTAAAAAATTATACATAATATTATATTATTATATGTACGGTAAAATAGTGAACCCCGGTCACTTTTATTCTAGTTCCGCCCCTGAGTGCCACCATGAGTATCTTACTAAGGTAACGTGGCTTACGTTTTGGATCGAAATAGTCCATTTCTATGAATAACATGAGTTTAGCAACAGATACAGACCCAAAATCTCTAACAATCAAAGAGCCACAAGAAAGGATACATTATTATGATTGCAAAATCCGAATTCCAAATTGCACAAGCTACAATAGAACTCAATTAGGTTGTGCCGAGCGAGCCTATTGAGCCTAGCGAGTGGCTTGCGAGCTGGCTCGACTTGTTAGCAGACCGAGTTGAAACCCTAGTTCTACTCGACTTGTTTATGTCACGAGCCGAGCCGAGCCTCAATGAGCTGAGCCAGCTCGCGAGTCTTGAGCTTTTTTGCCACCCCTAGCTTCGGTTGATGATTTTTAACAAAAAATAAATAGTAATGATTGAAAGAAGTGACTTTTAGAAGAAGCGATAAACAGTTGGGAAAGTAAATAAGAGATACGTATGCGAGACAAGAACAAGAGGAATAGGGTGCGTGATGCGGTCGTGCCTTATCTCGGAACGAGATAAGAGTGAGAGATGTATGGAATCCGTTTTAAAAAGTTAGGTGTGTATGTTAGACTCTATCTTCCCTAAATAGAAATCAAAAACACAAATTAACACCAACAGACTCATAATATCACGTGCTACGCCGCTGATGGTGAGTGAGCCTTCAGAATGCCACTGAGAAAAATTCGCGCCTTTTCACCTGATCAGATGGCGATTCCACTTTCTGTCGGGCTCCTCGCCAACCGGCGTCTAGGATTAGTCTTCCAAGTGATGCAAAGCACGCGCGCATTTGAGGAGGGCCTTAGTCCAACTCCAGCTCAATACATTTCACCTGGCCTACTAGTTATATATCGGTAGCTTTCAGTAAAGATTTTCCCCAATTCATATTTAATTTTGCATGTGTAATCTGCCGGTCGTCAAAGTGTCCAGCAGATCAAAGCTGTAATCTTTCGCTGCAGCATGTCATGCAGAGTTTCAGCTAGGGGTGGAATGTAGATATAGATTATCTGTATTATTTGGCTATTGTATTTGATATGATATGAATATGTTATAAGTTTTTTATTTGATTAACAATTTATATCCTATTTGTATTTGTATTCAAATTCGCATAAAAAATATGGATACGAATATGGTATGAACTTTTACCATCCGAAATGTTATTTTATCTGGACTATCTGTATCCGTATTCGATGAAGCAATATACATATTTTATTACAATACGACTAATTAGTTGGACAAGTTTTTTATTGAACACAAATTCATATTTCTTTAAGTGAAATAAATGAATTAGAATAATTAAGCGTGATTGTACAAAGATGAAATATCATTAATATTTTCATACTACATAAGTTATGAGGATATCTAGATCCAACCGAATTAAGTAAATATTTGATTCGAATTCGTATTTGTTATAATATTTGATTAGTATTCGTATTTGAGAACATTCATATTCATATTCGTATTCATTTACCAATACAAATATAATTTGGACACTATTCGATCTGTATCCGATTCGTTTTCATCCCTAGTTTCATACATATGGCAATGGAGAAGCATGCCGGCATACGAAGCCAAGGAAGCAGTTGAACATGCATGAGAAAGCTGACTCGGAGAATTACTCATCAGGACGAAAATTCGCATCGAAACGTAAAGCGTTTTAACCTTCCTTCCACTACCGTTTCTGAACCTTCTAGCCACTGGCACAGCAAGATCCGGGAAGAAGGTCAAGCTCGTGCAATTCTGCGAAACATTATCTGCAGCCAACACCAACGTCAAAAGGTATTTTCGAGCATCATGTAAAAGTTCTTGCGCCACGTTTCCCAACAAAGAGGTTGTTTCAGCTTCGGGGTTTTTTTTTTAGTAGTAATCCAGCAAATAAAGAAAATATTAGTGTGATGAAGCTATAGTGGAGATGAGTAAATGGATTTGACCATGACAGATTTGTTAAGGGTATTGGTGTCATTTCTTATTGTCCTAGAGTTTTTAGAGTGTGTGCATTGTACTCACTATATATAGCCTATTTAGACTATACAATAGAACATTATCTGCGTCCGAATCCAGCCACCTTGACTAACCCCTCTACTCCCGGCTCGCCTTCCATACCTCTAGCCACCCCTCCCCCGACCCAAGTGATAATGGAGAGGGAGGGAGGGGAAGTGCTCATGTAAAGTTAGAGCGGTTGGGTAAGGGGAAAGCAAAGGAGAAATGGGGATTGATAGGGTAGCTATCTGAACGAGGCCATGATGGCAGCAACAATGTGGTGTGGTGTGGTATGGGGATGGCCGTATAGGACAGAGGTCTTTGATTCTTGTGTCTTGTTCTCTGTTTTACTGCTAAGAGGCATTCTGCTATTGCTGCTAGTATTTTCCTTTTTAGTCTTACGCTGCGTCCATCCGTATCTATAGCATTTATCTTTCAGTTCGTCAAAGCCGTGAAAGTCCACAAATTTTTTGTCAGACAGTTGACTGTTTTGCTAACTATGGTCCATCCTCTTGGATGATTGTGGTCATCTCCTTTCTTTCGCATAGCTATAGCCGCCACTTTTCTCGTTGAGCCGCTGCACATCATAGAAGTTTTTATGGTACCGCCGCTTCTCTTTGAGTCATCATCTCGAGTTTCCAAGGCCGTCGTGCTTCTCTTCCACGCTGCCGTTGTCTCGGGCTTCAATCTGCGCCGCTATGGTTCTATCTCTTTCTTCAGCTTGATTTGACAGTTCTCTCTAGTTATGCCACTTTCCACATTCTTTTCATCATGTTACTGCGATTGACTTTACTCCCGCATACCTCTACTTTTTCAGCCCCTGCACTTTGTACTTTTTGGGTTATTGCACGATTTTGAATAGAAGATCTTTTGGTACTTGACATGATTTTTCAAGAGCCACACGTTAGGATGACATATTTAAGGCTCAAATTTTGGATTTTCTTTCTTCTTTTTTTTTGTTTTAGTGTCAGCCCTTTTAAATACAATGTTATTATAAATATCCTGCATTTGAGAGAGGTGTTAAAGATATTGGTGTCATTTACTATTATCCTACGGTTTTAATGTGTGTCCATTATATTCGCTATATATAACCCCTTTAGACTATGCAATAGAACATCTAACTATTCAACCATTCATTCCTCCACTCATATTAACAAGATTATGATGCGAAAGGGCTACTTTTAGCACTAAGCAGGGAACCACAAGCCAGCTGACGACTTCCGGTTGTGTTATGCAGTGTCAGCTTGATGATAGCAAGTTGATATGTTCGAATATTGTTGGTCAAAACTCAAAGCAAGCTAATGTCATGAATGAAAAGCTTCGATTCCTAAGGTTGCATCATCAGGAACCAGGACTGGAAACTTAACAAAACTGGAAGCCATTATCATACAAAAGGTCATAGTAAAATTCATAATGTTTGAACATTGAATCAACAGTGCAAGCTAGCAGCCGTCCAATACGGCAACCTGCTAGCCAAACATCCCCCAAACATTTACATTTTACGCACGCGAGAGAGAGTTCACAAATGTTCATAATCATTTAGGACATGGAAAAACAATATGCCCGTCTCAACAAAAATTCAACCCTTTGGACGTCAATAAGTTACAGCTGCACGAATATAATTGAGGCATAAGAGATTGACCGCTGAGAGGTTATATCCCAAACTGTCTACCACTGTGCATTCTTATTGCCCAATTGAAGAAACAGGGTGAATGGTCGCGCATGAACCTTAGTGTACATTGTGAAAACTAAAAGAATGCCCAGCATCACTTGAAAAGAATACCACAATCAGTAAGCAAAACCTGCAAGGGACAGAGATGACTAACTGCTAGCATGCACATCCACCTCTCTGTTCTGTCTCGGGGACAGGATCTGCAACTGTCTGGAAGTAGCTGAAGGGCAGAAAATATGGGTGTAAACAACTAAATAGAAAATTTTAATAAATGTGTAACACAATCTTTTTTGAAACAAGGTAGTGAACATAATAAACACAAGCATGAAAAAACAGATAGTTATAAACAGCAATCATCACCGTTAAAACCAACAATGCAGTCATGCAATTCTACCACTTAATATTCAACAAAGAGATGAATACCATATTTACAAGACAACTTACTCCAAGCTAAGGAAAAGCTTCCTACCAAACAAAAAAGTGGGAAAGATGATTTTACTCACATGTCCTGATCACGCTCATGCTCTAAAGCAAGCTTGGCAACAGACAGGAACGCATTGTCAACATTGTAGTCCTCTTTTGCAGAAGTTTCGTAGTAAGGATTAAGGAATATTGCCTTTGGAAGCACACCACTCAATTGCTTTCTTCTCAGAAACCTGTGTGAAAAATAGTAAGCAAGTAGTGCCATATCTAGATATAAAAGTTAATAAGTCACATATTCAAGAAACTGACCACTCTGCTTTTTCCGCCATCTACGTCAATCTTGTTCCCAAGTAAGATGAATGGAAAAGTTTTAGGATCTGGTAGGCTAGCCTAAAAGGAAATGGAAAATAGCTGTTGTTAATTAAATTCGTCAAGATGCTACAAGAGATAGAAATGTTATAGTATTGAGATATTTCAACTAACTAGATGCACAGATCGAAACATAGTAAATCATAAGGCAGTGTACCAAATAATAGTCCACCCAACAACTATATTGAGAAAACCAATGAAAGGGCATTGCATAAAGATAAAATAACAGAAAAGGTTTTGCAGTTCATTTAGTACTTGGAGAAAGAACATAATAAGACCTTAACAATCTGAATGAGCTTGCTGAGTACTGCAGAATTATCAAAAGCCCCAGCAATACTTGAACCAAATCAGTTTATATGGTTTATTATACCAAAGGTTCTGAAAACCGCCAGTAACAGGCTGGTAAATAGGAACCAGCCAGGTTCCTGGTTCACCCCAACCCCCTCCCCTTTTGATGCATCCTTCTTGCACAATATATGTATTAATACTTGTAGATTACATACAAAACATCAATTCTTGATAAACTAATAATTTTAAAAGTGAAAAGGCAACAGGACCAGTTTAGAGGGCAGAAACCAACAGGTTTCCAGGCAAAAAAAGGGAACCGGCCATGTTCCGGCTTCCACTCCCTAAACGTTTTCCAAAACCCTGATTACACCTCCAAATGGCAACAATCACACTTGACTCGGTTGCATTATTTTAAGGATAAAGAAATAGCTCAAACAAAGAAGCCTATCCAAAACAATGATCTCCTAAGAAATATAGTTGTTTTTATCGTCATTATTCTTTTACTAACAAAGCTTGACTAACTAACAGATGTTTCTTTGAATAGCATCACAGCTACTCCTGTATAGATGAATCCCTCTATGGATATCTAAAATGAAATACGTAAGAAAATAGTGCTTTCGAATTCATCAAGAATATAACTTACCAGTATGGTACTAGCCTCCAATCATGTAATCAATGGGACAAGTAGAGGTTAAGACCTTGGTATATCAATAGTTCTGTGTACTCTTCAAATCTTCACATAAGGAGAGACCCCACTACCAATAACAATTATAGGTTATTTAAATCCACCTCAATGACATCGATACAGTTGATATGAAATGATAATTAAATTAGTCAGCTAATTCTTTGCTGACTTCATAAGTTTGAAGCAAAGGATCAACCACATGATTTACATCAATTTGATAATTTTCTTTTGTGCAACTAAGTTACTATTTCCTGACCAGGTTAACACCATTAGTTACAAAGCATGGAAATAAACAATAGCACTCCAATAGCTGGGAACTTGTATAATTGTTACAGGTAGTGGGATCTCTCCCTCAGAGCTGGCTAGTTAACTTTTTAGAGTTCAAGGATAAAACAGAACTACCACAGTAACACTAACGAGCACAGATTGTGGCTTCTGCCTCAATCCGTCCCCATAGTCAAGTAGCCACAATTCACAAGGCATCAAAAGGGTTGAGCTTTCTTATGGATCTAAGGCAATGATTCCTGCTTATTTGTGGTTTGTCCCCCCTGAACAAGTCGAGTGTATATAAGTATTTATGAAGCTGTAACTATGGGATCTAGGCAAGTCCTTGATAAGTCATTCGACAGGATAGTTATTTGTTTGTAAAATATTTTCAGTCAGAAAAAAATGTATTCTCAAAGTTTAAATTTTTTGCTAAATTAACCTGATTAACATAAACTAGGCTGTGATCTATAGGCATATAATTTCAAGAAGATCTATTGATTTTGTCTTTGCATTCTGTTATGATCATGTCTTTTGCACATTTGGTTGTCATGCACCACTCAACTTAAATGATGATTCATATATCACCAGAATTGATGCCAATACCATCAAATATGCATCTTAAGGGGAAAAATGCTAGGCAAAGTTCTTGATAAGACTACCAACACCTTGCTTGTGTTCCAAAGCATGCTAAATTGAGCGGTGAGCATAATGAAAAAAAATGCAGACCAGTATCAAATAAATAAAACATATGCTACAGATTCAAAGTTGATAAAGAGCAAATGATTGATTCTGAAATTGGCAAGGTTGATATGATGTCATTGTTGCATATGGAAACTGCTCATATAAGATATAGTTGTAGAGTTCTAGATTGTCTCTGTGTAGCTTAATATATTCAGTTTGCATAATGAACCTGCTCAAGTATTGCATAACAGAGCTGCCCATATATGAGATGCTGTTGACTTATAGGTCCTTTGTTGCAAACATGATTCATTGATTTGTCGCTTAAACAATGCAAAAAATAAAATACAGATATGTAAGCATGCCTAAGCTTCAGAAAATTATTGGCGATCACATCAAACTGTCAGCTAATGATAACAATGTCAGAACAATAAATGGTGAATTGCTCCATAGTTGATATCTACAACTATGATCAAGCATCACAATGATATGCAAGATAAAATAATCTTACTTGGTTGAGGAACTCATCATGCCATGTGTTGAGCATATCAAATGACCTGTTGACATTGACATCATAGACGAGCACACAACAATCTGCCCCTCTGTAGAATGCGACACCAAGACTCTGGAATCTCTCCTGCCCCGCGGTGTCCCAGATCTAGAACCAAAGCAACACGTAATGACGACACTAGAACGGTCTCTTCATTCACAGTGAAAGAACTACAACTAAGGGTGACACCTGCAATGTGACGAGCCTGTCTTCAATAAGGACCTCCTTGGTGACGAAATCTGCACCAATTGTAGCTTTGTACTGCTGACTGAACTTCTTGTGAACATATCTAACTAAAGTCAAGCATATCAAAGTAGCCAAAGTAGTAACATGAGTCTGGGAAGACGCAGTAAAATGCTTCTCCCATCACCTTGAATTGAACCAACATACTGTGAACTAAGCATGATGTGCTCATGTACCAGAGATTTCACCATAGAGATTCGCAACATCCTGGCTAATGCAATGCACAGCATAACGAATACGAATGAAACTAGCAGCATCGAATGCAGCTAAACAGAGATTCGCTGCGAGCCTACAGAATTCCAATTCCCAAAATGGGTTTGCTCACACATGCGTTGCTGCAGCTCTAGGGATCAAAGGCCCGCGAGGCCGCGAGTAAACAGCACAGATTTTCTACACGGTCTGCGAATTTTGCCGCGTACGAGGACGTCAATTGATTCGAGGGAAACAGAGACGAAATCCCACTGAATACGGACCAACCCCACAGCGATCAAACAAGAGCGAGCGAACTAAATGCGGCGCATCCGAGGTCAAGACAAGGATACTGGTTCATGAGCGACGTCTTGCCGACCCTGCACAGATCAAACCGGACCGAATCAAACCAGGCCACTAAACCTAACACTGATTACAGCGACCTCATCCAAATCGAGGCTACAAACAGGGGGGCAGGGGGGGGGGTTGTCTGGAATCCGCAGGCGAGCGGATCCGAGGGAGGGGAGGGGGCAATGGGCTGACCCGCTGTCGCCGAGGACGATGACCTTGAGGAGGGTTCGCCTGCGCGACGTCGACATGGGTGGGGGTCTCTCTCTCTCTCTCTCTCTCTCTCTCTCTGTGTCTCCCGCAGCTCGTCGCGAGGCGCACGAGGAGTTGTTCCGCCGGGGGGTGGGGGTGGAGGAGGTGGTGGATGTGGGTGCCTACGCTGAAATAAACGAATTATGCGTGTAACTGTAGCCGATTAAAATTAAATTATACCTTGTTTGGTATAATTAAATTTAAAAAAATAAAAAAAATTAGACTAGCTCATCACAGATAATGCAGATGAATACGAAAAAAGAACTAACAAAAAAGCTAAAAAGATAAAAAAAACGAAATTTATAAATAATAAATATAAATTATAAATTAGAAGTTTAAATAAGCGGAGGCTTATGTACGATCTGTGGCGCGGCGTGGCCTTAAAATTTTTGAAGGGGTTGGGGCGGAAAGAACTCCTCTGGGGACTGACCCCAGATGCTCTCAGTGGGGACTGCTTTGGATGGTCGCCACGTCAGCGCGCACGAATCTCCTGGCCTGAAGCCGAGCACGCGCAGATCCTCTCAACTTCCGCCTCCCCGCGCGTGTCCTTCTCCTCCCCCTCCCTCAAGGACCTCCAGGCCCTGCTCCTCTCCAACCCCGCCGCCCCCTCGTCCTCCCCGCCGCCACCGCACACCGCGCCCTGCTCCCCCTCCGTCCGCGTCTTCCACCGCGTCCGCGTCGCCGCCTCCGCCCTCCGCCCGCCGAGCGTGCCGCAGAGCACGTAGCGCTCGCCGCCGCACCGGCCGCAGGCGGTCAGGGAGGCGGCGCCGGCGTCGGCTACGACGCATCGGAGCTCGCCGGACTCGTGGAGGCTGCGGACCTCGTCGGCGCCGCCGAGGTGGCGGCCCCCGACGAAGACCTGGGGTAGGACTGTCGCGTCGTGCGCGCCATCCTGCGCGGCCTCCGGGCCTCCGTCGACGAGAGCGACCTCGCCATGGACCCGCGCTACCTCCAGGAGCTCGCCGTCCTCCTCCTGTGCGCCCGCCGCGTCGCCCTCCCCCAGGTCTTCGTCGGGGGCCGCCACCTCGGCGGCGCCGACGAGGTCCGCAGCCTCCACGAGTCCGGCGAGCTCCGATGCGTCGTAGCCGGCGCCGGCGCCGCCTCCCTGACCGCCTGCGGCCGGTGCGGCGGCGAGCGCTACGTGCTCTGCGGCACTCTCGGCGGGCGGAGGGAGGAGGCGGCGACGCGGACGCGGTGGAAGACGCAGACGGAGGGGGAGCAGGGCGCGGTGTGCGGTGGCGGCGGGGAGGACGAGGGGGCGGCGGGGTTGGAGAGGAGCAGGGCCTGGAGGTCCTTGAGGGAGGGGGAGGAGAAGGACACGCGTGGGGAGGCGGAAGTGGAGAGGATCTGCGCGTGCTCGGCTTCAGGCCAGGAGATTCGTGCGCGCTGACGTGTCGACCATCCAAAGCAGTCCCCACTGAGAGCATCTGGGGTCAGTCCCCAGAGGAGTTCTTTCCGGTTGGGGCCGTGAGGAGGCGGGCGTGGTGGATGGCGAGGAGAGGACGTGGCGGTGCCAGGCGAGGAGAGGGCCGGTGGGTGGGTGGGCCAGCCGCGCCAGGCAGGCCGCTTCGAAAGAGGGGAAACTCACGACATTGCCATTGTACATACAAGTTTTCATGTTCATTTCTTACCCTTCAAAAAACTGTTCACTTCTTGTACAACCATCGGATCAGAAAGGAACTACCGAGACCACCTCATGGACTACAGCGAATGCAATGGTAATGGTGCAAGGGACCGATTTGAAGTGCTGGAACTTCGATCCAATCGCTGCAAGAGACACCACGGCATTGTAATCCCGTATGGAGATTCGAGTATGGCGTCTATGGTCTTAGAGGCGGATCTAAATGTATTGGCTGGATCAAGCAACACCGATATTCTCTAGTCTAGACCACATAACCCTTTAGTATCATAAACATATGACTCATTTATTATGAGCTACAAGTTAGTGTTATGAGTTCATAATAACTTTGATGACCTTTTTTTTCATGAATCCTCCCTTGTATGGTCTACCTATATCGTGGTTAGTACAAGCGCGCCCCATGTCAAAAGGCACAAAGGGACACTCGAAGCTCGCTAGATAACTAGTACAGATTCGTCTGTTCGGGCAAGCTGTTGTTCCTTGTTAGATGGCCACCGGCCACCGCATGCTTTACACATATGCCAATTCGCTAAGGAGTCGTAACAATGCTTTACACATGACAAACCCGAGATAAACACTCCAGCCTTGCATGTAGCAGTACGAAAGCAATGATGAGTTGAAACCTGAAACCTCTCCGGAACGAGCAGGAACAAAGCACACCATTGGACGTTTGCCTAAGGACCAAGAGGCAGAGTCCCATAGGCGAATTGCACAAGAAGGCTCGATCACTTTCACGAGCCAAAATCCGATCCGACTCGACAGCGCAGGCAAGATCGGCGACGTGCAGACAAAGTAGAGAGAGCACAGGTTTCTCAGCTCCAAGCTTGCTGCCTTTGTCTCTTGCCAGCAAGAGGCCAAACGTATTTTTGGACTCACTCCGAGCATAAATCTTGGCTTCCTGTTAAAGAGAAGCAGAACTGCAAGTGTGTCTGGTTTTGTCAGGTCTTTGGACTCAATTCTCTTTAACTTCGAAAAGAAATGAAATGTTTTTTTAGGCGGCAAAAAGGTGAAATGATCATTCCAACATTACATTAGAACGGTACTTTGTGTCATACCTCATTCATGTACATGATTGTGTAACTACTGTGCTGAAGTAACCCAATCATGCAAAAAAAGGTCAGCGATCTTATTATTTTGAGGTAACGCAAATGTGCTGTATGAACAGAAGCAAACTTATGGAAAACACTATGATAGTTAAGAGCGAGATCAACAGCAATCCGAGGCTACCTACTAACATGACGATTGGAGCGTCAGAAGGCAGTTAGGCAAGTAGAGGTATCAAAAGGAGACGAAGGGAAACAACTTCGCTTACCCCAATCATAAGCAACACCAATGGGTACAATTTTGAGAAGTCCACGGCAAGCATCACCATTAAGAGGAGTTCAAGATTTCGTGGAGTAAGCAGGTAACACACGACAATATTTGCTCTCTTCCCACATTGTTTCAATGTCTTGATCAAATGTTCTCTTCAGGCATTGCCTCAATGTTTTGATGAAATGATCCCCTCTTGTTGATTCTAACTTTCCAACTAGAAAAGTTCAAGGTATTCACTTTTATCTCAAATCGGATGTAACATGCTTAGGTTGTTGCAAAAGGTATTGCAAAACAATGTTGTATCAAGTTTTTGACCCAACACGCTAAAACCAGCCTCCATTGGCGCCTTAAGGGAGGGGGTGTCTATCAAGGATCTATTATATTTTCCCAAGAAATATGAAAAGCAAAGAAAAGGAATACCGATCATTTTATTTCATCATTATTTTGGCAGTCTGACGCCATTTAGCATGCTTTGAACAATGTAAGGGAGTGTTTCAGGTAAATTGGTAATAACTCCAAAAACATCATATCTATACTAATACCAAAAGAATGGCTGTCAATAAGGCCACAACTAAACAATGGATAGGGTATTGTAGTTGCCCATCCGTTGACCTCATACATCAGGCATGTGTTGTTGTGGACGCGTTTGTGGGCCAGACTTATCAGTGGCATCAGCGTCCAAGGGATAGTTCGGTAGGAGGAGAAACAACAGCGTCAGCGTCAGCCGAACCTGACTAGTAGTCCAACTCGGCTTGACAAGAGATAAGATCTCTGTTCAGTTACCTTCTTTAGAGTATTATTGTTAGGATAATTTGCTATCTCTTCCTTAAGTATGATATATTTTCTTTTTTTGAGTTAGTCACCTGATATATAAAGGCCATGAGTGCTATTCGGAAGAAATCAATAAAGATCAAGAGTTTTTCTAACCGTCTAGCCACAGGTCAAAGCCTCCAGCGTGAGGACGACTTGAGTGACCCTAGCATTATCTTCCATCCTAACAATTCATGAGTACAGAGGGCTGCCAAAATAGGGCAGCCTAATAGTTGGTTAATTGAAAGGTTATTCATTCCTTTTGTCTGTTTAAAAACTTTTGTGATATCTTGACCCTTTACTATTTAGATTATAATAACCTGAAAGCATTTTTTTGCGGGATCGTTGCTTTAACTGTGCACTTTTAATAATTGTGACATATTTCTGGATCAACACTGGGTATTTGATCATAAGTGAGGTAGGCGACTTTACCTAATTGTTAACTATTTAGATTATAATAACCTAAAAGCAATTGTATTGTTTTTATGCCATCTCACATGAAATAGTTTTCTCGGTGACTGCTGAAGTGTTGACTTGCATTTTTTTGTACCATCCGTTTTCCTTGGTGAAAGGCATTCTTGATTATTTACCTTTCTATCTTTTTATGAGCCTACTAATGCTAGTTCTATTTCTTAATTAGTCGAGTGTTTGTTTCAAATTATTGATGAATTGTTGAATTTTACAAAAAAGAACTCTTCACAATGCTTAAGTTTTGGAACCCTTAGGTAAATTAGTTAGCCAGTTTTGTCTGTCACCAGGATGAAAAGCATCAAAATTTGTTCCGGATGAATAATGATTTTATCTTTAGACCTATAATGTAATTTTACCCGCATCTGTTTTTGGATGAACTTTCTGCAACTCTTAACATTACGGATTAAAATGCTATTCCTACCCCTTTATCCTAATCTTAGTTTTCTAACAAAAGTCAATAGTACTCTATTTGGTCATTATGCTCACTTTCCCGTCCATAACTGATAGTATTTTCATTTTAGTTCTTGATGGACAGTTTTACAACACTGAATATATTTATGAAGCAAATCATTTGGTCTTTCTATTTTAAAAGACTTTTAATTTTAAGGAACTATCTATGTTTTAATGACTTTTCAGCAATCTAAGGTGATGGATTACCAGTGAGCTCGTTTCTAGGAGTTCATAATTTTTCTATTGAGAATGGATTGATACCTAAGTCATGTGATGTTATTCTACTCAGGAACCAAGGTGAGGGGAATAAGTCTAGGCTAACCCAATATCAATTCCAGACCAATTCAGAGTTAGCCTGACATCACCGCCTTCAAACAATCATAACTTTCACATACGGAGTCCGTTGGAGGAGTTTGAGTACTTAATGGAAAGCTTATGACAAGACCTTCCCAACGGATCTAGCCCCACCTTCAGATTTATTGTCTACATGCCACAATTGGCAAAGAGAGGTGCTACATCGCCTGTTAGACCAACTTGGGCCTTGTAATAGTATTAGGATCCAAGCCCAGATTGTGTGCGTCCCCTTGGTTGTGCACAATTCCTACCGACCCCCTGGCCATCACTTTTAGTCCTTAGGCTTGTTTAGATTATTTTTCATTTAGAAAACATCAGCTGTGTACTTGTGTTAACTAGACCAACTATAGCGACTTCAGGCCTCTCCATTGTTCAATGAAACTTCATCTTTCATCTGCAATTCAGATTGCACTTATTTATTTCTTTCTTGATTCTCAATTGCTTGCAGAAAAGATCATCCGTGTTGGGTATGGTTGGTAACGACAAGGGTGTGGTGCAGCGTTTGTAGGACGGACTTGGTTATCGTTTAACGTCATATCAATCAATCGTAGCTATCGTTCTCATTGGAAGATCGGGCCAAATCCTCTCACCAATTATTACTACTTCTAGGGACAATTGCATGATAATCTATGGTATTAAGAGGTTGCTCGATGAGGATTAGGAAAATCGAAAATAGTATGACAGAATTTAGCTTGTTCTAGTTCTTGAGTTGTTGCTGCCATTTATATTCTATGATTTGCTGGCAGTTTATTGCTTAGTACCTCTGTTAGAATAGTTAACGGTGTTCAGATAGTTAACTAGTTATTATTATCTCACTGTTATTTAATTATTCCAGTTGTTGGCAGTCACTTAGTGGCTGTTTACTAATCTATTGTTAATTATCTTGTCAAGTAACTGTTTGGTAATTAGAACAACTCATTTTCTAGTGCATTTGTGTCATTACTGTCATACTATTGGAGGTTTTAAGATCTTTGTGTCAAGGTGGCCTTGTTCTAAAACAAGTGTAGCCGATATTTTAGACCAACATACTAAATCAATTTGAGCATTATGCTAATTGATTCATTTTTATTATTTGGTCTAGCAGATATGATTTCATATGTGAATGACTTGATAATGGATAATTGTCTTATGATAATTACTTTGGTGCTTATGCCATTTTATATTACTTGGGACCATATTTTCTTATTACTTTTTAATTATGATATTATGGCTAAATTCATGCTAAAGCCGCATTACTTTCAGCAATCTAGAACACCTACCTATGTTGAGGTGGCTTCATCATCTGATTTCATTAAATAGAAAGTCTTTGATGGTGCTAACTTCAAACATTGGCATGATAAGACTAAGCTCTGGTTGATGGACCTCAAATTGTTTTGGGTCATCACTGATCCTCCCGCACTTCCACTAGAAGGCAAAGCATGCTTGTTGGTCGTCTTGTATAACTAGCTTTTCGATGTCCATGTGAATTTCAAAGTGGATAAACAATTGTGGGATGAACTGGATGAAAATACTCAGAATGTGATAATAGGAATGAGTCCTTCATTATTGTAAATTACTTGAACTACAAAATAATGGAGGGACGGTCGGTGATGAAGCAGCTCCATAAGATGCAACTCCATAAGATGCAACTCCATGTACGTGACCTTAGTACAATTGTGCATTCCCCGAGAGGTCTCAAGTAAATGTTATTTTGGTTAAGTTACTGCCTTTGTAGCGCGACTTTGTAACAACTCATAGACATATGAAAGAGCACATGACTCTCAATGAGTTGTCCGGTACAATTAATGTCAAAGAGCGCTCCAGGGCCAATAGTAATGAGGGGAAGACCTATGTCCAAGCCCATCAAGTTGAAGTCAAGAACTATATAGGCAATGGGAAGAAAGTCAAGAATTATCCTCAGAACAAGCCCAAGACCTAGCCAATAAAGAAGAAGAAGAAGAAGAAGAAGAAGAAGAAGAAGAAGAAGAAGGAGACCTTTACCTGTTACATGTGCGTCAAGATTGGCCATAAAGCCAGCAAGTGCCATGACCACAAGGGCAAGGGACATTATCTAGATCAGCACAAGGGCAAGGATAAAGCTAATGTGGTTCTAGCCAATCCCAATTCAAATGGGTATGTACCCAGGTCTTTATGGCAAATTCATCAATTGATTGATGGATTGATACATGTACAACTAGACATATTTGTGCTGATCATTCATGCTTCTCTTCATTTCAGGGTGAAGGTGGTGGCTCCATCCTAATGGGCAATGGCACTGCTGCTACAATACGTGGGATTGGACATATTTGCCTGAAGCTCACTTCCGGGAAGACGATCATTCTTAGAAATGTATTGTATACGCCTACAATGTCCCGCAATCTTCTTAGTGGGTCCATGTTGTGTAAATAAGGGATAAAGCTTGTTTTTGAGTCGAATAATATCGTATTGACCAAATTTGGAACTTTTATGGGGAAAGGCTATGATAGAGGAGGCATGTTCTGCTTATCTATTCTTGATTTTAATAATTCAAATATTTTTAATGCTATTTATTGTAATAAAGTTCATAATGTTTGGCACTCTTGTTTATGTCATGAAGCAGTCTGAAGTGAACCGCGTCTATGGACGAGGGCCTCTACAACGTGTTATTGGAGTTCTTTCCCGTCGATCACATCCCCTACTTTTAAGTTGCAAGGTAATCGATGCATGGCTTACCTGCAGGCTGTAGCCCTGCTCTTCATATGCTGAACTCTAAACTCTGATAAATTGGTCCTATTCTTTTCAGTGTATGGCTTATAGCTTCCCTGAACAAACAAATAGGATGGCTTCTCCACTGTTTTTTTCGAAGTGGTTTATCAGGATAGCTTTTTCGAAGCGGCTTATCGTAGCAGTCAAAAAGAACAGGCTCAATGTATCACCTTCTGGCTTTTTCAAAATGTGGTTTGCATAATTGCATCAACTATCCATTAAGCAAATGTTATTAGGTGCTATCATGGACATCTTATGGGAAACTTGAGCCTAGGGTGTTGCTTTGTGTAGGACCAAGAACAACAACTAGAGGGGGGTGAATAGGAGCCTATAAGAAATACTTGTCTCTTCAATCTTTTCCCAAAGAAATTCAAGACTCTTCACTTTAAAAGTATTTTAAAGCAATGCTAATGTGTGAATATCAGAGCCTAGACACCTGAAACAAATCTCCAAGAAAAACCAAACAAAAAAGGTTTTATCCCTCAGTGCAGTACTACCACCATGTAAGGTACGGTAGTATCTTTAGGGTGCAGTACTACTGCTCCTTAGTTGTCAGTACTACCATTCCCTCAAATCAGCATTGAAAATTTAGCCCGAGCAAAACAAAAAACCACACAACTTTCACAAGGAAAGTCCAAATGACTTAAAATTTGAATATAAGCAAGATCACAATCTTAGAAACCTAAAACAACAAGATATATTGCAAGATCAAAAGAAGGTTGGGACTTTTGGCTCTTAAAGCTTTGTTGTAGAATTGAGCCAACTCTCAAACCAAGACTCTAATCACTTGAAATTTGGTATGCACCTTCTTTAGGATGTCAAGAAATTATTCCAGTCAACCATTAATAAAATCGTTGTCAAAGTTTTGACTTTTTTGTTTGAAGAAAAGTTAGACCAAAACCGGGCAAAAGAGGAAAAATCTTGATCTGCTTTTGCTCGTAAGTTTTTGATGATCTAGATGACTTGGATGAATTCTCACATGTTATAGAAAAATAAATCACTAAATGAACTCAAGCTAAAATGCCTACAAGATCAAAACACCAAAATCACCCTCTCTTGAGCCAAAACTAGGCAAACATAAGAACTTGCAAATAACAAGTACCTAGATGAATAAGATATGGTCTCCAAGAGATATCTTCATCACTTACATATCTCTGGCACAAAACAAGATCAATAGGGGAAGGAGAAATACCAAAAACCAAGCCAAATCAAGATTTTATCACTTGAGCAAAGAGAGAAAGACTTGGATGAATTTTGGTCTCTATTGATACTTAGAGAGGAATGTCTATAGCCACTCCCTAGCCATACACAAAGTCTAAGGATGATAAAAAACTCAGCTACAAGAGGCTCTTACATCTCCTACAAGGTTCTCTCCGATAACCCTAACTCCTATCTTCTCTTCACAAGGCTTAACACTAAGCCACCCCTCTCTTTCCTTATATATGGTGGCTCACAAAGAGAACTCTAACCAACACCTCTAGTTGGGATTTATCTACTCTTACATGGGTTAACCCGACACCATATTGAGTTTTACATGCGTGCTTCTCAAAAGCACATACCTATTAACTCATTAGTGAATCAACACTTGATCCACTTAGTATTTTCAGCACATCTTAACCAAAACCACTTAGTGGTTTTGCACACCACCACTTTTTTGTATTGGGCAATTTACCAAAATACCCCTCTACATCTTTTTTGAAGCTTCACATTCCATTTGTCACGAAGTATCGTCCACGCTTGGCCATCTTCTATATGGCCCCAATGACTTATCTCTCACACGTTTGAATTCCATTGAACAATCATCGCTTGCAAATGACCCAAGTCATTTGACGCATCGCATACTTGTCCTTGCACACGATGGCACCCGACTTCCTTGACCACACAGGACCTTGGCTCCTCTCTGAGTCTAGTTTCGATCCACTTTGTCGTTGCCTATCATGTCATCTACCAGTAGCTTTCACTTTGGCTCCTCATCATCTTGGATTGTAACCACTCCACAAGTATCGGTTATCTTCAGTGGCTCCTTGATCGTTTGGACTTTGGCTCCACCTGAGTGCAGTCTCGATCCCTTAACCACTTTGGACCTAAACTTTTCTAACTCAGTCCCAATCCCATCGCCTTACCATGATGTAACTCTAGAGTTCTACAACCAACAACAAGAAGCAAACTGTCACGTAGCACTACACCATACATACAAATCATTAATTGACACAATTAGTCCATACAATGCACGATGCAAAATGTATGCACCTAAGCAATGGAACCCATGCCGTGCCCACACTCAACCAACTCAGCTCAAAACCTCCAAGCTGGTCAGACCACCAACCACAGGTCATAGGACACCAGGTCAAAAACAATTTTAGCAGGGATCAGTATCTCTAGCTCGTGTGTGAATCTTCCAACCTAAATTTAGTGCACCTGGTTTTTTTTCTTAAAGCCGAATGAAGGGAGTACTAGCGGCCTAAATTTCCAGCAGCTAGCAGCAGTCTACGAGGAGCATATGCTTCCCTCAGCCCATGAAGCAATTACAATAGGTTGAGTTAGCCCTTGAACCAGCCTAAGAAAAGGGACTGCAACAGGCCACGATGTCCATTTGATCGATCCCAAAGCGTGTCACCTGGCAGTAGTCCTCGACATTTGTTTGTCTCACATGGTTGGGCAAGAGATATTAACCACGTCCACCGCAAAACCACCCCCAGCTAGGCAATGACTAGTCGTCGGAGAATGCGAGAAATCGACACCACCGGCCGCCCTCGCCCGCCATCTTGCAGCGGCACCACTTGGTCCTGTTGTCTCGTGCTCTTGTTGGCCAAATAAGCTTAGGTCCACCCGATGAGTATGTATTTTGCTCTAAATTTCTCTTAATTCTTCTGATTTGTTTCAAGAATAGGTGCCAAATTTGTGAGTTAGGGTTTCAGTGTGATGATTGTTGATTGATTTTTATCGAATTGTAGGGTTAAGACTTAGTATTTTAATTTTGATTTTTGAAATACCGGCCTAGCTCGTTGTAAATTAGAGGTAAAATTATAGTATTTGATCACAATATCAAGTAAGTAAGTCACTGGATATATTTTTCCATTATATTGTTCTTGAACTGTTGAACATACAAATATCTAATTGCCCTTTTCAATTAATTGGTCATGATTTCATAGATAATATACTTATTTGCTACGTGAAGAAATAAGAATTGATGAAAATTACTAATGATATTGTGGTTCGTTGCTTTATGGACTTAAAATAACGTAAATACTAAAAGGTAATACATCAACTTACATTTGATCATTGTATTATTTTTTTACTTGAAAACTTTAAGTAATTTTGTTCTCTAACATGCCATTGAGATTGGATGATGTATTTTACCACGCCGACCAACTTTTGTCTATGGTTTCACCCTTTGTTCTTTTAGCTTGCTATAACTAACCAATATTATTATCGGATTTCTTCATTTTGGTAAGCATTTTGATCGCTATTTTTTTTATCATTATACACTGTCATCGGTTATATTAAAATATTGATGCTAAAAATTGGACTATTGAGCATAATATTATTTAAAATTATATATGTGTTTTATACACACACACACACACACACACACATATATATATATATATATATATATATATATATATATATATATATATATATATATATATATATATATATATATATATATATATATATATATATATATATATATATATATATATATATATATATATATATATATATATATAGACACACACACATGATGAAATAGTGAGTTTCGATATTTTCGTTTTAGTTCACCTATGCTATTGCGAAGAATCGTTCTGACTGTTTCGTAATGGCCTTTGAGTTGCTCTGAAGGCTCATAAGTCATACCCGTCATATATGATACGGCGGCGGCGGCTCTTTTCACAAGGATCATGATACGGCGGCGGCGGCAGCGGTTCTTTTCGCAAGGATCTTTCAGCTTCAGGTGCGTCAATTGGGATGGGTTGATTGCTACGTCACGTTGATCTATCGGAGTAAGAGGTTGTGGGCCTTGGCCTTCGATATGATCTAATCCAAAACTTGCACCGTCTCTAATAGCTTACAATCTTGTTTTTCACATAAAAAAGAGAATAGGTTGCCTGTTGCTTGGTTAATGCACAGATTTGGACTCAATCGAATTTCCCACAAAACATTTGTGTCGATTTATTTTGGGCATTTTTTGGGATGTATTTGAGACATTTTTTATTCTCCTATATGAGTTTTTTTTTGCAAGGGAACTCTAATGCATTAAAAACCCATTAGAACTACGGTTACAATTTTGAACCAAATTCACTCTTCAAATAAAAACCCATTAGAACTACAGGTATAATTTTGAACCAAATTCACTCTCCACATGCTCCCTCGAGTTACAAAAGAATATTGTTGTGGACATCAAAATGATCTTAAAACACAATCTTGACCACTAATTTATATTAAAATAGATTTATAAAGTCTAATAAAATTATAGTTTTTATGAAAGTTTTTTCAAGACAAATCTATATGTACTATTTTGATAGCTAAACTTTAGAAAGTTTGAATGTAGTACCTAAAATCATTCTTTTATAACTAGGATCAAGGGCAAAACCAGCTTAAGCCTAACCCTTGAGCTGGGTCAGCTGCTCTTGGGCCGACTCTTAGGCTAATTCTTTTTTTTGGTGATTTTTTTTATGAATTTTGCATGATTTTGGTTGCCAGGTCTCAGGCTACAACTCAGGTAGCCCGAGACTATTAGGATGAGTACTGTCCGAAAGTAAAACTGTAGAAGTCTAAAGATTTTTCAAACATTCATGGTAAGCTATACATGGAATCGGATTACAACTCACATAGCTTCCGAAAGTAAAATTATAGAAGTCTTAGGATTATCCAAACTCTCGTGATAAGCTACACATGGGCCAGCCACAAACCCATCGCACCATTTCGAACCATGCATGCATCACCACGGAGACATCCTCCCCGAGCAAACCCATCCATTCTATCAGGACAAGTCAAAGGCATAATGGCCCCAAGCTCTATCCCCAGTCCCCACGCTTCCGGGCGAGCCCTTTTCGTCTTCCCCACGCCTTCTCCTCCGTTAACTAACGGATACGTAATTAATTACCGCTAAAAACATGTACAATACAGACGCTTAGAAAAATATTTAGCAATAAAAAACAGATTTTTCTTACCACATAAGATAGATAAGGTGCTTATTTTAAAGCATCGATGCTTAAATAAACATCGGTGCTTAGTAGATGTTTATATGTATAACTATGTCTATTAATAGATAATATAGCATCTAAATACCCATGGAAGAGATGTTTGTATTAGAGAAAATAACTTTTACATAGATACTTGATGATGTAACTATATTCTCTCTTTAAATATTTATATATAAACTTCTTGTATTGTACATGCTCTAATAATCGGGGTGCCGCCCGCGTCGGGATCCCAAAATAGCGGTTCACTTCCCCTTCCCGATTCAATCCACCTCGCCGCCGCTGCAAGCAACCTGGCAACTTCCCCACCGGCCTTCGCTATCCCCGATGAAGCGTGGGCCCGGGAAACAATCTTCCCGCGACGGGCCCAACCCTTTTGGCTTTCCTGCCACGTAATCCAGCCCCGTGGATATCTCCCACCTTTTCGAGTCAATTTTTTTTGTGTCCCAACTCATTTCGCTTTTCCCCTTCCGTTCGACCGTTCCCCTTCCCATTCCCCTCAGCTTCCGCTCCTTCACACGCGCGCGCGCGCAGAGGCAGAGACTGCGGCATGTCGGTGGCTAGCTGGAGCATTCCGGTGATCCCGCGGGTGGCCCCGCCCGCGAGGGGCGGGCTCCCCGGCGGCGCCTTCCTGGTGGCCGCGCCGCCGCGGGCGGGCCGGTGCCGCGCCACACCCAGACGCGTGAGGCTCGACGGCGTCGTCGTGGCCCGCGCCGGTGCGGCGGAGACGCCGGTGGCTGGCACCGGAGAGGCTGGAGTGGTGTTCTCCGAGAAGTTCCCCTTGCGCCGATGCCAAACTGTAACTTGTTCTACCCCGTTGTGTGATTTGTGCTAAGCTGTGGCTTTTTTTTTTGGTTTGTTGGTGATGATGGGTTTGTGGTATCCAGGTGGAAGGGAAGGCGTGGGTGAGGGTGGATGCGGAGCCGGACGGGGACGGCAATTGCAAGGTCGTGATCGGCTGCGATGTACAGGGGACGTGGGTGCTGCACTGGGGTGTCTCCTACGATGGTGAGCACGGAAGGTAATTTTTTTTCCAATCTTCCTCTTTTTTGGGGTGTGGGTGCATCCTTATATTGATCGATCGCGCACATAGTTGTGATTTGTGCATTCTTAAGAGCGACAGATGGGATCAGCAATGGTGGTCGGACCGGCCGGTTTGCCCACGTTCAGTGAGGTTTGGCTTGCGATATCCACGCGACTTCACTGCTCCAGGTTGAACACTTGGATAGAAATGAAATGGCAGACTATGCAATGTATAATCTGGGTTTGGGCTCGTTTATGAGAAATTATGATCAGGTTCATTTCAAAAAATTGTTAACAGATGGGTGTGCTGTTGCTCCTATGCTACCCCTGAGAAAAAAGAGCGTGAAACATGTAAGAAATTTTAATTGGATGAGGGGCTGGAGTTGGAACAGTTTTAGTTGGTTCTCACGTTGTTCCAATCGTAAATGCTTTAAAGTTCATGTTTGTTTTATTTGGAATTTGGAATAGCGTTGAAGCGCAAGCTAATTAGTAGTTGCATGTTTGCAAAATTGGAAGGAGTACTCATAATTTGATTGCAGGTTGGCGGGTGTTACGTCTCCTTGGATCATTCAAATTTGTCTTGATATTGCGACACTCTATACGTTACTTAAAGAAGGAATAATTTGCAATTAACATTTGTCGTTTCTTTCGTTCTTTTTAACGTATTCAAGCTTCAATGTATATAAGTTTCCTGTAAAAAGGAGAAATGACAATTGTTGCTTTTTTGGCCCTAATTGTTGCCTTCAGATCCCGCCTTTTTGGACGAAAAATGTTTAATGACCCATTTCACTTTATCCTCTGTTATTCATATTTGCAGAGAATGGAATCAACCACCTCCAGAAACGCGACCTCCCGGTTCAGTTGCAATCAAGGTTGTTCTAATAATCTTGTGAACACTGTTCAAGCACCCAGAACAGGTTGCAACTATT
The DNA here is from genome assembly GCA_017311315.1 of Dendrocalamus latiflorus. NCBI lineage: Eukaryota > Viridiplantae > Streptophyta > Magnoliopsida > Poales > Poaceae > Dendrocalamus > Dendrocalamus latiflorus. The sequence goes on along the minus strand of CM029665.1, from coordinate 19,466,257 downwards.
GACTCTTGCATGTGGGTGTCGGTGAGACGTGAACATGCTAGAAACCTCCAAATTTATGTTGATGCCTGAGACAGTAAAAAAAGCTCATTGCTTTCTTGTTTATCCTTTACCAATAACTCTACCCATTTAGGTTTCCAATTGCTGAACAATATTTGAAACTTTCAGGACTATGCAATTGAAACACCATTAGAGATTTCACCCAACTCAGAAGGGCGGATGCTTCATGAAGTGCAAATCAAATTCGATAAGGACTCTCCAATTGCTGCTATAAATTTTGTTCTAAAGGTTCAAACTTTACACTATTTCATTGCTGGCAATTTTTTTCCTCGAGAACATGATGTTTCTCAGCTTTCCTATTCTAGATCAAAAGCCTTTCAATAAGTATATGGCTGGCCCAGTCATTGCCAATCAAAACGGTAGCTGAAGGTGCCTAGGATGGAAAGTTGTGTTCACGTTCTCTAGTTGTCTAAGAAAAGGATAACATGCAGCACAGTCATGTATATCTGCACACTAAAGGCAATACCAAACACATGCCTCATCTTAGCTGAATATTTTGATAGATACATAGATTAGTTAAGTTCTATGCACTGCTCTCGCTCTTTTAGCTTTTAAGGGTTTGTTTATTCAGCTAGCAATTTGAATGTCTCAATTGACTGCTGTTTGCCAGGAAGAGGAAACAGGTGCATGGTTTCAACATAAGGGCAGGGATTTCACAATACCCTTAAGTGGGTCCTCCGATGGTGGAGATCCATTAGGAGCAAAACAAGATATTGGTATCTGGCCAGGTCATTAAGAATTTCAATGACTATTACTTTTTTTTTATGAGAATTCAATGGCTATTACTTCTTTTTGGATTATTATTATAGTGGTTTGGTACTCTATTCTGTTGATTGGTTTGGCCCGGAGGTTATATAAAAATGCATTTCCTTCTATAAGAAAATACTTGATACCACTGAGTGATATGTACTTAGTTGGATTTTAGAACCTTAAACTATTCCGCAGGAGATTTTAAATGTAACCATTAGTTATCTATGAACACTGCTGTATTGACAGATTGCTCCATCCTCACCTTTGATATTTCAATTTATTTCATAGCAACAGTATTATTTCTGGAAGTATCTTTCATCACGGATGTGCAAAATGTACTCTCCATGTCATGCCATCTGATTCTTCTCTGAGATTATAGAACATGAACATACAGGCTATGGATTTCAACCTGCACAAACTGAGGGAGTCCTTTTTTGATCAATCATAGTTACAAGCAAATGTTTTAAAAATTGCCAAAATGTATTAATGTGTTGTTTTTGTTTCAAAAACAATGTGTTACTCCTTATCATTCTGGTGTTTTTTTTTCTAGGACTAGTGTTGTCTACGTGGATGACCTGTTTTATTCCTCAAGTCAACTACTGCTTGGATTCCACATATTTGTGTAAATTAACATGTTACAGTAGCATTCTCACGGATTTGCATGAGTTGGCTTTGATAATTTCTTGGGTCACTAGGATAGTTATCTAACATATTGAAATTTCTTATTTCTTATGATTTTTAGGGCAGCCATCTAACATGTTGAACAAATCTGAGGGATCTAGTGCTCAGCCACGAGAAATTGTACATGGGGATGAAGGTTCAAGTGGCAAACGCATTTCAGGGTTTTGTGAGGAATACCCCATCTTAAAATCAGAGTATGTTCAGAATTTTGTAACTGTTACTGTGAGGAAAAACAACGAAACAGATAAAAATATTGTGGAATTTGATACTGATATTCGTGGAGAAGTTATCATCCATTGGGGAGTTTGCAAAGGCATTACTATGACATGGGAGATCCCGCCAGAACCACATCCACCAACAACCAAGATGTTCCGACAGAAAGCTCTTCAGACCTTGCTAGAGGTAAGTAGCTAGTAGCTAGCGTCCCCTTGGTAGAGGCAAAGATATGAAATCGAATTGTATAAAGTAACAGATGAAAATACTAACAAGTTGTGCTATATGACTATTAACAAGCAAACGTGTTTCAAAGAAGTAAAGTTACATGAGGCCCACTTGTATTTTTATTCGACCTGCACTCCAAAAATAGGAAACTATACCCATTTGCACTTCTGAAATTGTGTGAACTAAAACTCACTAGAATAAAGTGCTAAATTATGATGGTACCCAGTGCCCGCTCAAGAAAATTCATAGGATAAAATTGACAATTTTTAAAGTGCTTGAATCTTAGTTTTGTAAAGTACACTAAATAATTTGCAAAATTTAAAAGCAAATGTGGTTTGGCGGTATTCCATTTCCATCTTCCACAAGCTTCTCTCAACATTTTTATTAAAAAAATTTTGGGACCTGTGAATGATACTTTGTCCTGTAGTATTACTCCTTTGTTAAGAGGGATACGTTTTTCCCCTTATGGTGGCCCCGTTAACAGGAAAAATGTACAAAGCAAGCTTTAAATCTGAAGGAATTTCAGAAACTTGAATTTTCTATAGATTTAAACCCTTTGTGCAGGTCTTTGTTTTTGTCTCCTAACTACGTTATCCTTGGGCTTGCCTTCCCTTTCGGGTGATGTCTACTTTGGTTAGTCAGCCGAGGACCAGCTCTTAGTTTACTTATAAGTGATTCTTTTTTTGCCTAAAAGTATATCTTTAATGCGCACAAGCTTTTTTGTTGGGACTTTGACAATGCTACAAAAAATTGCCTTTCTTGTTGCCTCATTTTGTAGAACATTTATGTATGTTGTTCTTGGCAATTTAATAATTTAAGCTGCATGAAATCGGTAAACTATTCCTCTTCACACATCTTTTGTCATACTGCAGCAAAAAGCTGATGGAACAGGGAACTCCATATCATTCTTACTGGATGCAGAGTATTCCGGGCTTGTTTTTGTGCTCAAACTTGATGAGTATACTTGGTTGAGAAATCTGGAGAATGGATTTGATTTCTACATTCCTCTTACAAGAGTAGACCAACGTGGAAGCACCCAAGAACCTCATAAGGCTGAGAAACAAAAAATTGATGATAAGTCTTCACAAACTGATGGCTTAATCAGTGATATAAGGAATCTGGTGGTTGACCTATCATCTAGAAGAGGTCAGCGAGCAAAAAATAAAGTTCTGCAAGAGGATATCCTGCAAGAAATTGAAAGGTTAGCAGCAGAAGCTTATAGCATTTTTAGGAGCCCCACTATTGATACTGTAGAGGAATCTGTTTACATCGTTGACCCATCAAGCGTGAAGCCAGCTTGCTCTGGCACTGGATCTGGCTATGAAATATTGTGCCAAGGATTTAACTGGGAATCTCATAAGTCAGGAAAATGGTATGTTGAACTTGGTGCAAAGGCCATGGAGTTGTCATCCCTGGGTTTTACCATTGTTTGGTCACCACCACCTACTGATTCTGTGTCGGCTGAAGGATACATGCCAACGGATTTATATAATCTAAATTCCAGGTATATTTCTTTTTGCAAATTTACTGTGTTATTTAAGTTACTTGTTGTTTAAAGATCAGATACGCTTAGTAATATTGGTCTAATTTTATTTCGTCTATTTTTATATCATAATATTGGTCTAATTTTATTTCGTCTATTTTTATATCATAATGTCTCCTTTACTGGTCCCTTATGTTGGATGTCATAGTCTACAAATATGCAAACTAGTCCCGTCTTTCTTATTTTGAGCTTGATCAGAATAAGTAAATTTGATTAACAAAGCTCACATGCTGGACGTGTATAATTTTTTGCAAGATGCAAAATGTTGATGCAAGCACTAAATATGTGATACCTTTTTTCCTTCCTAGATAAGTGCAAGCACTTCCATGATGTTGTTTTTTGCTTGAATTATGTATTCTGCTTCCCTGGTTATGAACTAGAAGTTTGTTTAGCCTATGTCTCATCATATAGCCGAGTTATTTACAAACTTGCTTGCAGATGTTAAGGGTATTTAGGTCTTTGCTTGTATCCATTGTACTGTATAAACCCTATGGACTATTGCAATAGATTTGTGCTTCAAGGTTTCTTACATGGTATCAGAGCATAGGTTTTAAGCCTAACCTCCATCCTCTTCAGCAGTTGGCAGCTGCTGCCCTCAGGAGGATCAATCTCCCCTTCCGGGGCGGTCACCACCTGCTGCTGGCTGCCCATGCTTGTGTCACCATCTGCATCCCCGTTCGCAGCAATGCCTAACGCTCGCTGCCGCTGGCCTCCCGATGCGTCGTCATCCTGCCCGTGCGCCTGCGCTTCCACCCAAGTGCACCCGCGCCTCCGCCCAGGCACGCCCGCGTCCGTGCTTGCGCTGTCATTTACAGCCGTCGCCGTCCCCGAACTCGCACTCTCTGGATCCGACTGTCTCCTCTCCAGATCTGCATCGGCCCGCCCAAATCCGGCCAACCCCAGCATGGCACCGCAAGGATCCGGCCGCCGCAGTGCCGGATCAGGCTTCAGCGCGCGCAACGCTGGCTCTCTAGTCGCCGCTAGCCTCACCAGTGGCCACCGTCATCTTCTCCCCCACATATACTCATCCAGGCTTGCTGACCTCACTGTCGTCGTCTCACTAGATTCTGCCACCCGCCGCATCTCTGCCTTTCGGCCACGCATTGCGCCCTCGAGACGCACACGCTCGGTGGCCTGCGCGCCCCTACATCTCTCGGACGTGGGCCGCCGCGCATGTGCGCCGCTCCCAGACGTGCTCGCACCCCTCCCGGTCGCCGCCATGTTCCGGATCCGAGCGGCGGGATCTTTTTCACTGTCGGATCCGGTTGGATCTCTGTCACGCCTGCGCTGCCGCCAAGCTCTTCTGGCTACTCGGCTGCAGTCGCTCCCCCGCTTCTCTGCTTGCTGTCACGGCAGGTGGCGATGGCGAGAAGGGCGCAAATGGTGCCGTCGAGGGTAGGGTGAGGCTTCCTCTCTTCTGGATGCGACGGCGTTCTTGGGGATGCCGCCTTCTTCTCTATCACTTATTGCTGAACGGGCGCCCCACTAGTGCTTCCTTGCTTGCTCGCCATCAGGAGGATGCTGAGGAGATGGGTGGCTAGGCCGTTTGGCCGATTGGAGAAAAAGGTTGTTTGGCCAATTGGAGAAAAAGGGGGGAGAGAAAGGATGAATAAAAGTGGTGGTGGAGCTGAGGATGTTAGAATCTGCTGCCTTTGAGTCCTTTTCATTTTGCGTCTTCCGTTGTGTCGATCCAAGTGCGCTGCTATCTCTCTATTAGTTCGTCAAGTGCGCAAATGGTGCCGTCGAGGGTAGGGCGAGGCTTCCTCCCTTCTGGATGCGACAGCGTTCTTGGGGATGCCGCCTTCTTCTCTATCACTGACTGCTGAACGGGCGCCCCACTAGTGCTTCCTTGCTTGCTCGTCATCAGGAGGATGCTGAGGAGATGGGTGGCTAGGCCGTTTGGCCGATTGGAGAAAAAGGTTGTTCGGCCAATTGGAGAAAAGGGGGGGGGGGAGAGAAAGGATGAATAAAAGTGGTGGTGGAGCTGAGGATGTTAGAATCTGCTGCCTTTGAGTCCTTTTCATTTTGCGTCTTCCGTTGTGTCGATCCAAGTGCGCTGCTATCTCTCTATTAGTTCGTCAAAGCCGTACGAATCCACAAAATCTTTATCAGTCAGCCAATTGCTTTGCTAGCCACGATTCATCCTCTTGGATCGAATGTGGTCTTCTCTTTCCTTTTGCATAGCCGTAGCCGTCGCTCTTCTCCTTGAGTCGCCGCCGATCGTAGAAGTCTTTATGATGCCGCCTCATCTCTTTGAGCCGCCGCGCTTCTTCTGCACTGCCCCTTCGTTGCACTTCTTGTGCACAGTGCTGCCGTTGTCTTGGCTTTGATATGTGCCGCTATACTTCTATCTTCCTCCTCAGCTTGATTTGATAGCTCTCTACTTGTGTCACCTTCTCCATACTTTTCATCGTGTTACCGCGGTCGACTTTATTTCCACTTACCTCTACCTTGTCGGCCCCTGCACTTTGTGCTTTATGGGGCTGCTGCACGATTTTGGATGTGAGGCGATCTTTCCGATACAATTTTCTAAGAGCTGCACGCTTTGACGATATATTCAAGACACAGATTTTAGATTTTTTCTATTTTAGTGTTAACCCTTTTCAAATGTAATGCTATCGCATACGCCTTACATTTAAGGAGGTGTTAAGGGTATTTAGATCTTTTCCTATTTTCTAGAGTTTGTGTCCGTTGTACTATATAAGTCATATGGGCTATTGCAATAGATTTGTGCTTCAAGGTTTCTTACAGCAAAAAGTTGTGCCTGTTATTGGCAATGTGAATACTGCACTTACACAAAAGAGAAACATGGTGAGTGATGAGTAAGTGATGAACTTATGAGGAACATTCCTTCTGATGTATGAATGAGGCAGGTACTAAATGTTCTGTTCTAGATAACTGATAAGTTATGTAGGGAACATTCTGACATTTCTCTCTCTCTCTATGGTGTCTACTTAGAGTTCAGAAGATTTTGCTACTAAATTTTCTGTGTAGAAACATCACCAGGCTAACATTTGCAGTTGGGGTAAAAAATGACAAGGACACTAATCTTGTTGCAAAATTGTGCGAGCTTGCTTTTCCTTCTGTAGTTAGTGTTAGTCTCAACACTCAGTGTTACTTATGCCGTCTAAAGTTTCCCTGGTCCAGAATAGCTCAGTCCACTTGATTTCGCCTGACCTTAGAAAGCTGCTTAGTTTTTTGTCTTCCTTGCATAAAAGTCGATGATCTTCAAAGGGAAAAATATGAGACTTTGAAAATCTGTCTTTTTAAACAGTATATTATGAACACATCATGCGAGCTGATGTCATGCATTATAGTGGTAACATTAATGTTTCAGATATGGGACCATGGAAGAGTTGAAGCAGCTTGTGAAAATTTTTCATGAAGCTGGTATGAAGGTTCTTGGTGATGCTGTTCTAAATCACAGGTGTGCTCAGTTTCAGAACCAAAATGGTGTCTGGAATATTTTTGGTGGGCGTCTTAACTGGGATGATCGAGCGGTTGTTGCTGATGATCCACATTTCCAGGTGAGGCATTTCCTTTTAATTTCTAAATTATATTTAATTAGAAGACTTAGAATATGGCATTCTTCAAAGTTCATTATTATTTTTTGAAGAATCAACGGAGGGATTAAGCCCTCCTGAACTCCACTAGTATTGCAAAACTGGTTTGATTACACGGAGAGGGAAGATTTACAATATAAGTTATTTCTCCTACAAGTTGACCACCAATTAAGAGCTGGTTCCGGGGACTATCATTGTGATTCTCTAATATCAACACCTATTGTGGTTATTTGTGTCCTCCATTTCCCCACTATAATTTATAGCAAAAATGTATACATAAAATGGATCGCATTGTTCGTCCGCATGAATTAGTAATTTCATTTCACCAGTATTTAACTCCAATGGGACTTATTGAAGTTCTGCACACATATGCTTAACTCAACCAACAAAATTATGCTTGAAGGTAGTCTCACTGAATGACTTACAGACCCTGATTAACTCTTCACATTTTTCATTTGCATATATTCAGTATTGATAGTAAAAATGCAGTCGCATGGGTACTTAAGTTGCTTAAAGAACTTCAGGGAACTTGACCTGAGTTCCAAAAGGAAAAATATCTTCAACTTCAGCAGTCTTTGAAAAGTATAATGTTGTTCTACATCTTTTTACCATTTTAGTTCACTTAAAATTACGCAGCATGTGAAATTCTACTCCCGTTGTATGTTGGGGGTAAAACTCTTGTCCTTGTAGGGAAGAGGCAACAAGAGCAGTGGAGATAACTTCCATGCAGCACCAAACATTGATCACTCACAAGAGTTTGTGAGGAATGATCTTAAAGAATGGCTTTGCTGGATGAGGTCAGTTATCCTGCCATTTCTTGGCCAAAGCCCAAAGTTCCTGCCTTTGCTCATGCTTAACTGTTTGTTACTGTATGTGCATTACCTGTGCAAATGGTCCTATGCTGCAGCATTTCCATAGAACAAAGTAAATAGGCTCCGTGTACATGCATGATTTCTGAACCTAATTTGCAGTTGAGTGTTAGTATTCTCGCCTCACATCACATATTCTTTCGAAAGCTGAATTTGCTTATAATTTCTAATACTTTTATGCATAAGATATATACTGTAGTCTTCTTAGCTCTACAACAAATTGGAATGAACAATGGTGCACTGGAAACTACAAATTCTCATCACTCTACCACCAGATATTTTACACACTTTGGAAAATGATATACACTGTAGTCTCAGCTCCTACAACAAAATGTAGATTTTGAGATTAAGTGGAAAGAGGCAAAGAAACCAAGTTATTGCAGGAGCCTTTCCTATACTAATACTGAAACTGTTTCTTGGATCAGCAGATAATTTCTAGGAAATACTATCTTTCCTTCCTTTGGAGACAGAACATGTGATTTTCCCACTACTCCAATATGGGGCCGGTAGCTTACAAGTCCTAATGTGGTATATTTCGTTAGATGGACGAGATAAATTGGATTGTAGAACATTAGACCTGAGCGTTACACAAAATGTCAACACCACATGTTTCATTCATAGTTGTTCTGCTTGACTTGCAGAAATGAAGTTGGATATGATGGATGGAGACTTGATTTTGTTCGTGGTTTTTGGGGTGGATACGTCAAAGACTACTTGGAAGCAAGTGAACCATACTTTGCAGTAGGAGAGTACTGGGACTCTCTCAGCTACACTTATGGTGAAATGGATTATAATCAAGATGCCCACAGGCAGAGAATCGTTGACTGGATAAATGCTACAAATGGAACTGCTGGTGCATTTGATGTCACCACTAAAGGAATACTTCATACTGTAAGATTTCAGCTAACATTTTTTTTAAAAGATTTACTATAGTGCTTATGGGTGACTTGGTAACTTTAGATTTCTTGGTCATGGTTGGATCATCTATCTTTTTTCTTTTGAGAGGAGGATCATATAATGTTACTAATTGATACTTCAGTATTTTCTCTACAAGTAGTTAATGCTTTATCAACTGTTATGCGAGATGCAAAATGCAAAACTATCACAATGTCAATTAATTAAACTTGCATCTTGCATAGTATTCACTATTCCCCTTCTATGACAAATCATTAAATGTCGATTGATCTGTTATAAAGTGGTTTCCTGATTAGAGTTAACTCATCTAAGATTGTAATGACCAGTCCTGCCCATCGTTTGGGAAGGATGCTGTTGTAATCTAGTGCTGCGACCTTGTGTACTCCTTTCCTACATTTGCTGTTTCCCTATTTTTTTGTACTGCATTTGTAATATGGAATTTTAAATACAGGCACTGGAAAGATCTGAGTATTGGCGCTTGTCTGATGAAAAAGGAAAACCCCCTGGAGTATTAGGTTGGTGGCCTTCACGTGCAGTCACATTTATAGAAAATCACGACACCGGTTCTACTCAGGTACAATACAATATCCTCTAGATATATGAAGCTCAGTTATATGCTGAGAAAATCTTGCTTGATATCCATCGCCCTCCAAATTGGGGTCTTCAAGCTCGTGCAAGTTTTTCTACTGCCTATTTTACATGATCCTCCTAATATTGTTCTTTGTGTATCTGTAGGGTCATTGGAGATTCCCCTTTGGTATGGAGTTGCAAGGATATGCATACATTTTGACGCATCCTGGCACTCCAGCAGTCTTCTATGATCACATCTTTTCACACTTGCAACCAGAGATTGCTAAATTTATCTCTGTCAGACATCGCCAAAAGATCCATTGCCGCAGCAAGGTACAAAACATGTACAGGAAAGTGGCTAAAAAATGATCTAAAAAGAAGTGGCTAAACAAATTCCTACTGTTCCTTCCATATATGTCATTTTCGTATATGCAGTGACAATACTTTCTTAAATTGATGGCGGTATGCATCATTTACAGATCAAGATACTCAAGGCAGAAAGGAGTTTATATGCGGCAGAGATTGATGAGAAGATAACAATGAAGATTGGCTCAGGACACTTTGAGCCAAGCGGTCCCATAGATTGGATTGTTGCTGCCGAGGGACAGGATTACAAGGTCTGGGAGGTGTCATCGTAGACTTGTTGCGCCGCTACTTGCATAGCCTCTAGTCTAGACAAACTATTCAGCATAGCTCTTAGGAGGAAATCTGAATAGCATAAAGCTAGGAAACAGCATCAGAATGCTGAAGTGGCGGACCCGATACTGCTGCTTGTGCAAATAAAGGCGATAGCGAGGGCAATGGATGCATTTGTCCTACAGCAAGGATTTCACTGAAGCAAATCTGTAAGTATGTTCACATTTGATCTATGCAGAACCACCGGTTGTGCATTATTTGCCTGCAGGCAAATTGCCTGCTCATTTATCTTTGTGTTCTGCATATTTGCAGAGATACCTCCACTATGCTGGAGCTATGTAAGACTTATGTAAGACCATACATTTGCAATAAAGTACATATATTCAAGTACCAATTGCCCGTGCAGAGAACTGAGATCAGCTCAGTTGGCTGAGCGCGTGGTCGCTCTGCATGTCCACCCGCGATCGAGTCCTACTCGATGTGCGTGCTCACCCGGGCCTCCAAGTCTATTTGGTACACACATGTGCCCGTGCCTCAAGGCTGTCGAGTCTCTGCTTAGCCTTACATGTGTAGGGGATACGTATGTATGTGTGGTGCGAGTGGGTGTGCGTCGCCTTGTAACTCTCCAAAAAAAAAAGTACCAATTGTCCGTGCAGTTTTGTATCCCCCACATAGCATTTCATTTTCCCCCGAAGGCAGATAATTCAAACGGACAACAGCTAGAAGCGATGGCTTCGCAAGGAAACGACTGGTGAATACTGCGTGGATGTTAACAAGGCCAATTTTGCCTAGTTTAGGATGGCAGGTAGGCGGAACTGAATAATACGAGCCTTTTGCGGGTAGAAGCATATCAAAACCAAAAGCATTAAGCAAGATGCCAGCAACTAGCGATCAATCAGAAGCATGAATTGACAAATTACCTGAATCGCTGATTTAGTTTGAACATCTAAAACAAGCTGGGGAAAAGTACTGTACCCAAAATTGTGTTAAAGTACTTGTACTTATCTCTCTAGAGAGAGGGTAGAATCTGTTGTTGTAACCGAGCAGATAAGCAGAATATCTGCTAGCTGTAATATGTAGTTTGTTAATGTTGCTGATAAGGTGTTGTTCACCATCCAACAACAGCATATAAATACAGACCTGTGGCAATGGGTTGATTGTGTGCGCCACTGATCACAATACTCTTCTTTAGTTTATCCTATATTTTACATGGTATCAGGGCCAATCTAATCCATAGTAATGTTGACATCCAGTGCTGCTTCCAACACCTCCGCCGGCATCCTAACTTCCTCTTAGGTCGATTTGCTTCCTACTCCCTCCTTTAGCCCTACCTGAGAAGTCAGCAGCTTCTTGGTTTTATCGACGGATCTAATCCCTGCCCTGAGAAGATGATGACTGAAACCACTAATGCAGGAGCATCTCAGGTGCCCAATCCGGCGCACCTGACTTGGTTGCAAAAAGATCCAACAGTTCTCAGTGCCCTCCTTTCTTCTCTCTCTCGGAGGAAGTTCTTTCTCAATACTTACCGTGAAATCTGGATCACACTTGAGCAGCTCTTTGCCTCAATCATGGGCGTGTGTTATGCAGATCAAAATGCAGCTAGAAAACCTGAAGAATGAGCTCTCTGCAATTGAGTACTTCAACAAGGTGAAGGGATTGACCTGTTAGAGATACTAGTAGTGTGCCCGTGCTAACGCAACGGTAAAATACAAAACAAGATAAAATTTGTAAACAAACCTAAAACTTATGTACAACATGCTCACGTGGTCGTACCGACCAATCTTACAACGTGGTCGTATCGTGGCTGCCCACTTCACCGTGGTCGTAATGACCCCTTACAACGTGGTCGTTACCAACCACGCTCACTGACTCGACCACAGGCATCTTCGACCATGGGGAGGAGGAGGCGGCGGCGCGGGGTGGAGGGAGGAGGAGGCGGCGGCAGAGCGGAGGGGTGGGGGGAGGAGGAGGCGGCGGCGGAGCGGAGGGGTGGGGGAGGAGGAGGAGGCGGCGACGGTGGAGGAGCGGGGGAGGAGGCGACGACGGCGGAGGAGCGGGGGAGGAGGCAGCGGAGAAATCAGATGGGAGGAGGCGCACGGGTTCGGTGGGGGAGGCCGGCGGCGGCAGCGGAGGAGGGAGGGAAGGAGGCGGAGGAGGGGTGGGGGAGGAGGAGGCGGCGGAGAAGGCGACGAGGGAGGAGGCGGAGGGGAGAAGGCGGCGGTGGGGGGAGGCAGGCGGCGGCGAAATCCGAGGGGAGGAGCGCACGGGTAAGTATACTGGCTTTGGCATACTAACCTGGTCACAAACTGGGCAAGTATCACTTCGCTCCGTCCATTCAAGTATGCGACACAGATGGAAATGATGCTCACATTTAGTAATAGAGCGGGGATTTTCTTCATCATATTCTGGTGAAAGAAAAAACAAAGGTTATTACAGAAATCTATGGTCGACCAACATAGAGCTTAGATTTAGAGGATCAATCCGTGCATCAATGGAGGATAGTCAGAGTGCCATGCACATCATCAACAAGCAACTACAGCTAGGGCCTAGGAAACAACAACAAAACACATGTTTCAACTGGAACTCGGTCATTTGCATGGTGGGAAGTTCCTACCGTACATCTTTTTGAAAATTTCCATTATTTCAGATTGTGTGCATCTATCAACCAGTGAGCTGCTTAGGGCTTATCACATATGCATAATAATAAAAATACTGATATACAGGAATAAAGGATGCATACGTATTGCATATAATGCAGACAAATAATCGGAGCACCAGCAAATATTTAACTGGCAGATTCTAGGTAACTTATCCATCTACCATTATTTCAGAAATGCAGAATAGTTGTGTTTCAACCCAAATGAGCTGACCAACATCCTAACCACTTTTACCCTGATAACAAGAAAACAGCAGGCCCAGAGTAAGAGTAGCAAAACCATGTGCATCCAGTTCTACAACCAACCAAATAAAGATAGTATTCAACAACTATTCAGTTCTTGTCTTGACAATCTAAAGAATTAGTATTCCTATGATCAAGAGAAGCGCAACCTTCAAGACAGATTGGGCAAACATCCTCCTCGTCAGGCTTATCTTCAGGGACACCTTTATCACATGACTCATACTCCTCCACCTTTAAAGATTCCTGCTGATCATCGATTTTGCTCTTAGTGTCTGTCTTTTCCAAATCTGCACATGAATCGGCAGCTCTAAGCTTCCATGACTACCATTAGATGTCAATTATCATCACTCATTCTCACAGATAATCAAGTTTTTACCAGGGTTTTCTGCAACTGGCAAGCCCACATTGTAAGGCAAAGGTGCAGGTGGTGCTCGATAAGTGTCAGGAGTGGATGTATCCAGATTTGTGTCAACTGCAACTATAGCAGAAGCTGGAGATGATCCATCAAAGGCTGAAGACAATGGTCCATGCTCCTCTAGATTTTGCTGATGCTGAATAGTGCAAAGCCAATAACGTCAGCCAAGTCAAGTAATTAACAATGTAAAAGTTTGACACATACACAAAGCTACCAACAAATCAGTTTATTAATCGATCGTGGCTTCTTTTGCTAGAGGCTATGATTATCGCATAGACTATACTAAAGCAAGCATCATACAGTCGAGAGTGTTATATTGCTGAATCATCAAGGATTGAAGACAACTAATGGGAGCTGCACACTACAAGCAAAATAATTTCTCCTGTTGCATCAAAATGCAAAAACGGCATTTAAACTTCTAGTACTCTGTTATTGATAGCATTCGCAAGTAAAACACGTAAAAAATCTGGGGCACTCTCATATGCCAGATCATTAAATCGTTAAATGAGCAGAATGTATTACATACAGCAACCAGAATAAAAATGTCTGATGATTGCATATAATTTAATTCGGTCTTCATAAAACATATGTAGACTACATTGCAGTTAATGACAAGGACAATAAAAAAACTTGACGCTAACTCAGCAGAATCTTTTGACTGGAAAAGAAAGACAGATGGTAGATACCTCCCAGACATTAACTTCAGGTTGTTTGGTAATGCATAGTGACACACAAATAAGAGAGCACAATTCAGATGACATAATCTAAGACAAAGCAGGGTCTACATACAGAGATATGAACTGGTGCTCTTTCTGCTTCGGATCCCCTTGATGAACAGCAACAGCAGCCACCCATTCTATCCTGAATGAAAAATCTTGCTCCAGGCTATCCTCTAGCTGCCATTTAAAACTAAAATTTCATCTCCCGTAGCCCTACAAAGAAACAGTCATATATTGATGCAAGAAAGAACACGAAATCATGCAGAAAAATATAGCATATGAATGCAACATGAAACAAAAAGGTGAATTTTGTTGATTTCTTACAATGCTAATGCCATGGTTCTGCGCTTTGAACAGGAAAACAAGCAGGGTGGAGATGATGACAGATGCCAAGGGAGCACAAGCTGAAATCCAGAAAAGCTTTGGCCATCTCATGCTCTGCATACACAGACAGTAAGATGAATATATATTACTACAGGAGTTCAAATCAACAATTGCAAAAGGAAAGATATGTCATTTTACGTTCTGAAATGAACTTTTCTCTGACACTACTACCTTCTATAGTTTCAGAATAGCCAACGCTACAACAGGCAGCTATTTCACTTATACATTGAGCTAACACATTTTCCTCCAAAATCAAAGGTTAAAATCCGGCTCAAGGACCATTATCAACAAATTTTCATTTGAAAAGAGAGTAGAATTTCCTCTTCCCGCTAATGCTATACCACTACATTGGCACTGATCAAGAATAACATTGAAATGAATATCGATTCCCAACAGATGAATTGGTGTTGAGCTATATGGATATTCAATCACAGAAAAATAAAACAGTTCCCCATGAACAGCTAACTCTGAAGATCAGACAAGTAATCAGGCATGGAGACTACTTCATCACAGGAAAATAGAATAGTGAAACTGAGAATTCAATATGAAGCATTACATGTAAGTTCACATCAGGAAATTGGGTCAAAAGATATGCACAATGCCTTAGTGAAACAACACTTCAGGTGAAACAAAATGCAAGTTTTTTTTCTTTTTCGAAGGCTAAATGGGACAAAATTGAAACTTCTGTTGCTTCAACACGCTGAAGAGTACAGAGCAAATGGATTAGTAAATATAGGTTATAGGACTACACTATGATGTGAAATCGTTTCCATTCTGTAAATGACTTGACATCATAACGTAGTCCAAAAATCTGCTCATGGATCCCCAATCCAAGTATCCAACAACTACAGCATGAGATCAAACGTCTCTTCATACCAAGATCTTGAGCTTACCCAGCTAGTCAGCTACCATCGCAAGATTACAAGTATCCTCCCAAGAAACGAACGTTCTAAGTAGGCAAATGCCGCATAACCGAATTCAGTACAAAGATCTCGTATCGTACATACGTACGTACCGTCGAACCGCCAAGCCCAGCTGGGCCGCTCGTACTCGGAGAAGGCGACGCGGCTGTCGTGGTCTCGGTCGTGCAGGTCGAGCTCCCGGGCGGTGCGGTGCAGCACCTCCCGCTGCACGGACGCGAGGTTCCACGCGGCCAGCTCGGCGCCTGTCACGGCGCCGTCGGCGGGGTCGACGTCGATCTTGGGGAACAGCATCTCTACGCGCCGCGTCACGTTGAACCGCGCGGCGTCGTTGATGTAGTCCTCGTCGGCGTCGACATCGGCGTCCGCAAGGTCTTCGGGGACGGGGGCCGCCTCCATGCCCGGCTGTCACTATGCTTAATTATTCAGAACTACTATTACTATGATGACTACAAGTTGGTGGCCAATTCCTGTCACAAGCTGCATGCGCTGCAGGTTGTGAATTTTCTGAGTTCAGCACATTGATTGTATTTATATAAACTTGGGCGATAAAATTAATCATAGGAACTTATGTTGATTAATCTTTTCTACTGTTTTGAACTCCTAATTCCCAGGTAACATGAATTCGGAACATAAAAAGGGGGGGGGGACAATCCCCGTTACCTTTGTAGGCACTGGAAACTATCTCATCCTTGAATTTTCAGAAGCTGTGGCTGCAGCAGCTACTCCTATGAGACTCAGCCTGTTAAAAAGGCAAACTTTAATAACCTTTTTAAATAAAGGAAGCAATGGGGAAAATTAAACACAATGCATGCCCGGGGAAGTTAGGAACTCACAGCAGCCTGATCTTGCTCTTGTCTGGTTACACCATATCTATTAGCAACATTTTCAGATGTATTCCCATCGGCAGAAGACAATCTTGTGCTGTCTGGAATTCATTTACCTGCAAAGAAGAATGTGTTATTAAGGCACAAGCAGAGTATCTACAGCAACATACAGGGTGCTTATAAAAATCCATGCTTTGGGGTTTACTTGCCCATCCCAACCAATAGAATTTAATGACATGGATTCCAGACCTGCACCGATCCCTGTTTTGACGAAAAACTGTAATTCAGCACCTCAAAATGAAGCAGCTATGTAGCAATATTAGTATAAGCATATTGCAATTACCTATGTCATAGAAACCAGCCTTTATAGCAAGCAACAACACCAGCTACTGCCTGTAGCCCAGACGAACATTGCCGGTTCACAGTTCTAACAGGAACGGTTTCTACATCAATGAAAGTGAATCGAGGAAACAGAATTCAGTGTCCATAAGAACGAAGCCTCTTCTTCATGTGAGGGTGACATGATTACAAACGTAGGATTTACCAGGAAATCCAGCATAGAAAGCTGCCATCCTGCATTCGTTTGTACGCTGAGAACCTGGGCCTAACACCGTCCCAACTACAATGTCACCAATTTCACCTGGGTTGATTCTAGACGGGCACGTAGAAGAAGAAGAAGATCGCAGGGAGGAAGAGGGGAAATCGGGAACTCACGGAGAGGGGAGGCAGGGGGTGATGCGGGGAGGGGAGGAGGTGGGCGAGGAGGACGCGCTGCCGATCGATGGCTTTCTCCATGGAGAGAGAGATGAGATCCTTGTGCTTCTTCTTCGCCGAGTTCGTGGACCCTGGGCCTGCGTGCGTGCGCTCGTCTTCTTATCGCAAGCGGTTGCTGCCGGCGGGACCGGGGCGGCGGATCTGCGGGCGGAGGGAGGAGGTCTCCATTGGGGGCGGCGGAGGAAATCAAATCAAGGCACCAAAGCAAGCAGCATCCCACAAACAGGTAGATCTCATGACCCTATATGCACTATACCACCCACAAAAACCCTAAGCCCCGCAGCACTACCGCCAACGATCCAAATGGCGGGCGAACCCTTCTAGATCTGACGAAACTAACCGAGGAACACAGCTAAATCAGCCCTAGGAAAAAAGCTAGTATAATCTAAGGAAGGAGAAAGGGAATAGAGTGGGGCGGCGAGTGTCGGTTAGTTATTACTGATGGTAACGTCGCCGTCGGGGACTGGAGCATCTTGTCCATGCCCTTGGGGCCGAGGGAGGTGCGGAGGATGCGGGCGACGGCCTTGCCGGCGGCGATGTTGGCCTTCTGCGCGTCGAGGCCCCGCAGCCGCGTCTTGTTCTCCTGCTCCTTGAGGATGATGAAGGGCCGCCCGAACTCGTCGAAAGCGAGCGCCATGGCCACCGCCCAAGCTGCCCTAACCGGAAGCTCCCGGGATGCCGGATCGGATGGTGAAGCGGCGGCGCGGGTTGGGGTGGGAAGCGCTGGAGCGCAGGGGTTGCCTGATGGATGACGGCGGCACAGAGAACCGGGAGAGACGGGGGAGAGGATTCGGTGGGGGGAGAAAAGCTAGCGCACGGGATTCGGTGGGGGAGGAGCGGCGGAGGACTCTGCGGGGAGGAGGCGACGACGGAGGTCTCTGCGGAGGATCTGTGGGGGAGGAGGAGAGCGGCGGAGGATTTGTGGGGAGGAGGAGAGCGGCGGAGGATCTGTGGGGAGGAGGCGAGGACGGAGGTCGTCTCGGCGGGGGATCTGTGGGGGAGGGGGCGAGGACGGAGTGAAGTCTACGACGCGGGTGGTGGGGAGGAGGAGGCGGCGGCGGCAGCGCAAGGTGGGGGGAGGAAGAGGCGGCGGCAGAGCGGAGGGATGGGGAGGAGGAGGCGATGCGGGGTGGGGGGAAGGAGGCGGCGGCGGTGCGGGATGGCAGGGCAGGGGAGGAGGGTTCAATGATGTGCATGATCCAAACAATTTTGACCTTAGGATCTTCAATGAGTGAGAGAAGAAGACTTGAGGAGAGATCTAGGCCGTTCATTTGTATGAAGTTGGATTACTTTGGTACACAAACCTGGGTGGACTTAGATTTGGCATGACTGTAGGGGTGGTTGAGAGGGTGGATTTAGTAAAGAAAATTTTGGTGTATTATAGAGTAGGGTAGATGGATGACATATACATATACCATGCATACACCTTGACTTCTTTGTTATCATATTTTCAGCTTATCAAGAGCCGAGGACGGCTTTGTTTGCAAGAAGGGGAGGATGATAAGAACATGAACCCTATGGATACAACCATATTTGCTCTACTTGTTGTTACAATTACAAGAGCTCCTACGCATCCCTTAAATTATGAGGTGAGCTCGTTTCAAAGAGATTTTACTTTATTTGATAAAGAACTTATGATATTACATAATGAGAGTTTGTTGCGTTTGTTATCATACACCAAGATTTATGATCAAGATCATGCAATACGTGACACTACACATATGTTAAAACCGAGGACGGTTTTCCATCAAGAAGGGGAGGATGATGTGACCACGCCACCAACACGTACGACCATAGCGGCCAATATCAAGAATGAACTAAAGGTGAATTCGTTTCTTCAACTTCAACATATTTTAAATGAGAATATGATGCTACCTAATGATGAAAATATATATATTTGTAGCACCACATCACTTTGGAACCAATTGAAGCAAGGGTTCAACTTGGACGGGTTTTGGAATCCAATTCGGCCTCCAGATCAATTCGGATTCAGCTTGACAAGCCAACTTCAAACGGCCATAACTTTTGATCCAGAAGGCTTCTCGGGGCCCGTGAGTACTCGTTGGAAAGATCTTGGAGTCTACTTTCAGATGGATCTGGTCTAACCTCCAAACTCCATTCGAGCAGATCAGAAACTGCGAAACAAGTCACGTCACTTTTCCAGTCCGACTCAAAGTGGGCCGAGGGCCTTGTAACTTGGGCTATTTGGGCCGGTACTGTTCACATGAACAGTACACGCGCGTGAACAGTAACTAGGAATAGTACCACATCCCTTTTCATTAGATAAGTGTGGCTTCCCCCTCCCCTATTTAAGGAGGCCACACCCCTTTAGTTTTCCTCGGGTTTTTCTTAAGAGTTTATTCTGCTTAGCAGTTTCGCCGCATGTTCAGTTTGAGGAACCCCAACTTGTGAACTTAAACATTATTCGCAATTTCAGATTGCATCTTTTACTCTCTTGCTTGTGTTCTCGATTCGCTTGCAGGAGATAGCCTTCTTGGCGAGGTCAATCGTGTTCGGCACGGTTGATAACCAACGGAGCAGTGGTGTAGTGATTGTGAGGGGTTCGATCTGTTTTGGTCGGAGCCTTTGGATCATCAACGTCGAGATCTCCACAATCGATTTATCAGTACCTCTCGGAAGATCGGGCCATTGTCACATCACGCGCTGCCATTACTGATGACATCGATAGGAAGATGGATACAATGCAACTTTCCATCAATGAGAGCATTGCAACACTCACTACACGCTTTGAAAGAATGGTGAATCGGCCACCAAACAATGGAGGCGAAGATCATGAGGAGGGAGATGATAATGAGAGACAAAACCGTGACGCCGGTGCTGCACGGCCACGACACCATCCTCATCAGAACCGTCATGGTATGGGAGGTAACAATAATTTTCAGTATCACAATGCTCATGTTCATGATGACCCGTTTGCTAAAGTTAAATTTTCCATACCATCTTTTGCGGGTACCTATGATGCTGAAACTTATCTAGATTGGGAGATGACAGTTGAACAAAAATTTAATGCCCATCTAGTTCCTGAAGTGCATAGAGTCAGACAAGCTACTAGTGAATTTAAAGATTTTGCTATCATTTGGTGGACTCAAGTAGTTAATTCTGGCTTAGCCCCTGATACATGGGATAGATTGAAGGTAGCTATGCGTGCTAGATTTGTTCCTCCTGCTTTTAAACGTGAAATGCGTAAGAAATTGCAGCGCTTAGACCAAGGTAATAGATCTGTTGAGGAATATTATCAAGAACTGCAAATAGGCATGCTGCGTTGTAATGTTGAAGAGGATGAGGAAGATAAGATGGCTCGTTTTTATGGGGGATTAAGGCGTGAAATTCAGGACATAATTGATTACAAAGAGTATAATGATATCAATAGATTGTTCCAGCTTGCTTGTTTGGCAGAGAAAGAATTGCAGGGTAGACAACAAAGGACAAGGAGTAATTTTGGAGGTACGTCTACATCGAGACCAACACAGGAGCAACCCAAGACAGCCCCACCTCCTGTTTTTCGAGCTGCTGCCCCCTCTGTGAGTAGGGCGCGTTCAGCAGCACTGCCACCACCATCACGAGCACCCGAGGTGAGCAAATCTACTAGTGTGCAAGCACCAGCAAAGAGCTCTTCATCGGTTGCTTCCACGGGCCGTACGACGGGCATTGTGTGCCACCGTTGTAAAGGGATGGGCCACGTCATGAGAGATTGCCCAAGTCAGCGGGCGTACATTGCGACAGAAGATGGTGGTTATGTAAGTGCTAGTGATGTTGAGGATGAATATGCTCTTGCAGCTAACCTTGCAGGTGATGATGATGATCATGAGACAGATAGTGATGGTGAGGAGATTTTAGGTGCCGCTGCTACGGCGAGTTATAGAACCATAATTGTGCAGCGAGTACTGAGCACTCAAAGAGAGCAAGAGGAGAAGCTACAGCGTCATAATTTGTTTCAGATGTTCCTCATCGTCAAGGATTGCCGTGTTCGTGTTATAATTGATGGCGGGAGCTGCAATAACTTGGTGGATTCAGGATTGGTCAAGAAGCTTGGCTTGACCACACGTGCGCATCCTCACCCATACCACATTCAGTGGTTCAACAACAGCGGTAAGGTGAAGGTAACACAATCTGCGAGAGTGCAATTTTCCATTGGTTCCTATCATGATGTTGCTGATTTCGATGTAGTACTATGCAGCATGCTCACTTTTATTAGTCGCCCATGGGAAATTTGATACCGATGCACTCATCATGGTAGAAGTAATAAATACTCTCTTGCACAAAGGAAAGAAAATAACTTTGCTACCTTTGACACCCACTGAAATTGCTAATTGTGATAAAGAGCTAGCTGAAAATAAGAAGAAAGAACTTGAACATGAATCTGAAAATCAGCAAGTAGTGAAGGATGTTTTCCCACCTAAGAAAGAGAGGTTGCATCTAGTTCTAGGACCGAGGGAATTAAATTAAAGGGTTGTGTCATGCTTGCAACCAAATCTGATCTTGCTGAAATTTGTCATGATGAAATGCCATGCTATGCTTTGATATGCAAAGATGCTTTATTTTCACTTGATGATATATCTAGCTCTTTGCCGTCTGCTGTCCTAACCTTTTGCAGGAATTTGAGATTGTGTTTCCTACTGAGATACCCCAGGGCTGCCACCAATTAGGGGTATTGAACATCAAATTGATTTGATTCCAGGAGCTTCCCTACCCAACCGTGCGCCATACCGAACCAACCCGGAGGAGACTAAGGAGATTGAGCGTCAAGTGCGAGACTTGCTTGACAAAGGGTACGTACGTGAGAGCCTTAGTCTGTATGTGTTCCTGTACTTTTGTTGGTTCCAAGAAAGATGGGTCGTGGCGTATGTGTGTTGATTGTAGAGCTATTAATAATATTACCATTAGATACCGTCATCCTATTCCTAGGTTAGACGACATGCTTGATGAATTAAGTGGCTCTACAATGTTTTCTAAAGTTGACTTGCGTAGTGGATACCACCAAATTAGAATGAAACTTGGAGATGAATGGAAGACGCATTTAAAACTAAGTTCGGGTTATATGAGTGGCTAGTGATGCCTTTTGGTTTAACTAATGCCCCTAGCCTTTCATGAGATTAATGAACGAGGTTTTACGTGCTTCATTGTAAGTTTGTGTAGTTTACTTTGATGATATATTGATTTACAGCAAGTCACTAATGAACATCTTGAACACTTACGTGCTGTTTTTGTTGCTTTGAGAGATGCACGTTTGTTTGGTAACCTCGAAAAGTGCACCTTTTGCACCGATCGAGTTTGTTTTCTTGGCTATGTGTTACTCCGCAGGGAATTGAGGTTGATCAAGCCAAGATCATCGCTATCCAGAGTTGGCCGCCTCCTAAAACGGTCCACACAAGTGCGGGGGGGGGGCGGGGGGGGGGGGGGGGGAGGGGGGGGTGGGGGTGGGGAGTTTTCTCGGGCTCGCTGGTTTCTATCGGCGTTTTGTTCGGGATTTCAGCACCCTCACTGCACCATTGAATGAACTTACAAAGAAGGGTGTTCCTTTTACTTGGGCCACCAATCATCAACAAGCTTTCGACACTCTCAAAGATAAGTTAACACATGCCCCTTTGCTTCAACTTCCTGATTTCAGCAAGACTTTTGAATTAGAATGTGATGCTAGTGGCATAGGTCTTGGGGGTGTGTTAATGCAAGAAGGAAAACCTGTTGCTTACTTTAGTGAAAAGTTAAGTGGTCCTAGTTTGAACTATTCTACCTATGATAAAGAATTATATGCTCTAGTTCGAACTTTGGAAACATGGCAGCATTATTTATGGCCCAAAGAGTTTGTAATACATTCTGATCATGAATCCTTGAAACATATTCGAAGTCAAACCAACCTGAACCGTAGACATGCTAAGTGGATTGAGTTTATTGAATCTTTTCCCTATGTCATTAAATATAAAAAGGGCAAAGAAAATGTGATAGCTGATGCGTTGTCTAGGAGATATACCATGCTTTCACAACTTGATTTCAAAATCTTTGGGTTAGAGACAATAAAGGAGCAATATGTGCATGATGCTGATTTTAAAGACGTGTTGCTAAATTGTCAAGAGGGAAAGGGTTGGAATAAATTTGTTGTGCATGATGGTTTCATATACCGTGCTGGCAAGCTATGCATTCCTGTTGGCTCCGTTCGTCTTTTGTTGTTACAGGAGGCGCATGGAGGAGGATTGATGGGCCACTTCGGCGTGAAGAAGACTGAGGACATTCTGTTCCACCATTTTTATTGGCCAAAGATGAGGCGTGACGTCGAACGCTTCATTTCTCGCTGCACCACGTGCCAAAAAGCTAAGTCACGACTTAATCCTCATGGTTTATACATACCTTCTTCCTGTTCCAAGCGTACCTTGGGAAGATATTTCTATGGACCTTTGTTTTAGGGCTTCCTAGGACAAAGAAGGGGAGGGATAGTATTTTTGTTGTCGTGGATAGATTCTCTAAGATGGCTCATTTTATACCATGTCATAAAAGTGATGATGCTACACATGTTGCTGATTTGTTCTTTAAGGAAATTGTTCGCTTGCATGGTATTCCGAATACGATAGTTTCAGATCGTGATGCTAAATTTCTTAGTCATTTTTGGAGAACCTTGTGGGGAAAGTTGGGAACTAAACTGTTATTTTCCACTACCTGTCATCCCCAAACTGATGGACAAACTGAGGTAGTCAATAGAACATTGTCTACTATGCTTAGGGCTGTGCTTTAAAAAGAACTTAAAATGTGGGAGGAATGTTTGCCTCATGTGGAATTTGCTTATAATCGTTCGCTGCATTCTACCACGAAGAAATGCCCTTTTGAAATTGTTTATGGTTTCATACCTCGTGCACCTATCGACTTGTTGCCTCTTCCGGCTTCAGAAAAAGTAAATTTGTGATGCGCAACAACGTGCTGATTTCATACGTAAGATGCATGAGACAACTAAAGAGAACATTGAGATTATGAATGCTAAATATAAAGTTGCTGGTAGTCAAGGACGCAAGCATATTACTTTTGAACCGGGTGATCTTGTGTGGTTACACTTGCGTAAAGAACGATTTCCTGAATTGAGAAAGTCTAAACTCCATGCTCGTGCAGATGGTCCTTTTAGAGTGCTTGAACGTATTAATGATAATGCATATAAGTTAGACTTGCCTGCAGATTTTGGGGTTAGCCCCACCTTTAACATTGCAGATTTTGCGGACCTTGCTTGGGCGTGGAAGATGAGCTTGAGTCGAGGACGACTCCAATTCAAGAAGGGGAGGATGATGAGGACATCACTTCTATTGATATGAACACCCCTCTTACTGCTTCCATGAATGATGGGCAAGGTCCAATCACTCGGGCACGTGCTCGTCAACTCAACTATCAGGTAAACTCGTTTTTTAGGAGTCAATAATATTTCCGCTGAGCATTCGATACTTCCTAAGACTTGTGATTTTCTTTGTCCTTAGGAAACCATGGAGAAGAACCACGCGAGCTCAAGTGTAGAAGTGGAACCGTCAAGCGCAAGCCAACTCATATTCGCGAGTTCGACTCAGATTTCGGACTGCTGGACAGCGCCTACTTCAAATGACCATAACTTTTGATCTAGAAGGTTTCTCGGGGCCCGTGAGTACTCGTTGGAAAAATATTGGAGTCTACTTTCAGATGAATCTGGTCTCACCTCGAAATTCCATCCGAGCCGATCAGAAACTACAAAACAAGTGACGTCACTTTTCCAGTCCGAGTCAAAGTGGGCCTTGGGCCTTGTAATCACACTTAGTACTATTTGGGCCTGCACTAATCATGGGTGTACTGTTCACCGTGAACAGTACCCATGAATAGTACCACATCCCCTTTTGTTAGATAAGTGCGGCCTCCCCACTCCTATTTAAGGAGGTCGCACCCCTTTAGTTTTCCTCGGGTTTTTCTTAAGAGTTTATTCTGCTTAGCAGTTTCGCCGCATGTTCGGTTTGAGAAACCCCAACTTGTGAACTTAATCTTTATCCGCAATATAGATTGCATCTTGTACTCTCTTGCTTGTGTTCTCGATTCGCTTGCAGGAGATAGCCTTCTTGGCGAGGTCAACCGTGTTCGGCACGGTTGATAACCAACGGAGCAGTGGTGTAGTGATTGCGAGGGGTTCGATCTGTTTTGATCGGAGCCTTTGGATCATCAACGTCGAGATCTCCACAATCGACTTATCAGTACCTCTCGGAAGATCGGGCCATCGTCACATCAGGTAGGGGGCTTCTACTTGTTGTATCCTAAAAGTGTGGTATTCTATTGATTTTGGCATAGAAGCTGAAAATGGTATTCGTTGCCTTTTTGTTTCTGCTACTTGAAAATTTTTCCGCTCTACTTGTTTTAGATTGTAGTTTAATGAAGAATGTGTATGTCTAACTTACATTAGCTTAAAGTTTCTTGTAGTGTAAGTATCTTTCTGAATTTATAATCGTGAAGCTTATATTTGTAAAATTGTAAGTGTCCTCTTGTGTATGCAGCGCTATATGTAATTTAGATCTGGAATTCAAATTCAAATATGTTACTTTCAGAGGGCATGGCTAGCATTTCCTGAGGCTAGCTGAAAAAACAATAAAATTTTTAGGTATGCTAGCTAGTTTTTTAAGGTGTAGAAATAACTATCACAGACGGTTCTTATTCTAAACCGTCTGTGAATGTCTTAACCATAGACAGTTTAACGTTAGAACCGTCTGTGATAGTATACTTTCACAGATAGTTCTAATTCTGATTCGTCTGTGATAGTATATCTTCACAGATGGTTCTAATTCTAAACGTCTATCATATGGTTTTCATAGACGGTTCAAAATCCGTCTGCGATGATATCATGTTATTACTAACTTATAAACTCAGATGGCTTATGAAACTATCTATGATGACGTTTCTGAAATGTTTGTGATGACCTTTTTCTACAGTAATGCTACGCTTAGAATGACCTAAACAATTCAAATAACCAAACACCTTAATTCAAAATCTTTTTTATAAAGCCCGCTATTGGCATAACCACACAGATAACATGGATCAGGAACAATCAAATGCACTATAACCCGCAAAAGGTTCCTAGAGAATAATGTGACGACAAAGAGCAAACTTGTATCTTGTAATAAGGTATTGCCTTCTCTTTACATTATCATTTCTATGGATTGAAAAAAATCATGATACATGTTTTTAAAACCTAAAAAACAAAACAACTATTGTCGTCGTCGCTTTTCAGTTGGAATATCGAACACAGGGAACAAGCTTTAGTAAGAATTAGAATAACATCGCAAGAAGCAACATGATGATGTTGTGCCCATCACAACGACTAATAATTTGAGGTGGCAGCCATTTCATCTTTTGGTCCTTGATATTTTATCCTTTTCCCCTCAATTGATTTTATTTAGGTTTATCTATAGTATATACCCTCATGTTGCAATTGATCTTATTACTCTGCATGCAATGCACTTTTAGTCTAAGACATATATGGACAATCTGCGTGTAAATGGCACTTGCCATTGTGGTCATATGGAACATAACTCTAGCATCCATGCGATGCTAATATGCCAATAATAACATTCCGGGCTTCCGACCCTTGTTTTATTTCAAGTTTGCTTTAAGCATGTCCTAAACTCTTGGCATGAGTTTATTTTACAAATGTTACATTATCCAAAATAACTATAGGAGTTATCAAACCGAAGATGTTACATTAAACCAACTCATATCATTTAGTGGATCCAATTATAAAGTAATGTGAAGGAGTAATGGTTTGAATTCTATTCCTCTGTTAAGAAAGTTTGAAATAGACAAGCACCCTTGTTGCAGTCTTAATCCAGCCTTGCCATCCTGTAGATCATAAACTTGTCGTGACATTCTTACTATATATCTATGGTTTTTTAAAAAAAGGGAATTTTGATGATTTGCTCCATCTTTCTTTGCCACTTAATAAAATACCCTGTGATGTCTCATCGCATGCGGGGCCAGGACCCGCATGTCAGTGAGACATCACTTGCCATTTCATTGTAAGATGGGGCAAACCATCAATTCTTTCTTAAAAAACCGATCTTCTTCTATTTGTTAATAAAATCATTTATATGCTACATAGAGACACTTGAGAAAATGAACTAAAAGAAGAAAGTAGAAATTTGCTCAAACAGTAAGTAGATAAACCATTACTGTTTGGAAATTCACCAAAATTGATCTAGCAAAACCGAAAGAAAAGGAACCCCTGCATAATGCTATCACAATCTAATTAATTAATAGAGACCTTTAGTGTCACCATCTTGATAAAGTTCATATATACCTCCTGCAATGGTACCTATTTTTTGGATAAGTTTCACCAGCTCCCTAGTAGAGTGCAGAGCACCTATCTCCTGGGCTTTAACAATTTGTTTATGAAGAGATTGCCAATTGCTTTGCGAATTTTTTAAATAATTCATTTTTATTCAAAATTACAGTAATATGCCTGCGCAAACATTTTTTCACAGGAATGGGATCCAGTCGTCTAATTGTTGGGCGACTGGAACCTGTCGTCCAACAGTCGTGCGACATGAATGCAGTTGGTGGGCCATTAGGCGCTAGGATCCAGTTGCTGAATGGTCGGGCGACCACGACCTGTAGCCGAGCTATTCGGTGACTGCAGGTCCAGTTGCCTGACCGGTTGGCGACTGCCACCTTAGCCCATTTTTTTTCCACAATTGGCCCCCTGACAGCACATGTGGGTAAATGACAAATGTTGTAGGTAGGTGACATTTACCAAATTTTGTGTATGATTCGTATTTTGTTTAGAAAAACAGTAGACAATGTTGGATGATCCATTTATGATTTTTGTAGATTATGAATGGTACAAAATCTGTTAGATTTGTAATAAGAATTTGTGATCGCCGTATGTTGTTGTAGTGCAAGAAATTTTCAGAAAACTTTTTCTGAGGATGACTGAGATAGCAACGATTGGTAAGTACAAAGGTAAGCGATATTGTGAAGAATTTAATATGAAAAGACGATGACATGTGATGTTGCGAATTTAAATAGACTTTATAATAAGCTGGGAATCATATGGCGCATAGGGTTTGTTTACGTGCGTAAGAAAAAACATCCTGTAGGAGGAAAGAGTTGTTTACTAGTCATGCAAAAAGACGCCGGTAAATGGAGAGTCATCGGCTGCGGTAACTCACTCATGAACATTGTCGGGCACAGGCCGCCCGACTGGTACTAGAATGAGTTGCCATATGTTGAATTGCCGCATCACACGATGCACCGCATAGTCCTCCACAAAGATGTCAAACATGAGCTTCCTCCATGTCAACCAGAAAGCCTGGTCGCGCCCCACAGCGAGGACAGGCTGTCAGGAGCATGGCTCTCCAGTG
This sequence comes from Dendrocalamus latiflorus, assembly GCA_017311315.1. NCBI lineage: Eukaryota > Viridiplantae > Streptophyta > Magnoliopsida > Poales > Poaceae > Dendrocalamus > Dendrocalamus latiflorus. Next base: position 19,437,934 of record CM029665.1, on the reverse strand, counting down.
CCTCTGTGAAGTAGGGCTCCCAGTGCACGTCATCAGTCGTGAGCTGATCGAACTGCTCCATGAAAGGCAGATACGCCCGTGTGACCTGCATATGTGCGAACTGTACCTGCAAGGAACACCAGATACGTACATGAAATGTGGCAAGTAACAAAATACAGATGACAACGTACAATGATTTGTAATGTTCAAGCAACTCTGCACACTCCAACAAATGGTACCGGAATCATGCCAGTGTGCCTACTTGATACGGGGTCGCCCGATCTTCTCGATGTAGGATGGATACTCACAGGAGTCTTGATGAATCGTAATGATCCTCCAATGCCAATGCAAGGGACGAACACTCTTTAATCCGCTAAAACACACTCGTGTTGATTTCGCCGACCACCAAACGAAGATCTATCGTGCACCCAATTCCCAGCGGAAAGGCTGAACGATCTTGATTGAAGAAGACACTCCTAATTCCCTTAGGAATTTCGGCAGCAATGCTTTAGTAGATTGATTTTTTTTCAAACGTGGTCTGTCCAAACAAAAGGGATACAAGGGGGTTCTATAGTGCTTCCCCGAACTCACGCAAGGAAAGACTTGGCCGAATCAATCTCTAATTCGGTCAGGGTTTCCTATTCTAATTCCTAAAATTTAGCAAGTCTGTTTCCTTTAATTTCGGGCTAAGCCCCTATCCTATTACAAGACCGAGATTGAGGTGGATTCGGTCGGTTTTTGGGCACGCAGGCCACATCTTGTGCACACCATGAAATTTGTGATCACGTGGCCTTCCATTGATTTGATGGCTGCTTGGTTGAAACTTTCTTGGACGCATATATCTTAGTTCCTTGCTCGCATGGACTCTCATCCTCTTGACTCGTGGCTGGTTGGACCTTCTCCACTTGATCGTCTGTTGCTTCGAATATGAGAAGGCATAACATATTTTCATTAGGTAGTATGCTATTCTCATCTAACATAATAGAAGACTCTCCAAGAAACAAAAGCATCTGTTGTTGAAATAGTTTAGCTCTTGCTCTTGTCATAGGACCTTTCGGAGCCTCATCACTAGCTTTGTCATGCACACTTAGAGTGGATGATGAATGTGTAATAGAGATGTCCTCATCATCCTCCCCCTCTTGGAAAGGAGTCGTCCTCGACTCTGTGCCATCTTGTCCAAAGAATGGTGATAAATCAGCAACATTAAAAGTAGCACTCACCCATAATCGTCTCCCGGAAGCTCTATTTTGTATGCGTTGTCATTGATCTTGGCAAGTACTTTAAAAGGACCATCACCACGAGGCATCAATTTTGATTTACGCTTCTCCGAAAAGCGTTCTTTGCGAAGATGCACCCATACTAAGACACCTGGTTCAAATAGCATTTTCTTTCTAGTCTTATTAGCTTTAGCAGCATAAGCACGTATCTTCTTTTCAATTACCTCTTTAGTCTTTTCATGGAGCTTTTTCACAAAATCAGCACGCTTAGAAGCCTCCATATTTGTACGTTCTTGTAATGGAAGTGGCATCAAGTCAAGTGGCGTGATCGGTTTGAAACCATACACCACCTCAAATGGACACAATTGAGTTGTAGAATGCACCGCCCGATTATATGCAAATTCAACATGCGGTAGACAATCTTCCCACTCTTTCAAATTCTTTTTAATCATTGTCCGCAGCAGCATTGAGAGTGTACGGTTCACTATCTCCGTTTGTCCATCTGTTTGTGGGTGACAAGTCGTTGAAAACAACAACTTTGTCCCAAGTTTGGCCCACAAAGTCTTCCAAAAGTAGCTCATGAACTTGACGTCACGATCTGAAACAATAGTTCTTGGCATTCCATGCAACCTCACAATCTCCCTGAAAAACAAGTCAGCTATATGCGACGCATCGTCGCTCTTATGACAGGGAATAAAATGTGCTATTTTAGAAAATCGATCCACAACAACAATGACTGAATCCCTCCCCTTTTGGTCCTAGGTAATCCCAACACAAAATCCATGCTAATATCTTCCTAAGGAACACTAGGAACTGGAAGTGGAGTGTACAAACCATGTGGATTGAGTTTTGACTTTTCTTTATGGCATGTGATGCATCTTTGAACAAATCTCTCGACGTCGCGCCTCATCTTTGGCCAATAGAAGTGATCGGCCAACATGTATGTCTTCTCTCTTTCAAAGTGGCCCATCAATCCTCTTGCATGAGACTCCTGCAATAGTAGCAAACGCACAGAAGAATCTGGAACACATAGTTTGTTCATGCGAAAGAGAAAACCATCATGAACATGAAACTTATCCCACCCTTTCCCATCTTTGCAATTAGAGTATGGTGCTGAAAAGTCATGATCTGAAGTATATAAATCTTTCAAACTTTCTAGCCCTGGAACCTTTACTTCCAATTGAGTGAAAAGCACATGTTTGTATGCACTATGTGCAACTGGCCCTTCTTTGTATTTGCCTCTATGTATGCCGTAATCTGCGAGTAGTAGGTGTTTGTGGGTTTGTAACATGAAATGTGGCATTTAAATGCCTCTCCCTGAAATAGCTGATTGTACTGCGCAGAACACCTTTTACGATGGCGATGAGGGGCTGAGAGCGAAGGCCCCTGAGAACCCAGTTGTACACCTCAGCAAGGTTGGTCATCATTATACCGTACCTTGCGACATCTGTATTATGAAGTAGAGACAACTTCTCGAATGGCTCGGTCTCAAATCACTACGAGAAGCACTTGATGTTCCATGAGCTCCTTCTCCTTGGACTAGCTGCATTAGGCTCAGCCATGGCTGTGAGGCATTCCGGTTGTTCTGCCCTAGGCATGGCTGATCCCTTGTTAATCTCATCTACGTGCTTCCTACTGTGCTCATCCAACAGTGCCCATAAAGCATCAAATTTGTTCTTCTAGTTCTGCATAGCTAGCCTCTTGAACAACTTCATCAACAGTTGCTTAGGGAACTGCTTGAAGAAGTTGGCTCCCATGTGCCGAATTCACCATCTATTTCTCATATTCAGCCAAGGGTATGGCTCCTCGGGGTTTTCCTGAAGTTTTCTTATGGCCTTCACCATCCCGGTATGGCGATCATGGATTACGCACACACCAGGATGAGCTTTGACAACTGCTACCCTCACATGTCGAAAGAACCACAACTAGCTGTCATAATTATCACTTTCCATGAATGCGATGGCCAGGGGCAAAATTTGATTGTTGCCATCAACACCGTTGGCCATAATGATCTGGCACTTGTATTTGTTGGTCAAAAAGGTCCCGTCAACTGAGATCACGAACAACATATACCTGAATGCCCCGATGTACGCATTGAAGGCTAAGAAGGCCCTCAGCAACACAGTAAAACCTGGTGACCTTGTAGATGGTTTATCCTTCATAGTAGTATATGTGCCCGGTTCCTATCCTGCATCACCTATAGCATACGGGGAAGGTTGTTGTACGTCGCCTTGAAAAGCCCAAACCGTTTCTCCAAAGCCTTTTGCTTCGCACGCCATGCCTTCGTGTAGCTAATCTTGTACTTGAATTTCTTCTCGATAGCCACCATGATGTGCGTAGCCTCCATGTCCTTCTTCTCCACTATCTCTCCATACATCGAATTGGCTATGAAGGTGGATGTTAGGTTATGATGCCTTGGCAAAACATAGCTGAGAATGCAGGAGCGCGGCTCCACCTTCGAGATAATCCAGTGAGTCTCATACTTCGGTCTTCGTGCGTGCACCCTTTAAGGACAACTGGCCTGCTTGCATTTCATGGTATACTGCTTCTGGCTTGATTTGATGACCCAAAAAGTCCGTTGCATGGAAAGTGCCCATAGCTTGATGGAATCCTGCAATGATACCTTGTTAGCATACATTGAGTGCAACCGAACCTCTATGCCATGATACTCCCACGATGATTCATGCTCATCATGCGCTGCAAAACCCTCAGCATTAAACTTGTTCCATTCCTGCGGGATAGGAGGTTCGTCCTCATCGGAACTGTCAGCATCGTCCTCATGTACAACTTCCTCTTTAGCCCAGGCCATCCGGTCACTCTCTCTATTTGATGCACTATGTACTTCATATGCTCCCCTTCATCAGCCTGTCTTATAGGCTTAGCACACTGTGACCCTTCTTCCTGTCCTTTATCTACCGCACCGATCTCGTCATGAGCAACTACCTCTACAACCTCTCCAACACCAACCTTCGGGTCATCCTGTTCACCAACAAGCTGGGCGCACAAGCTGCTGGCACCACATTCATGATAGCCGTCGGCAGGGCCTTGTACAACTTCTATTAGGCATGGTTTTACAAGCAGCATGCACTCATATCTATGGCGTCGACAGCCTTCCACAAAGCCCTTCCATGCAGTAGTGCGCATCAATGGCCTCAACTCCCATCTAATGTGCATGGGAGACCGTCTCCAAAGCCCTTGTATGACGACACTGCACACCTTAGGGTCTAAGAAGAAGCTTGGGGTGAGTCAGTACATCAAACCTGTGATTCGAACATTCTCGCCGTTCGAGCGTACCAAAGTGGCTTGTGGAAAACTGCTTACGTCAACACCGTTCGGACCTTCACAAACGGTGCTGACACCGTAATGCACTTTCAATATAGTGGGTACTGGCATTGTTGGTGTTTGCCTGCAAACATTTTCAATATTGCTACTGGTCAAATCACATTTTATAATATGGAACTGCTGCTATACTGTAATTTATATTTTTATGACCGTTCTCCTATCATGAACTACTACAGTACCCTCATAGCATAATCCTTCCTCATTCGCACCGCCACCGCTCTCTATCCTCCACGCCAATACGCATCAACTCCCTATTTGATCCCACACACACCGATGCTGTTCTTCTCTCGCTGCTCGAGCTCTCTCGTACTGCAAATTATTTCTAATGTGTTTTGACAATTTATATGACATAATGATTTAAATGCCAATATGTCAGTTCTAATAGTACACGTGCATTTTCAATGTATTAATGTGTCGAGACCCGAATATGCAAATCCGGACTCTCCTGTGTATTCTGCACTAGTCCAGGATCACGCTAGTGCACACAGCGTAAACAAAGATGTAATATCAACCACATTACAATTTACTAAGAAAAGACTCAAATATTATTAATAATTATCAGAGTACGATTAATAGCCTAATGGCTTAAAAGAAACTAGCAGTGGAAAACAAAAATAAGCGTAGCCATAAGCCATTCGACGTGCCCACAGGCAATCGACTGGGAAGCGAAGTCATAATCTGCGAAGTCGTTGAAGTATCCTCCCTCTAACAGCTCCTGCTGATCTGTTCCTTCTTCCTCAACTGAGCAAGTATGGATGAAGCTGTGAGTACATAGGTACTCAACAAGTCGTTTGTAACAAAAATGCAATATAGTATGCAAGGCTTACCAATGGATGGCTGAAAGGTTAATTTTGCGGAAAGTAACAATTTAAAGTAAATACAATAGATAGATTGAAAAGCAAGTTTTAGAAATGATAACCATTAAGTAACCAAAGGAATTGTAACCAACCACGAGTGAACTGACTATCCACCCCAATGAATCACCCATGAACCAAAATTCATGTAATGAATCACTAGTGAACTAACCATTTACTCCCCAACTTAGCCGAATCATATTTTTATGAAAACTCTACCCCTTGTGTGAAATCACCAAGCATTGTTTATGACCGAGGACACGGCTATTCGAATAGTTTTACACTCTGCAGAGGTTGCACAACTGTACCCACACGATGTGATAATCTTCACGTTAAAGAGAATCACAACAAGGCTTTTACAATGATCCATCTTAACCTGATCCCACTTGCTAAGGTTTCGCCGTCGAGTAGGCTGACCACTTGCTAACAACATTGGTAGCGAAACCAAAGTTGAGACTTCACAAATTATTATGCTAGGTCTATCCCATACCAGACATGTGGTTTGCGCGATAAAGCTCAGATCAATGTCGCACAAAGTTAAGTCCATAGATTTACCCAAGCGAAGCATCCACATCCCATGTGCAACCTGCACCCTCTTTACTGTATGATCATTCGCCCGAGTGAAAAACCAATTTTGTATAACCAGTACCAATGATACTACCCATGTCATGGCAATCAAATTTTATAGCGGTGGCTGACCACCACGTTCAAGTATATCATTAAGTCAAAATTAATTAACACATGTGATGATAGATCCAACGTACTACAAGTATGGCTAAGCAATTCTAACGTGCAAGCCATGTGACAACTAGTATTGCATCACTAAATAATTACCCATCCTATGGTGACAATGGATTCATGGCTTTCAAATTATCAAGGAGGAATTAATCAATTTAGACAATAGCTACCAATACAAGGTTTTTATAAGAAAGTAGCGATGCATGATAATTTCAAAAAAAGTAGTACATAATAGATTTGAAAACTAGGTTCAACATGATCAAAGATCATGACTTGCCTTGGCCTTGCTCAGTTGATGGCTCTTGATCCTCGAATCCGGCTTCAGCTCCTTTGAAAGCGTGCTCTAACGAGAGAGAAAGCAAAATGAAAAACAAAATAAATTCAAATAAAATTAAAATGAACTCCAAAAACTTCAAAACCAGAACCAAAAGATAGAGCTCAATTTTAGACGAATTTAAGAAAAAGAATCGGGTCAATCAGAGTTCGGATGGAGGAGAACATACTCTCGGAAAATCTAATATGGAGAAAAGGCTGAAAATCGGAAAAGTTACTATGCTGTGGACTCGGTGCACGGGATGGCTAGTCTACGATAGACTCGGCTCATGGAACAATGTGTGGCCGACTAGGCTTGCTGACGTGGCTGCTGACTGGGCTCTAGGGCTGATTTGGCATCCACGTGGTTGCTGACTGGGCTCTACTGGCTCACGGGTCTACGGCACAGAGCGACCGACAGCTGGGACCCACATGGCATTGGCACATTGCACGGTGGATAGGGTTCACGAGAAGGCAAAGCGGCGAGTGCGCGTGGGTGCAGGGTACAGCTGGCGGCGCACGGCGCGAGGCAGTGGCATGGAAACCGAAGGGGCGGCATGGGAACCGAGGCGACAACGGCGCGGTTCAACAGCGTCTAATCGGCGGGCAAGGATGGACAACGGCGACGGTGGCGACTCATCGACGGCGGTGACTTCGGCGGCAGTGAGGTCGAACGACGACGAACAACGACAGAACGGCTAGCGAACTTCGGCGGTGAGCTCCTGGGTGGTCTCGGTGAGGACAGTGAGACGAGCGACTAGCGGCGGCGAGGGCGGCGGCTATGGGACGGCGGAAGACCTTGGGGTCGGCCTCCCTTTTATACCCAGACGCCGAGGAGTTGGGGTCGGGCACTGCGGCGAGTCCGGGATGAAGACAACGACGGTGTTTGACTCAAGCACAGAAACCAGGGCACGGCAGAGATGGAGACCGGCTTGGAGACAACGATGCGCAAGGCGACACGTGGATGGCTGGGATGCGGGTGTGGAGAGACCACCGATGGCCAACACGCATATGATGGATGTGGTTTGCTTGTATGATGGATGTGGTCGAATACCTGATTCACATTTCATGCCGTGCTTGTTTTTAATTTGTAGGTCCCATCAGCCCACCATTATGCAAGAACTTCTAGGTGCAGTCTAGATTATAGGAAATGTGATGTCATATATGCCATTAGGTTTGTTGGCTTGATATCAAGATATATTTTTTCAGCAAATTTTATGCAAATGGTGGGTTGTATTCCATAGCTTTTTTCAGTCATGTTGTTGCCTCCCTGATTGATCCAGTGACTAGGGAAGGTCCACATGAATTAAAAAGGTAGCACTATACCACCATCAAATGAAGCCAAAATGACATTTGGAATGAATGTACATGTTCAATTCAATTATTTTGCTTTGAAACATTAGCCATGGCTATTGGGGTAGTTTGTTTGCAAATTTGGTTTTGCTAATCAAGGCAATAGTCCATGGGAATCCATGTTGCTAAAACACATTTATAGATTTAGAGTCACACCGGAGGTTACTACACATATTTACTAAGCCTCCTCTAGGTGAAATTGAAAAGCTTTTACCTGCAACTTGCCTACAATTATAATACCTTTGAGAACCATCATGAGCAAGCTAAATTTAGCTTCTAAATTTTGGTATGATCAAATTTCTAGATTTTACTTGAACAAGGTCAAACAAGACGAATCCTTTGGTATATTTCAAACCTTTCTTTTTAAGAAATTGGTAGACCTTTGTTAAGGACCATATAGCGGTTTATATTAGTCTACCAAGTTAACTACTTGGCCAACCATTGGGCCTCCTGCATGTCATCCTGCCAACTTGAACAATATTGTTGACCCAATGTTTTCCCTCTTGATGCTCTTACTCAACTTGTTGAATGTAATATGTTTATGTTGTGTCCTTATGTTAGATTAGCTATGCTAAGTGTGCTTCATTTTTGCTTTAATACTATTGTACTAACATGTATTATTAGTATGCTAAGCCACCCATTAAAAATTGTTGGCTGCTCTTAACCAACCACTCTACTTTTTTATTTTATAATACAAGGAACCTGCATATTGGTCTAAATTTTTAATGCAACAGCAGAGCAAAACTGCACCAAATGTGTTTTTAGCTTATGAATAGAGATTGCATCAATTATTTGAGGCCTATATGCCACCTATTGTAAAAGTTGTTGCTGATATTCAGGTTGTATTAATGCAAAATTTTTGACAAGGGGCTACTTGGATAATTGACATCGCTTTGTTAGCCTTGCTATGTTCATTTTCCCATTCTTGTAACTAATTTCCTGTCTAACTTCTCACTTACTATATGAATGTGTCCTTCACATTAACATGCCGCAATTATGTGAGTACTAGATAAATTCTTGTTGTTGTGTCCTACTTCTGAATGTGTCCTTATTGCAACGCATGGTGTAGTACACTTTTAGTCATCTTTTACGCCAGATTAGTAGTAGTAGAATAGACTATTAAATGCCTTCTTGTGAATAGAGAATGCTTTTACAACTATGGTAATGCAATAAATTCATTATTGGGTGATGTTAACGTAGCAGATGGGTGACAATGCTGAGTGTGAATGATGAACACACTAGAATAGTATGTGAATTGTTTACTAAACAAGTAGCTGCTGGTAATTGCCTAACTTTACCCATCTAAACATTCCTGGTTATGTGTAACAGCCCAGATTTTTATAAAAAAATAATAATAAAAATAAATTAAGATAAAAAATAATTTAAATTAAAAATAAGTGTTTTGGTTGCCTGAGTTTTAATTTTGTTTTGCCCTGATTTTCTGCTTTTAAAAAGATTGGATTTGAAAAGTAATTTAAGCAAGAACTTAAAAATATTCTTAAATAAAAGGATATTTTGATTTTCTGTAAAAATCCTATTTCAAATTAATTATTTGGAATTATTTGGCTTTTAGCTGGTTTTTCTGGAGTTTGAAATCTATCTTTAAATTAAAAAGTATTTGAAGTATATAAATATTACCCCAATAAGTTGAAAATATTTTTCTAAGTCCAAAACATATCTAGGAATTTTTGTGAATTTTGCTGAAATTTTTGGGCTTTATTTGCTATTTTCTAGGCCCTTATTTATTTTCCAGGCTTTTCTGAAAAGAAAAAAGGAATTTAAAACTCCAGCCCCTCCCTCCGGGTGACACGTGGACGTCCCAGATTCACCCACATGGCCACCCGAGAATATCCCGACTGCTCACCCTCCCCTCTCTCTGTTCCCTCGGGCCCCGCATGTAGGCGCCCCTCTCTCCTCTCCCCTCCCTCTCTCACCGCCAAGTGGGCCTGACCCATCAGCCTCTCTCATGCTCTCTCTCCTGGGCCGGCGTGTGGATGGTCCAGATTAAGCCACGCCGCCACTCGGCCCATCTCCCGCCGTTCGCCCCCTCTTTTCTCTATCTCCTCTCTCCCGTGCCCGGCCGCCGGATTCCTCCCTCTCAGCCACGTGGCGCGATCCCGCCCGTTCCCTTCTCTTCTCTCGCTGCGCTTGGGCCTCATCTGTCAGGCCCCTTCTTCTTCCCCATGCCGCTGCCAGGCCGTTGCGCCACTCCGCCCTTCCCGGCCACACTCCCTTCCTGCGCGTGCGCCGCCCCACATCTTTCTTCGTGCGCCGCAATCCCCGCGCCCGTCACCCCACCTTCCCCACTCCCCGTGCCCACTCAGCCTCATCTACTTGCAACCGCCACCGTCACCATTTTCACACAACGGGTTAGCTCGCCGGCGCCACCCCTCCCTTATAAATACCCCCTCCCACCCGATCCCCTTCCCCACTCACCTCATTCCCGCCCCCAATTCCTTCCCTCCGCCACTCGAGCTCGTCCGCGCCGCCATTCCTCTCTCCACGCCGGCGAACATCTCCGGTGAGCAATTGCCACTGCTTCGACCTCCCTGTCCTCAGACACCACTCCTCCAAGCTCAAATGTTGCCGGAGCGTCGCTGCACCGGAGACCCGAGTGCCGCTGCCGCCTTCCTCATCGCCGACCACTCTCTGGTCATCACCAGGCTCTGGGATGTGGTAAAATCGACTCCTTGCAGCCTCCTCTCCCTCCTCCGCCCCTCGTCGGCCGTCGCCGCCCGCCAGAACGCTAGTGAGCCTTGGTCCCCGAGCGCGGCCACCAACTGGCAAGCCACGTCGCACCTAGGTGACATGGATGCCACATGGCACCCAGCGGCGTGCCACCTCTGCTTGGTCAGCGCCACGCCAGCACTTAGGAGCTGTGTCGGCATTTTGGCACATGTGGCAGCCACATGTCCCGCCACATCAGCGCTCAAGTCCACATGGCAGCCACGTGTCCTGACACATCTGCACCAAAGCCCTCCCGAGTCACGTGGTGGACACGTCAGCACCACCTGGCTGCCACATCAGCAAAATAGCCTAGTCAGCTGACACCTCAGCGCCATGTCACCCCTCCTTGCCACCTCAGCCTTCCTCATGGTCCATGGATCTGGTCCACGGTAGAGGCCCATTGGTTAGTCTCAGTCAATCAGGGCGACAATGATGATAGTGAACAAGAAGATAAATCACCAATTAGTGCTAAAGGGAAAAGAGCATGTGGTCCTAGCAATGAGAAGGGGAAGAAACCAAAAAGTGGAACTATAGTCATGCAACACCAACTAAAACAAATTGTTGAGTTGAGTGAGATGTTGCATGCATATTTTGCAGCATTTGCACAAAAGAGAGGAAGCCTTAGTGTGTACCATTAAAGATGTAGTGGAGTTGACTGAAGAGTGTAGTGCTGTTATGTAGACTAATGAGTATTTCATTACCTTTCAACCTGTCTTGACAAGAATGAGCCTAGGACTTCACGTCTTAGTGGTATGGGCTGGGTAAGAGAAACCTTAAGCACTCCAGAAAAAGCCACCATATGTTTCGTATAAATGCTACAATCTTCCATAGCCCTGATCTTTTGGTCAGTTCTTACAAGTTGAAATCAACTATCCATATGAGTTCCATTGAAGCATTAGCTATTTTTCTATACATTTGTGGTAGCTCTGAATCGAACTGAAGAAATTTGATGAGATTTTGGAGTGTGTGGCCAAGATGTCTCACGATATTGTGCAGCCAAAGGATCATAATTTCTCTATTGTTCATAGTAGAATTAGAAATGATAGAAAGACGTGGCCACATTTCAAAGACTACATTGGAGCTCTTGATGGTATACACATCCTTGCAATAGTTCTATAAGAAGATTAGATTAGATATATTGGTAGATCAGGAAGACAACACAAAATGTGATGGCCATATGTTATTTTGACATGCGCTTCACATACGCATCTATTGGTCAGCCAGGAGCAATGCATGATACTAGTGTGCTTTATCATGTATTGGATGTAGATAGAGATATCTTTTCACATCCTCCACAGGGTAAGTTTTATTTTTCAAATCATTTGTGAATTTATTTATACTAATATTCATGCATTTAATGTTAACAGAGGTAATTTGCATCTTAGTTTTCAGGAAAATATTATCTTGTCGATGCCGGTTATCTGAATAGGCCAATGTATCTAGCGCCATACAAGGGCAAAGGTAATATGTTCCTAAATTTCATAGAGGTGTTGCTCCAAGTGGTGAGAAACAAAATTTTAACAAAGTGCACTCAGGTGTTTGTAACATCGTTGAGAGGACCCTTGGTGTATGAAAGATGAAATAGAGAATTCTGCTAAAGATGCCGAGTTTTCATTTGTCCAAGCAAAAGATAATTGTTCAGCTACTATGGGACTTCACAACTTCATACGTGATCATGCTTCAACGGACAAGCATTTTCATAGGTTTAAACGGAATCCTAAATATGTGCCCACAATACCACCGAGATATGCAAAATATGTCATTTCTCAATATGCATCGGATATGTCAACATCACAATCGAGTGATAGAGCTATGGATAGGTTTCGTGATGACCTTACAAAGGCACTTGATGAAAGTTGGCGAAATCCACCATATTAGTCGTAATAGTACAAAAAGTCAAAGCAGAATTGTTTCAAGTACAATAATAGATGAAGAATTCTCTATTTTATAGTCATGCCAATATAACAGTGTAGTTTTATTGCTTTATGGATGTTGCTTTCAATAGTAATTTTCTCTTTGCTCTAAAATCAGGAAGAAGATACTGATCATCGAGCTACAACCACCTCCGTTGACGAGGTGCACATTGAGCAAACCAAGCCATGACTTCGTATATGAGATATATACCAGCCACGTTAGTTCTTACTTGAAGATGTGGCTGAGCACAAGGACATATTGAAACCAAGGATGGCTTTGCTTGAAGGATGAGAGGATGATGCGGGTGTAAATCCTACTATCGCATCAGTTCTTTCATTTGATGAGATCGGTGCTCTGCTTGTTATTCAATCTAAAATTCTTCACAAAGAGGAAGAGAAGGACATGTATGTGTTTGCCAGTAGAGTTGGGCTGCAGTGCAAGCAAGAGGAGCTGACTGAGCTGCATGTGAGCCAGAAGCACAAGCGGGAAAAAATTGTCAAGCCAAGTGAAGCACAACTAGAAAACAAGTCTTTTCGTTACATGTTACCAATAATCCAAGATGGATTTTTGCTGCATCATGTACATGTCTAAAAAGCTTAGGAAACTTACATTGTTAGGTATCTAGAAGATATTCTTAAAGATAAGGAAAGAATCAAACGAATCAGGAAGATACATTTGTTATTTCTGTCCTTACCACACAAAGAGTTTAAGGGTGGCAAACTGATAATTTTCTTACAATGGTCTCTTTCCTTGCTTGCGCTTGGATGGAGTGCTCCAATGACCGTGATTGATGAGGATATGCAGTGTACTTCTGTTCATCATGTTTCTGAAGATATGTGCACAATTTTCATTGGAACCAATGCAAACAATGTTTATATTTGGAAAAATTATGAAGTCTATTTTCTAACACATCAGAGAACACATGATTTGGAGTTTTCTATAAAAAGTTATGGCTATTAGAGTGCATGCTGTACGAGTAGACCGGGTGACACGCGAGAGTTGATAAAGTTGAGCCCGTGTCTTGTACAATACGTGGGGTCATATCCAGATATCCATAGCTTTCTAAAGGTTCAATAAACTTCCTTTTTAGGTTTCCCACGGGTTCAACTCGTCCAAAACATGAAAATTGAAGATAGGAAAGTTTGAAGTAAATGAGACTCGATTCAGGATAGCCAGATTGTCCAACTTCAAAATGCTATAACTTTTTCAAATGAACTCTTATTTGGGTGTCCTTAAACGCTTTGGAAAGCTAACTTTGTTGGGTGTTCTTAAACTTTTTGGAAAGCTAACTTTGAGAACCATCCAACAAATGAAGTGCCTACTTGAGATTCCCTCTGTTTGCACCGCAATAGCTAAAATAATCTGACATTACAAAATTTTAGATGTCCTTTGTGTCCAAGTTATCCAAAGCATCTATTTCTTGCTTTAGGTGTCCTAGAAGGGCTTTATAAACCGTATATCATGTCCAATGTAAGGGGATGCCATACGTATTATCTATGATATTAGATTGAGTTGAATAAAGCAGAAAATCACCATTGTTGGTGGCCATGTTGTGTGTGCGTTCTTGTGAATTTCCAAGAAGAGATTCATCTTAGTATGTTGGTTCTAACAGCAGTGTTAGTGCTTGTTCGCTGAATCGCAAGATTTATTCATCTTTTATCGTGGGTTAAGGTACTTATAGATGAGGAGATTATCTTCGGGTTTCGGTTCATAGCTACTGAACCAATCTATCTTGGCGGTTCCTACTTACCGTAAAAGATCGGATTAAAATAACATAATCCTGCTAGTTCACTAGTTGAATCCTCATCATACTCTGTGTACATGTTCGGCAGTGACTTCGGTAAAATATTCCATGTTTATGCTTTAGACTTATTGCACTATTGCAGCGCTTCGTTGATTTGGGTTGAAAATATAATAATAAATTGTTCGAACTATTGATGTGTGTTTCTATCAAACTTTTCTGCATCAACCGTCTGTTGCCGTTTTGCCGGACATCAAACGTCCGATACTCTGATGGATTGCATTTCCGCAGAGTCACTGACAAATCTGACGACAAAAGACGTACCTGTAAATATTCATTATTATTAGTGCAAAACACAATGACACGACACTTCCCCTCTCCGAAGGACTTATTTTAATTTTTAGAAGCTAAAAATTATTTAGAACGTGTTGGCTTTTTAACTGATTTTTTCTTTTTTTATTTGTATTATCCGTGAAGATATAACAATATTTTTTATTATTTTTTAATTGAATAATTTCGAAAAAACTAACTGTTGTTAAGGTATTATTTCAGCTAAAAATCACAACACTTTAGAATATGGCCAAAGATTATTGCAGTGCAAAAAAGGCCTGCATACTTCTCCCTTAATTACTTTACTCATCTCCATCATCACCTGATACAAAGCACGCAATCATGTATACATGCATTATTCCACTGTATCAAGCGGAACATATACCAGGAACCACTCAGCACTACACCCAGAGTGCACCTGCATTGCGAAGCAGCGGGACAAGATTGCCGCTGAGGTGGAGGGACATGACCTTGTCGGTGGACCCAACGAGCCTGCCGCCGATGAACACCGCCGGCACAGGGGGGCTGCGGCCGAGGAGCCTCGCCAGCGCCTTCTCCATCTCGTTTCCCCTTGGGTCCTCGTCGAGCTCGATCACGGTCGGGTTCACCCCGAGCTCGCAGAAGAGGCGCGTCACGGTGTGGCACATGCAGCAGGAGCTCATGCTGAATATCACCACCGCGCGCTGCGCCGCCAGCTTTGTCACCCGGTCCATCGATCTGTTGTTCTTCGTGAAGGATTCGAAAGATTTTCTGTGAAAAATGTAGGCTAGCTTGTGCTAGTGCTAGTGAGCTTAGTAGCTAGGAGTGCTAGCTTCTTGTGTATAAGGCTTTGAGTTCTGCTTACTTGCTTTGCATTGGCATGCGGGGTTTGCTTATATAGGCATGGAAATTTGCATTGAAAAATGTGATTTTGCAGCAATTCTATCGGAAAAAGGCGATACGGGAGGGTTCGGATAATGGCCAAGTTTCTTTCTTGCGACACCACAGATGGGTTTAGTGTGGAATATCGAATATTTGGATGGCAATGGCAATGCAGCAACCTGATACCGAAATGGTCCTTGGGAGTCGGTAGGTCTTTTCGAGCTTACCTTTGGTAGTTCTCTTCTATCCTATTCGACAAGTCACAAGAGAGAATAAGCGTGTGAGAGAGATGCTGGTGAGATCATGGTCTTCTTCTAGTCTTAATATGTAAGATTGTGGCATACTGTACAAGATGCAAGAAAGTGCTAGCAGTTAACAGTTAGTGCATAAGAATAAGATGCAGCTAAGAAGCAACTTGACAGAATTCACTGACAAAATCTATTTTACTAGTTTCGGATAATGGCCAAGCTTCTTTCTTGCGACACCACAGATGTGTTTAGTGTGGAATATCGAATATTTGGATGGCAATGGCAATGCAGCAACCTGATACCGAAATGGTCCTTGGCTGTCGGTATAGGGCTTTTGGAGCTTACTTTTTGTAGTTCTCTTCTATCCTATTCGACAAGTCAGAAGAGAGAGAATAAGCGTGAGAGAGAGAGAGAGAGAGAGAGAGAGAGAGAGATGCTGGTGAGATCATGGTCTTCTTCTAGTCTTAATATGTAAGATTGTGGCATACTGTAGAAGATGCAAGAAAGTGCTAGCAGTTAACAGTTAGTGCATAAGAATAAGATGCAGCTATGAAGCAACTAGACAGAATTCACTGACAAAATCTATTTTACTAGTTTTCGGACTTCCAGTACCAATAATTATTGTTAGACTATTTCATGTGTGGCATACACGCGTGGCGTGTCCGGCATTCATATCAAGTCCAACCGGCGCGATATCTCTAGGATTCTCTCCAACGACATGTAGGCCCTGTTTGGAATGCGGGAATTTTTCCCGATTCCTGCGGGAATTGAACTGTTTCCTGTAAAATTCCTGCAAAATTCCTGTGAAATTCCTCTGTTCCAAACAGGCCCGTAATCTTCTTGTTAGGAATGATTTGCATGTAATCTTCATTTTGTTTGGATAGCCATTCGGCTGGTTATGGCTTTCCTTGTATGCGCCTGTCT
This sequence comes from Dendrocalamus latiflorus, assembly GCA_017311315.1. Taxonomy (NCBI): domain Eukaryota; kingdom Viridiplantae; phylum Streptophyta; class Magnoliopsida; order Poales; family Poaceae; genus Dendrocalamus; species Dendrocalamus latiflorus. Next base: position 19,421,394 of record CM029665.1, on the reverse strand, counting down.
CGTCCTATACTTATGGTCTTGTTTGACCAAATGAGTAATCTAAGTTTGTGAGTTATTTCGCCTTCATGGTATTAGAGCGGTGCTGCTCCTGAGTGTTGTCTTCTCCTTCCCACAACCCTTCCCACCTCCTTCCTCTCTGCCGCCTGCCATGGGTGACAATACTGCCAAGTAGACCGCCAAGGAAGCCCTCTGGGCATAGGTAGGCGTCGTGATGACCATCTAAACATTTGTTTCTATCATGCTTGATCTTCACGCATTGAACTACTCCAAGTGGCGGGGCCTATTCCTCATCGCCTTGCACAAGTATGCTCTCGACGACCATGTCAAGTCTGGCATGGCGTCCTCGAATGAAGTCACCTGGAAACGTATGGACGCCACCATCGTTTCCTAGATTTATGGCTCTATCTCCTCTTTATTCTCGAGATTGTGATGGTCTCGATACCGCCGCCCTAGCTGTCTGGATGAGCATCCAACTTGTTCCAAGACAACAAGGAGAGCTGGGCTCTCTACCTTGAGGTCGAATTCCAGTGCCTCATGCAGGGGGACATGTCCACTACCAACTATTGCCGCAAGTTGAAGAATCTGGTTGATGCTCTTGCACTACTACAAAAGAGGCTATATTGGACGTGTGCATCATAGAACCGTCTGTACTTAAATTATTATAGACGGTTTATACTAGCAACCGTCTGTGATATTTTCACAGATGGTTATTAACATGAACCGTCTGTGATAATTGAGACATCACAAACGGTTCATGTTAATAACCATCTGTGAACTTTCATAGACGGTTCTTAACACGAACCATCTATGATAAGTCAGACATCACATACGGTTCGTGTTAATAACCGTCTATATAAGTTTCAGACATCACAGACGGTTCATGTAAAAAACCATCTTTGATATTGTGGACATCACAGATGGTTCTTGTAACAAATCATCTGTGATATTGCGGACATCACAGACAGTTTGTATGAATAACCGTCTGTGAATTATCACAGACGGTTATTAATATGAACGGTCTGTGATATTGTTGGTATCACAGACCGTTTGTGGTTGGAACCGTCTGTGATAATCTATGCTATTAAATACCGGGTGTACGTGGTCTCGACACAGATTTGTTTTCATTGCGCTGCATCGATGGAGCGAGGCAGTCGGTGTTGGAGAGTTTGGTAAAAACATATTGCTTGTAGATCTATATACGTTTTCTTAGTGATCAGAGGTTAGTACTCAATTGCTTCTAATAACTTATATGCCCTATAATTGAAAGAGATGATAGCTAGGTTTTTGTTTAGATCTAGCTAGTTAGCTAGCTAAGTTTAGAAAGACAATGATACTTTACTCAATTTCAGAATGGGTAAGTACTCCTAGTTTACTTCAATATATTCTTGCTTAATATTATTGTGTCATGAATACGTGGCTAACTAGCTAGCTACCTAATATAGATGTCATGTATAATTAAATATAGCTAGTCTGATTTGCTATAGTAGCGCTAATAATCGTTTTGACACCCATTTGTTACATGTGTAGCGTAGATGGACCGAAGCTGGATGTACATTGAGAACTGTGTGAATGAAGAGTACATTAATGACGTGTCTACTTTTAGAAGAGCGGCCGAGCTGGATATGTTGAAGAAGAGGATGGAATATATGTACTGTCCATACATTGATTGTGATAATCTAAAGATGTTAGCAACTCAGCGTAGATCGAAGCACACTTGATTCGAAGAGGTTTCAAAAGGGGTGCAAATGTTGGACCAGTCACGGTGAAGAGAAGATTACACAAGAAGGTAGTTATGACATCGTCGAGGGAGACAACGATATGCCGGTTGTAGACTGTGCTTTTGATCATGAGGATAGGTCACAGGATGACAATATGGATCAGATGCTACGTGATGCAGAAGAGAACTATAGTGAGAGAGAGTTTGGTAAATTCGAGGACTTGATGAAGGACTCAGAGAAACCTTTGTTTCCGAGCTGCAAGCTGCAATACATGAGGTTGTCATCAGTTCTAGAATTGCTGAAATTGAAGGCAAGCAATGGTTGGTCTGACAAGAGTTTTACAGCATTGTTAGGTCTCCTAACGGACATGCTTCCAAAGGAAAATATGTTGCTGAGAACCACCTACCAAGCCAAAAAGATTCATTGTCCATTGGGAATAGAAGTAGAAAGAATACATGCATGTTCGAATGATTGTATGTATCCTGTACCGTAAAGAGTATGCTAGCTTACATGTTTGTCCGGTGTACAAAGCATCCCGATACAAACGTAAAAATGACTCTGATAATGAGAAGGGCATCGAGGTGAAGCAAGAACCTCCTACTAAGGTGTTGTGGTATCTTCCTATAATTTCCTATTTGAAGCGTTTATTTGCAAACTACAAGGATGCAAGATTGATGCGTTGGCACTGGGAGCAGCGTAAGAAAGATGGAATGATAAGACACGTTGCTGATTCTGCCAAGTGGAGGAACATCGATAGGATGTTTATAGATTTCGGTGTGAAACCGACGAATATAAGGTTTGGGTTGAGTACAGATGGAATGAATCCTTTTGGTAATATAAGCAACCGACATAGCACCTGGCTCGTGACTCTGTGCATGTACAACCTTCCTTCTTGCCTGTGTATGAAGCTGAAGTATATTTTGATGTCACTACTTATCCAAGGGCCGAAGCAACCTGGGAACGATATTGATGTGCACCTAGCACCATTGGTGTAAGATCTTGCAATACTGTGGAATGAAGGGGTACATGTATGGGATGTGGACAAACGAGAGAACTTCAGTCTACACGCCATGTTGTTCTGCACCATTAATGATTTTTCTGCCCTTGGTAACCTGTCAGGGTTGAGTACAAAATGAGCCAAAGCGCGTGGTTGAACAACTCACACAAAATTGTATACATGCATCACCGTAGGTTCCTTCCAAAGTATCATCCATACCGCAAGATGAAAAAAATAATTTGATGGAAAAAAGAGGATGACTCAGTACCAAGTCTCTTTAGTAGGAAAGAGGTGTATGATATGGTTAAGGATATCGACGTTGCGCTTGGAAAGGGACGTAAATTGAGGTCCTATCGGAAGAACATGTGGAAGAAGAGGTCAATATTTTGGGACTTGCCTTATTGGGAGCACTTAGAAGTTTGCAATTGCATCGATGTCATGCACGTAGAGAAGAATGTATGTGATAGTTTGATTGGTCTCTTACTGAACATTCCTGATAAAATAAAGGATGGTGTCAACGCAAGGCGTGACTTGGTCGCTATGAACATCAGGACCGAGTTAGCACCGATAGAGACCGATAAAGGCTGGACGTACCTTCCTCTAGCTTGCTACACTCTGTCTAAGTCTGAGAGAACTCAACTGTGCCAGTCATTACATAGTGTGAAAGTTCCGTCCGGTCACTCCTCCAGCATGAAGAAACTTGTTTCCATAGAACATTTGAAATTAATTGGCATGAAGTCTCATGACTGTCATGTGTTAATGACACAAATACTACCTGTTGCAATTAGAAGTATTTTGTCGAATAAGGTTCGAGTGACAATCATAAGGCTATGTTATTTCTTTAACACAATTACTTAAAAGGTCATCAATCCTGATGGACTAGATGCTCTGTAGACCGAGGTGGTGACAACTATATGTCATCTAGAGATGTATTTCCCTCCATTATTTTTTGATATCATGGTCCATCTCATTGTTCACCTTGTGAAAGAGATAAAGATATGTGGCCCCGTGTTTCTACGTCATATGTACCCATTCGAGAGGTACATGGGAATTCTCAAGTTCTATGTATGCAATCGATCTCGACCGGAGGGTAGCATCATCGAAGGTTATACAATCGAAGAGTTCATTGAATTCTGCATCGGCTACATGGCTCAGGTTGAGCCGATAGGTGTACCTCTATTTCGTTACAAGGGGAGGCTAGAGGGTATCGGGACTATCGGAAGGAAAGCAATAACTCTGGATCAAGATACGTATGCTCAAGCCCATTTCACGGTTTTATAACACATGACTGAAGTGACCCCATATATTGAAGAGCACAAGGACATGCTACACCAAGAGAATGCAGGCCAGTTAGAGGCTTGGATCATGAGATAACACAACCGTCAGTTCAACGAATAGTTGAAGGTGCGATTGTGTTGGATCGAAGTAGGTGACAGAGGGGGGGGGGGGGTGAATGTCGATTCTTTAAAAATGACCCCCTCAAGTACTTACTCGTAAATCGCCTCTCCAATAGCTGTGAAGAGCTATGAAGGGGAAAGGTTTTACTCTCAGGATACTTGAGCAATCAGAGGAAATGAGCACAGAAAACAGAGAAACCAAGAAGCCAAAAACTCATCAAAAACATCAAGCAATACATGCTGCCAGGGGGAGGCCGGTCAGACCGCTGTTGAAGGGCCGGTCTGACTGGTCACATGCCGCCGGTCTGACTGCCCAGTACATGGCGGTCTGACCGCCCCTTGTTCCCCGGTCTGACCACTCCAAGTGCACCGGTCTGACCGCCCCCTGTCCCCAAGCAACCCGAGAAGACTATGAAAATCCTGAAATTTGAGTACAATTTCAGAACTTCAAAAATCAAAGAACAAAGTGGATTTCTTCCATTCTTTTTGTCCCAGAGCACCACAACTATATTCTAAATAGCAAAGAGGGCTTGGGAAACAAAGAAATCAAAGAAAAGAACAAGAATTTCAGATTAGGGCTAAAAACTGAAATCTTGCATGAGCTGAGCCAAAAATCAAATTACTCCCCAAGCTTTGATCCTTTGGCCAGGAAACTTTGAGGATAGCTACTTAATAGCCTCTGGACTCTACATGTCAAGTTTCATGCCATCTCATGATGGGAAACACGAAAAGCACCAAAACCCTAGAGATGAACTGAAGAACAGGAAAGGAGGGAAAATGCAAATATTTGATTCATTCACTTTGCTCTTGGGAAAATCCAATCAAATGATCTTGAGACCTATTCCCATCACTGAGCAACCCATTTTGCCACTCATCAGCAAGAATCAACAAGAAAACAAAAAACTCAAGAATCCAACACAGAGAGCATCGAAGAGAAAAGAGTGCACGGGAGAAAAACTTCAGATTTTCATTCCAAATCAAAAGAGGAATACAGAGGAGTCCCAATACGCATGGACATTAGAACAAGAAGGATTACAAGCTCCTCAAACCATCCTCTCCCTCTCCCAAAATCAAGATCACACCCTACATGCTTGAAGGAGAGAACCACTCAAGAACACATCGAAGGGGGACAGAGCACAGACACCCTCTGCCTCTCCTCACCTACTCCATACCAACTCTCCAACCACTAAAGCCTAAAGCCAAAATAAACTCACAAAGCCTCTTTTGACTCTAGCAAACCCTAACTCTCTCCCAAAGCCATGGGAATACATGCAGCCACCAACACCTATTTATAGCCCTTGGCTAACGGGTCTCCAACCCGTTACGCCCGCTAAGCCCGAACGGAACCGTCTCCCGCTTGTGCAGCCTCGCGAAATTACCAATTCGCCCCTCCTGCACCTTCCGGGAAGCTTCCGCGCTCCTTGTCATCCACAACTTGCAACCACATCGAATCTCCGCTGTCTTCGACACATCCAACCGTTCTGACCTCGACACCGCCCGTGCCTAGTCCGGTCACCTCGTGTCTCACCACGACTCCACCTCGACGTCCTGCAGCCAACACAGACAAGAAACACATCAAATAGCACCGCTCGACACATGTGAGCATAAAAGCATTAATGAAACCACATTAAGCATGAAATAGCCCAAACCTGACAAGTCAACATAATATGCATCCTAACCACTTTGACCAGGTTTGACCAAGTCCGACCGAGCCCGATTGCACCACGCAACGTCAAGGTCCGAACCAACCAAATCAAACTCAACTTTTCTAAACCGATGTCAATTACTCATCACACACATGGGATGACCTCCACATGGTCTCTCAGATTGACTAGGAGGTCGTCAAGTGAAACACTACAATAGTTAGCAAAAGGGCCAAAATTTACAATTGCGACATGGCAAGGATACGACATTAATAGCTACACATTTTATATAACAAATCAGGACAGAAAGAGCATAGTGCAAAACTCAGGTGTCTGATAGATGCCTATGATGCGCACGTCAGTACGTTGGCCCAAGCTCGTACTATGGGCTTGTAGAGGAGATTTGGGAGCTTAATTACATAATTTTCAAGATTCCTCTATTTCGGTACCGTTGAGTCCAACTCCCACGGGGTGTAAAGGTCGACAAGTATGGCGTCACTACCATGGACCTCGAATGTGTAGGATACAAAAATGAACCATTCATACTCGCGAGGCAAGTTGTTCAAGTATTTTATATAACCGACCTGGCAAATAAGAAGCGTCATGTAGTTCTTCGGGGAAAAAGAAGGATTATCAGAGTTGAGAATGTTATGGATGAGGAAGAGTACAATCAATTTGAAGAGTTGCCTCCATTCGGAGACGACATCAGGCTCGAGGAAGAACAAGGTGATGGAGCAAGCTATATGCGTGTCGATCATCGTGAAGGGCTTTATTTAAAAGGAAATAGCCAAATGTAATAATTGATCCCACACAGCCAACACCTATTTGGAAATTGTTGCGATGTAACAATAATTACGAAACTTGGCATGTAACTATGATACTATATTCCATTGTAATTGTAATTGACTCAGTAACTAAGAAATAGTTATATTTATGATTATGCTTGTATTTTCCATAATATTGCATGGCCATCATGATTTTTTTTGGCTAGAAGGAGCGAACTGTCACAGGTAGTTTATCGGAAGAAACCATCTGTGATATATTATATCACAGACGGTTCTTTTATGGAACCATCTGTGATACATCGAATATCACATACGGTTCTATAAAAGAACCATCTGTGTTAGTATTATCAGAGATGGTTCCATAAATGAACCGTCTGTGATAGTTTCCTTATAAATATTCCGTAATAGGTTCTGCTCGCAGAGTCCTCACTCACTCACTCCGTCTCCACCACCAATGCTAGGTTTTGCTAGATCTGATTGCTCATATGCGCGCAACGCTGCCTTTCCCTCCTATCACCGCCTCTCCCGTCGCTGTACGTCTCTCCCTCACGACGCCACCTCTCCCTCTCATCACCGTCCGCCTCTCCCTCCCGACGCCGGCCGCCTCTTCCTCCTGAAGCCGGCCGCCTCTCCCTCCCGACGCCGACCGCCTCAGCCTCACGCCGCCGCCTCTCCTTCCTAATGCCGGCTGCCTCAACCTCACGCTGCCGCCTCTCCTTCCCGACGCCGTTCGCCTCTCCCTCATTTGTCTTGTGGTCTGTCTCAATAGTTGGCTAATTTATTTTGTGATCTTCAGTAGATGGCTAAATTGTTTTATGACCTTTAGTACTTTATGATATATGCTTCACTTGTTAGCTACAAGATCTAATGCTAAAATTGAATATTCAAGCTTGAGCTTTAAATTTTTACTATTACTGTATTTGTCAATCTTGTGATCTGTCTCAATAGTTGGCTAAATTGTTTTATGACCTTTAGTACTTCATAATATATGCTGCACTTGTTACCTACAAGATCTAATACTAAAATTGGATATTTAAGGTTGAGCTCTAAATTTTTACTATAACTGCCATTTGTCAATTTAGTGATTTGTCTCAATAGTTGGCTAATTTGTTTTGTGATCTTCAGTAGTTGGCTAATTTGTTTTATGATCTTTAGTACTTCATGTTATATGCTTCACTTGTTAGCTACAAGATCTATTTAGAATGGCATGTTACTGTTCCAAAGGGACCTTGTAGTAATAATATATGCCACATAAACTTTCTAAGGGCATGAAGCAAGTTACACACTCCAGTGCCAGTTTCAATGAACTTGAGACACTGGATTGTGTAATTTGATTTATAAAACTTTGTTTACGCCCATAACTCACTTCAGTTAGTTTTTTCTTAGAAAAGAGATGGCATCCACAAAGTCATCGTCGTCGTCATTTGCGTCTTATGCTCCCAAGATTGGGATAACTAAGCGTGGCCAAGGAGTATCGAAAAGGCCAGAGGGCCGAATGACCATCACGGTGGTCTCTCCCGATGGGGTCCCTCTGCAACCGAAGAAACTAGCGGCATCATTTTGGACTACCTGTGGGATAATTGGAAGGCAATGGGTTCCCATCACCATAGCGAGTTGGAAAGATTTGGCAAAGGATCAGAAAAATCAACTATGGGAGGAAATTACAAATTCGTTCGAAATCCCAGCAGAACTACAGGAACTCGTTCAACGGTTGGCACTCCTTGCAATAGAAAAAGCATGGAAGAATTTTAAAAGAACTCTTGTCACACAGTACGTGGCCAAGAATCTCACGCCCTTCATGAGGTATCCTTTCGTGTCGCTGGAAACATGGGAGGCCTTGGTGCAGATGATGACAACGACCGAATTTGAACAACAAAGTGTGGCACACAAGGCTCTCCAGTCATAAAACACTCACCCTCACAGACTCGGCACCACTAGGTACGTGGGAAAAATCTCGCAGTGGAGGATGCAGGACTAGGTCGCAATCCGATCGGAGGCCTCCCTGCCATTTGCCAGGATCGCAAACGAGCGCGCCCGAAACTGGTTAAGAGCGAGATCATCAACCACATCTTCGAGTCTCTCTTTCAAAAACCCTGTAGAAGAGGAAGTATCCCGTGCCTGGTAAGATATGGTAAACTACATAGTTGTTAATATCATTGACTACCGAATCTTCTCGGGGCTCATTTCAAGAATACAGGGAGAGATATATACTATCATAGGCCTTGGAAAACAAGGAGCACCCAGGTCACACTCGTGGCCTGAGGGTTTACGTATCTTGGAGGCACTGATTCCCAAATGACTCTGAGATATATAGGAGTAGGAAGAGATCCAAGGCCTATCACAACAAACAAATAAAATAGGAGCTTTGTGCACAACATGAGGAACAGCTATCTGCCTCACTTCAAGAGCAGACTGCCTCACTTCGAGGAGAGATAGATTCATTAAGGGAAGAACTGAGACAAGTCCGCAACCAATCGCAACCCACCCCCGTTAATGCGGTACCTAGTCCCCTTCAACGTCAGAGTAGCTGCGCATCCACGCCAATTACTGAACATAGTGATGCCCACTTACCTATCGATGACATCCAGGTAATGTACCTCTTTAGAATACTACATAGATCTCTCTGGTGGATGCCTTAACTCATCTTGTATCGTTATGTAGGAGCCCACGCTTTGTATCCTCAGAGTCAGGCTTGTTGGCTCCATTCCCATTGACGCTGGGCGGGGGATGGCATATCCATGGCAGTCAGGGACACTGGTGTACAGTGTACAAGTAGAGACCGGTTTCATGAAGGTTCAGGTAGACATGATTAATGATGTTTTCAAGATCGTCCCTCTTGAGAAGCTCCCAAACGAAGAGAATACGATATTAGGGGATGCCGTCCACACATTCATCTAGTGGCCCAAGAGGGACATCGCCATCGACTCATCTGTGCCATGATCTCCACATTCAGTGGCCCAAGATGGACATCGCCCTAGACCTGTCATATCTGCTCTGGTGGCTCCACCTCCAGCTCTGGTTTTGAAGCCTGTTGCATCGGCTCCTATGGAGACGCCACCAAAAACATATCATAAGCGAGGCTCTAAGACTCAATCGAAGAAAATTAAGGTGCGTCCCGAGCCATGGAAGTTCGTTCTCAGAGTGTCGTTGGTCCCTGAGTCACAATTACCCCAGCTTGATCTGGTTTCCAATGCATTGCATACCTGGTACATGCAGAGGTCCAATATGAAGCCAAACCAGCACAGTGGATTCACTGTGAGATACACGGAGGTGCATTTCCTCCATGACTCAGGCTACTTCGTCGTGACATTTGAATACTTATTCTTACTATTCAACCTCGACGAACTTGACGCCTCACCTCTACAATGCTGGACACTGTAAGTGTACTGTACAACGAAGTTCTACATTCACGTCATACCGATAAATGTCATTACTCTTTCCTTATATATAGATACATGATCCAACGAGTCCGGCGACGGCGATAACCGGTGGGTTTCCTCGACCCACACTTGATCTCTGAGCAATCCATAAACAAAAATGCATCCTTCGTCCAAGATTACATAACGAGGGGATTGATTGCTCACAGTGATAAGGAGCACATCATGGTACCCTTCAACCAAGAGTAAGTGCTTCACTAGTTGCCACACAAGTTTTATTTGTACTTTATATGCAACATGAACTTAGGATTAATCACTATGGCAACACACATGACTAGATCTCACTGAATTTTGATTGTGATTGTACCAAAGTGGAGCAAGATAATATACCTTGATTCCCTACTTAAGAGCAACCACGACTTCACTCGTGTGCAAGAAGCAATTAATAGGTAAACTCATTTCCTCCATACATAATTCTATTGTAATCTTTCCTTCGTTTGCAATGGCCGAGGCTAACTTTTTTGGAATCATGTAGGTCGTTTACTGCTTATGTTGCCTTGGGAGGGAGACACAAGGAATCCAGTGACACGCTGCGACACAGGACGCGATTTCCGGTACCCACTACGACACAACAATCCTATATCACACTTTGTTATAATGAATTTAGAATTGACAATACGTATATATGTAATTCTATTTTTGCAGTGCCACCAGCAGCTACGGGGCAACGTATGTGGATTCTACGTTTGCCGCCATATGAAGGAAATCATGGACACTAAGATGAATGATCCAGAGGTTTGTCAACCTTCCAATAATTGCTATTTTCTGATTATATATATGTGTATATACACACACACAAGCTAAATAATGGCTTAACATTGCTCCTAGAGACAGCAGGTGGACTTCAATGAAAGTGCATTTGATCTTGACAAACTCGTCAAAATTCGTGGAAACCTCTCCCAATTCTTGCTAGCAGAGGTCATAAATAAGATTGGAGAGTTCCATCCTGGCAATGGTGATTAGACGTTGAAATACTGGATTCAATTGTAATCAAACAAATTCATTCAATTTAATTCATTTGTGAGATTTGTGTAACATTGTCATGCTATATATATGTGATCTGCTTGTGTTGTTTCATTCATCTATGTGATTTATGTAACAATTGTCCTATGCTATATATACGTGATCTTGCTTGTTTTCAGAGGGCATGGCTACCATATCACAGACGGTTAATAACAAAAACTATCTGTGATATCGCTCATATCACAGACATGTTTTTTTATTAAAAAACCGTTTATGATAGTTGAGTATCACAGATGGTTTTTCTGAAAAACCGTCTGTATTGTATGTTATCACAGACAGTGTGGGAATCGTCTATGATAACTACCTATTATCACTGACACATAAATATAGACGGTTCAGGAACCATCTGTGATGACAGTTTTGAACCGTCCATGATAACGGTGTCTGTAGTAGTGTTGGCAATGTCGATCAGCCGATGAGCGACGAGACCATCATCCTCAACACTCTCTGTGGATTAAACAAAAAATTCATCATCTTGCACACCATCCTGCCAATGCAGAAACCATTTCCTATCTTCATCGAGACTTGCCCCACCCTTTTGCTAGAGGAAATCAAAGACAAGGCCTCTGCCACCCAACCCATTGCCCTTGTCGCAAATGCCACCCTAATGGTGCCCACAAGAGTAGTAGTGACGGTGGCTCTAGCTATACACAAGTTGCAGCAACACACCATACAACAATGGCAATGGGTACGCCTCCAATGGCAATGGTGGCGGCAATGGTGGCAACCACAACGCTGGTCATGGGCCTCATGGCAACTCACCATGGCTCTTCTTCTTCAACCCATAGATGGGCATTGTGTAGGTTTGGCCTAACCGCGGCCCCCTACCCTGGGTGCCCCAGGCATCCACAACACGCGTCCTACCTCAACACTAGCACAGCAGGCCTACACCACCTCCTTGCCATCGGTTGTCGGGCAACCTACCACACCTGTGTCATGGCTACCATGGTAGCTTGCTGCGCAGCCATG